>JAHHFK020002526.1:815000-1222500 GCA_024533555.2 Aedes koreicus | reverse complement strand
AGGATGTTACGCACGGTGGAAAAGTTGGAATCGTATTTCTTTGCCAAATCACGTATGGAGACATCTGGGTTGCCTTTCACGTACATCAACATCTTTCTCCTCAGCTCTTTGTCCCTAGTGCCACTTTTATGATAGATGCGCTGTGCTCTATCCACACCCAGAGTATCCTTGTAACGTTTGATTACAAGACACACCGGTGACATTGGGAATTTTAACACTTTTGCTATTTTTGAGGCAGACCACGAAGGATTCTCTAGATGTTTGTGCACAATTAATTTTCTTTTCCAATCCCCTTTCCCACCACCACACCCCCTTTTTTTTTCCCCCCCCCCTTTAACCCCCCTTCCTTGTACCACCCTTTATCTTTATTTCATCCTTTGAATATGTGTATATTGTAAAGGTTGTACGGAATCAAATTGCACCACTTTTAAATGGCTGTAACTTTTTACCCGTTGGGTATTTTCTATTGAAATTTTAAGTGGAATTAGTTCAATGTGTATTTGTTTACGCTGTGTAAGTTTCACTAGGAGATGTGCAATCTTTGCAAAGATGGAGTCGGAAGACCAGCAGCGGCGCAAAGAAATTTTGCGCACGTGCTTCGAAAATCCAGAGCTTTTTCATCGTGCCATCAGCAGGAAGCTGGAAATGGTACATTCTACGGTGTCTCGTGTTTTAAGTCGGTACCACGAACGTTTGACCATTGATCGGAAAGAAAAAAGTGGCAAAAATGGATCTCCGTATAGTGTTAAGGATCACAAGCGGGTAGTTCAAGCTTTCAAGAGGAATCCCTACAGTTCAGTTCGAGATGTAGAGAAGAAACTGAATCTAACCAAAACTTTCGTGCAAGATGCGAAAAAACGTGAAGGACTACACACGTACAAAGTCCAAAAGGCGCCTAATCGCGATGAACGGCAGAATACGGTAGGTAAAACACGTGCACGGAAGCTCTATACCCAGATGTTGACGAAACCACATTGGCTCGTTATGGATGATGAGACGTATGTAATAGCAGACTTCCGGCAGCTTCCGGGGCTCCAGTTTTTCACTACTCATCATAAATTCGATGTCCCTGAGGACGTTAGAAAGCAGAATAGGTCAATGTTTGCCAAAAAAGTATATGAACATATGAGAGGAGCACCCCTTTCGTAACAACTGGAACGGTCAATGGGCAGGTGTACCTAAAGGAATGCCTCCGAAAGCGTCTACTTCCTCTTCTGAGGTCACACGATGGTCCTACGATTTTCTGGCCGGATTTAGCCTCGTGCCATTACTCGAAAGAGTTTTTGGAGTGGTACAGGCTAAGGAGGTCAATTTCGTGCCGAAGCATCTCAACCCCCTGAACGCACCGGAACTGCGGCCAATTGATAAGTACTGGGCCATCATGAAGCAGGCACTTCGGAAGCATCCTAAGGAAGTGAAATCGGAGGAAGATATGAAGAAAAAATGGATTGCCACGCAAAAAAAAAGTTGGTCCAAATGTTATACAGGACCTTATGAGTAGTGTAAAGAAGAAGGTTCGTGCATTTAGATATGGAATTGAAATTGAATAAAACAAACATGGGAAAATATTCATAACATGTTTTATTTGACTCCCTGAAAGTTTGAAGATGAATGCTTGAACGGCCGAATTTTGCCGAATATTTGTGTGTGTCGTAATTTGATTCCGTACACTCTTTATGTTGCCCCCCACCCTTTCCCCATCACCCTGACAAAACACCCAACCCCCAATCCCCCCCCCCCAACCACAAACAAAACCCCCAAAAAATAAAAATAAAACCCCCCTTTCCCCCCCCCCCCCCCCCCCCCCTTCCCCCCCCCAAAAAAAAAAAAAACACCCCCCTAAAACCAAAAAAAACATCCTCCTCCCCACCTAACAAACCCAAGGAAGAAACTGTCTAGCTGGAAACGGTAACTATGCTCAAGTAGCGCACAACCACGACTGGATCAAGCTAGGATGAACGCTTTAACGCTACAGATAGCAGAAAAAGATAACAAGATTACAAACTAAGATCTCGAACACACCTCGCACGAAGTACTATCGAAGCTTAACACCATCATCGCACAAAATGAAGAGAAGGATAAACAGATCAAGGAACTTTTGGAACACGTCCGTCAACGGGAAGATAAAATCGCAAAAATTGAAATCACCAACAAAAACATGAGGAAACACATACTGGGGATAGACAAAATGATCGGTACAGGCAACTTTGTAATTCTCTAACTTCATGAAATATTATCCGATTTTATTTCACTAAGAAGCATTCGACTGGAAAATTAATGCAGTTTCATATCTCGGTAACATAATTGGCCATGGCCCCGGACACCGAAGTTGTTCCGCGTTTCCGGAGAGGCTATCTCACATGTTGAATTTGTGATGAGATTTTGTACAAAATGCCGTTGCCAAACAATTTATTTTATTAAACACCCTTAAAGAATATTTCCAGGTTTCCCCAAAAATGTTCCGGGAGTAGCCAATGGCTTTCTCAAGTCTATCAAAATCATAATTATGAAAAATGATGTAGATAGAGCTGCCGCACGGCATGTTTTGGAGTAAAATCGTAAATGGCCTCTACTACAGGTTCCCCTGGGGACGTTTCGGTGGTTCTGAGAGTGGCCAATGTATCCAATGGCCTTCTGAAATTTATCAATATCATATTTATGAAAAATCATGAAGATAGAGCTGCCGCACGGCATGTTGGATAAATGCCTAACTGGTCCCTACTACAGGTTCCCCAGGGGACGTTCCGGTGGTTTCGGAAATGGCCAATATGGTCAAGGATCCCCTCTAAGTTTATAATAAGGTTTTTAATGAAAAACCAAGAAGAAAGAGCTGTCACATGGCATGTTTTGAGTAAAATAAAGAGTTAACCGCATCCAGAACCCTTTATCAGAACCTGTTTCACAGAAATGGCTATATCTCAGTCAATTTAAGACCGATTCCTGTAATCGACATTTCATCCGCTGGTGAAATATTTTGTTTGACAACGGAATTTTGTACAGAATCTCATCACAAATTCAACATGTGAGATAGCCTCTTCGGAAACCCGGAACAACTCCGGTGCCCGGGGGCCATGGCCAATTATGTAACCGAGATATAAAACAACATTAATTTTCCAGTCGAATGCTTTCTAGTGAAATAAAATCGGATAATATTTCATGAAGTTAGAGCACTACAAATTTGATCAAAAATTTGCCTGTCCCGATCATTTTGTCTATCCCCTGTAGAAAACATGAAAACTCGAACGAGAACCGATTCACAAAGCAGTGAAGCAGCTGAGCACTCCAATTACAATAAAAAATCGAAGACAAAACGTTCAACAACGCAACACATGTATGAACAACCACATCGCTCCAATATGTCACCACCACCAAAGAAACAACCCAACACTAACCGAAGTCCTATCATGACAAGACTTGCATCAAGCCAAAACAAAGCGGAAAAATATGCTGCCATTGAAGTAGATTCTCCTATGGAATCTGATCTTTTCGACTAAACTGATTATGGACCAACAAACAATCACCAATAACCTAGCCCATTTCGAGCGCAGCGTACGCATCAAACAAAACACGAATCCAAATTGTACACTAAACGTTGAGAGCAACCGGTTTGAGAAGTGGGAATGTGCAGTACAGTCACTTCACACGGAAGCGTCGCAGACAGAGGAAATTGGCCTGGATGTCCAACCCCAACCCATTGACGAAGAACTTAACTGCACGGCCGGTTTTAGCACCTCATCTACAAACAGAAACGCAACAGTCAATGAAAATCGAACAACAGATCACCATAATCCAAATCCATTCAATTCACACGTCCAACGAACACCCATCCGGAATTCTGATACAAGTCACGCCAGCTAGCTTGTGAATCCAACGCTACCGAAACTGTATCGCTATCAAGGAAACCAGATACCTACAACATCGTGTAGCAGTTATGATTGTAACTGCTGTACAGATTATCCACACGGAACGGGGTCTATAAACCGCAGGCAAAGCCTTGCATCGGCCCCGACCTCAGATGTTCCCAGTTTCTGGATTGGGCCTGTGGCGGCAGCCGGTGCAGGGCGCTTGTCTGCTCCACAGGCAAGTACCCGTAACCTCCTCCCCCAAAGTGAAAATGATACCCGAATACCGTCCACAGCTAATAACATTCAACCGCCACCAGTCGACTCTACATCTGCCATTTATTCCGGACACAACAATCAAGCTTTCGCTTTACAATGGAACGTTCGCAGTGTTTGGCGGAACTACGCAGAATTTGGTAAAATAGTGGATGACAACATCCTTATAGCAATTTGCGTGCAGGAAATGATGACGAAGAATACGAACAACGAATAACAGCTACAAATGGATGATTCGCAGCCGGCCCCAAAAACTTGCACCAACATATAATCAAGTTAGAAGGATTGCTTCAAATGCTCTACGAACAACCCAATAAGTTCACTAGTAATTGAAGCCGGATGCGTTCCCTTCAAACATTTAGCTACAATCGATATCGTGAAAAAAGCTTGTGCAATACTGCCAATGAACCTTGTGGGCATTGAACTTCCTATGTTATGCAAAGTGGCAGCAGTGCATGACAGAGCATGGAATCAAATGGACCGATTCATTAATTGGGCAGCTTTGATGTGTGAAATACATTGTCTCTTAAAATCTGTTAGTGTTGCTGCACGTTTGATGTGTGTAGGCATCGAATTGAAAACATTTATACCTTTAAAAAACAACGAATTTTGTGAAGGTCCGTACAAAAAATATGGTGTTCTAACATCATCCGCGTTTCTAGTGTTATATCTATGAATATCACTTCCTCTTTCAATTCTATTACACAAATATCGAGGCAGCAAACCGTTAATTACTTTAAAATGAACACCATTGTCAAATAAACAACTCCCTGCTTCACCGATAGCCACTGTAGGGCATCTAACAAAAAAGAGGAGGAAGTGAACCTATTACATCTCAAGATCAAAGGCATTATCTTATTTTGCAAACGCTGCAATCTCGATATTTGCGTTTGATTAGCTAAAAACAAAATGGAAGGGCAAAATTCACTGTGAGGAGAGATGATAGATTTGTACAATTGTATTTTACTAGCAATAGTTAAATCGTTTTTCAATCGGCAGAGAATACCGTACTTCTTGGCTATTTTCTTGATGACATCGTCAATGTGAGAGTCAAATTTTAATCTATCATCAATAATCACGCCAAGATATTTAATCTCACGAACGCGATCAATTGTCTCATCATCAATTTTAACAGAAACGTCTTCGATAACTCGATTCCGCGAAATTACCATGAATTTAGTTTTACTTATGTTCAATTTCAACTGTTTGTACTTTAACCATCTACTTAGAGAACGTAAACCTGCATTCAAATGTGAAACGGCCTCCTCATGGCTTTTAGCTGCAATGAACAACACGGTATCATCAGCAAAAAGATTAATATCACCAAATCGCAAGACTCGTCGCAGGTCATTAATATATAGAATGAATAAAATGGGCCCTAATATACTCCCTTGTGGTACGCCAAGGCTGTTCTCCACAGGGCTCGAAACAGAATCATTAAAAGCCGCCCGTTGAGTTCTGTCAGCCAAATAGCTTTCAAACCATCTGTATGCAGAACCCGAAAATCCAAAGCGCTTGATTGTTTCTAACGACAAGGGCCGAGAAATCGTTTCAAAAGCGCGTTTCAGATCAAAAAAAAAACAGCAACAATCGTATCTTTACGCTCTACATTTTCTGTCCATTTTGCTAACACTAAATTTAACGCTGTTTCACAAGAATGACCTTCGCGATATCCCGATTGTTCCGGCGCAATCAAATTATTACTATTTAAATATGTTAACAGCTGGCCTTTTACAACAAGTTCCAAATGTTTTTCTAAAGTGTGCAACATGTTAATAGGACGAAACTCTTCGGCTTTAATCGTTCCAGCAACTTTTTGAATGCGAATGACTAAAGATTCTTTCGAAACTCGTGGCACGTGCCCAGTTTGCAGCGATTCATTAATTAGGTCCAGCAGGTTGTTTCCGATGACATTAAAGCAGTCTTGTTCTACTCTTGTTTTACGTTATCGACCAGCCGTTTTGTTCAAAGAAAATCAAATAGATTTTAGATCCTCTAACGTTATTGGGTGAAAACTTTCAAAACTACAGTTAACTTTAATCGGCTGTTTTATTTCGTCTGGCTCATCTACTAGATCAATGGATTGATTGATTGACAAAATACTATCGACGAAATATTCATTAAATCTACATGCAATGATGTCCTCTGACTGTTCTAATGTGCCATTGAAGGTTGTGGATCGCGGTTTGCAATTACTAGGTTTTAACATAGATTTCAAAATTTTCCATAACTCTTTGCTGTTGTTTTGATGCAAATCAATTTTCCTCTGAATATATTCACAACGAGTTTGTTTAACGGATTGCGAATATTTGCTACGCGCATCTTTGTACCTATTCAAAAAGATATGCCTATTAGTTCTTCGCCATTTCTTGTACAGCTTGTCTTTTTTACGTTTAAGACGCAAAAGATCCAAATTGTACCAGCTGTTCGAGTTCTTTACTGAAACCATTTTATTTTCGACTAGTTTATTGATACATATTTTTAAGACGTTTGTCAAAACAGCTGATTTCTGATCTAGAGAACCGGTATTTGTTTTAAAATCCACACTTCTTTCGACAAGTCTTAAAATAGCTTGTTTCGAATACTTTTTCCACCACTTCAATTTCACATAATCACTGTCACCACTACTATTATCTTCAACGTTAACAATAATGGTTTCATGATCGGTTACTTTCAAGTCAGAGTTTATAACAACACTTACAGAATCAAAATTACAGTACACATGGTCAATCAAAGTTTTACCAACAATCAATGTGCAACTAGCGATTTGAAATTGGTTCACTGTTGTAGAACCCCTAGGTCCGAAGTATACCTTGCAGTCTGCACCTTCCGGTACTAGTATCTTGGTTGTTGTTTTGATTCACTATGTTATTTTGACACAACATTTGAGAATGTGTTGGTGTGAGCTACGTTGTAAGGGGCGAATCATTGAGCTTGGGACCGAGCTTGGGACCGATGTGCTAGTACTGACTGAGCCAAGAAAAATATCGTATTTGTTCGGGACCTACTGGTCTTAGAGTTAGTCTATGGTTTTACTGTGTCTGGAAATACGCGTATATTCATAAACCAATTGTTTTAAATTAAAGAAATCTGCTAATCGTTTCAAATTATTATTGTCACAATAATTGATATTAAAATTACCAGCCAGCATGTTTAGTTTACTATAATCTACAAAAATCTCATACAAGTTTTCCAAAATTTCAATAAAACGCTGGTCACTAGAACTGTGAGAATGATACAGTACACCATAATTATCGATCTGCATGCCACGAACAACTGCAATGCTTAAAAACCAATTGCCGTCACAAACTTCGTTCAATTGAAGTTTGAATTGAACTGATTCTTTAGCATAAATAGCAACGCCGCCAGTGTGTCTACAATGTGATAAACAAGCAGCCACATTATATCCCGGAATACTATATTGATCAAATGCTTGCATGTCAACTATATGCGTTTCTGATATAAAGACTAAATATGGACGTTTTTCCTCTACAATCTGACGCAATTCTACGTAGTTTGTAGACAACCCGGCAATATTGAAGTACAAAATATCGAATTTACTCACATTACTTCAACGGCTCATCATGAAAGGTGTTGCAGCCAAGAGGAAATCCCACATCAATATCACTGAAGAAAGAGCCCCACCAGTATTCAAGGCTCCCAGACAGGATGTCCGTTGGATCACATCTGTAAAATCAGTGTATCAATGCCAGATATGTGACGCGGCATTAAATAAAACACCACGTCAGAATATGTCTTTGGTTGCCATCTCAATGCTGATGGCGTAGGCCCACCCATCGTGACCAGATCACATTTCCGAGGGGAGGGCATAATATTAACTGTCTAATATCGTTATTAAATATTAATAGTGTAACCATCTCGTGCTGTGCTTGCTCTACTGGGTGAATGGTAGTTCCTGTTAGTGTATTTCAAACGTGTGTAACATTGAATAGGTTAATCAAAGACATGTTTGCTCATTATTCTTTTAGAGTGTATTCAAATGTCAACACTGTGCTTTGGCTGGGTGTTCCAGTCCATAGGTGATATGTATAGCGAGTAAAACGATGCTACTCGGTTGGGAGTCTATACTTGGAATGCGTTTATTTGTTCGTTCTTATCGTGAGGCGACCGGCACGTAGCATACGCGCAGTCAGCATAAACAATCATCGTACGATCGAAGTATAGTTCCCTTCTGCTTGCGTTAGCATAAAAGGAGGAACCTTCGATTGCCGAAGACAGAATTGCTGCAGGGGCGTAGTCAGTGGGGCATCCACCACAAGCCCTATTTACATTTCTTTTAATTTTATCTTTAGTTAAACATTTTTAAAGTAAATTATTGATGTAATACTATATGTTTTGATGATTCTAATTATTATGCTAATACTAATGGTTTGATTTATAATTTGTAATGTTTCGTAACATATTGATGGGAACATCCTCCACACGTCCTATAGTATTATCCTAAATTCTTTGTATAATAATTTATTTATTTTTATTTGTGTTTTTATATATGTTTTTCTTCCATCATATTACCTTAATTATTATTCTATTTTTATGGATTAAATCTTCTTTTCCGTTACTTATTACTTTAATATTTGGTTCGAGGTCTTCTATTACTTCGTACGGTCCTAAAAACAGAGGACTGAAGAAAGCGTTAGTTCTTGAAGCCTGCCACTTTTGGAGTGGCGCTAGTGACGATTTAAACATTTTATGCTCGGTCCACAATGGATTGGTAAGGTAACAATATTTCTTCTACTAAACTAATAGTATCAGTTATTTAGATAAAATATCAGAATAACTGGCTGATAAACAATGAAAAAATACCATCGTTGCGATAACCACTGCGCAAAGTACAACACGGAAGATTTTTCTCTCGAATCAAATTAACGACAAAACATGACATTCGACATGACAAACATTCGAAATCTGGCCACTTCCCTGGGGGATAACGAAATGTCCGCTACTCTTCCAAAAACTAGGATAAATTTGTGATCGTATGGAAAAAGTTGCATCTAATTTGGTTAAGGGTACGCAGAGTTACAGATAAATTAAAAAAGAGTTTTTCAACATAAGAAGTGTCAGGCAATTGGGTAAAAAACTACATTTTACGGAAATAGCCATATCTCGGTTGTTTATGGGCCGATTCACGATCTTTAACCACTGACAGACTTGCTATGAATTCTAGTTTCTGAGAAAAATATAATATTTCCGATTTTCAAGTAACATAAAAAATAACGAGCTGCAGAAAATTAGCACATTTGACATAACCTTAAAGTATCCGTGATATCTCCGGTGCCCGGAAGTCAAATCAAATTTTGATTAAACATGCTAAAACTAGAATAACTTCCCCACGCTTCTAGTTTCATCAAAATCGGTTAATTATTCACCGAACTGTATCACTTTGAATCTGGACAAAATTTTGCTAGTCTTCTCCTTTTTGATCATCCCCTGTAGAAGACAAGAAATATCCCATGGCGTGCTACACTCTGGAACATCAGGGCAATGATCCCCCATCGCATCTTCAAGTGATCATTACAAGCTGTCCATTTGGTTCAGGAACTTTTGAACGTTGATGTGGCAGCCCACTCACACATGAAATAAGCCGCGACCGACTCGACAGAACGCGCCCATACCCCTTTCTGAACCGAAGGGCAGGGACCTACTTCGTTTTTAATAAGTATTAAGTCTCCTTTTTGGTACGTTTTTGGTGTAATGTTGTTATTATGTCTGTTCGTTCTTTTCTGTTTGTCTGTAAGAAGGTTTTCCCTAATCTCTTTGTAACATATTCGTAATTTCAGAGTCAATTGTTTGCTGTAATCCTCAATATCGTATATTGGTGTAGGATTTTCAGTTATTAGGTGCAAAGGCATGTTACTATCCTTCCCAAATACTAAATAAAATGGTGTAAACATAGTATTTGTATGCACAGTATTGTTGTATGCAAATGTATAAAATGGTAACCAATGTATCCATGAAAACAATTTTTCATTGCAGTAAATTCTTAAAAAAATTCCCAAACTTGTATGTGTATTTTCTAATGATGATACGCTGTAGAGTTCAGTTTTTAATGTTGAATTGTTTTGCAACGGAGTTAAATAAACTTGACATAATATCCGTTCCTCTGTTGGGAGCGATGCTTTGTGGAACACCACATTTTAAAATAACATGTTCCACGAACGCCTTTGCTACTGTATCGGTTGATTTGTTGGCCAGAGGAGTTTCGATTTTAAATTTCGTCAACTCGCACTGAGTAGTTCAAATATATTCGAATCCATTTGTTGGTATTAATGGACCAACTAGATCCATGTATTTTTTTTTCAAAAGCATAACTTGCTGTAGTAGTTACTGTCATTGGCGTTTGCTCGCATTTACCAACTTTAAAAATTTGGCATTGCTGGCAGTTTTTAATAAAAATTTTAACATCCCGTTTCATATTTTTCCAAAAGTATTTTTTACTTATGGTTGCAAATATTCTTTTCATACCTGCATGACCCGCAGTGGGTAGCAAGTGAAAATCGTTCAATATGAGTAGTTTTGTTTCGTCATCATCAATTTCCTTTATATTCTCTCCTATTGTTATTAAAGTTGGCAACGACTTTGTTATAGATGGTCGACCATATGTTTTTAAATCTTCATATGATTTAATGATGTCATGACATCTATTATCACTTTTTATAATGATATATTTTACTTTGTTGGTTTTTGAGTATTCCGCCACTTTTGACAACATTGCCCGTAGGTCAATTTGCGTCCTTTTGGTCGGAATCTCGATTTTTTTCTTGAGAGAACTTTATATCTATTATGTTTTTATTTATTGTTGCCTTTATATATTTGTCTTGTTTAGATGTAGGTTGAGCAGTCCTAACATCTGTTATTTTTTCATTTTTCAATTTTGAAGCTCTGATAACGACCAGAACTGTTTTTTCATAAAGTGTTTTCAGGTTTTTAATCGAAATTAAAAGTTTTTTAATTTCGAAGTCATTGATCCTACAGCGAGCGCTTATTCGCAACACTGTCAATAGTCCAATACGTTCAATAACACAGTTTGAGGGGCCTGTTCACAGTTCGAGAGGCCTGTTGCAACTGAGTCATTACCGGGAAACAGACAGTAGAGTTACGTAAGTAATACGTAAATACGTTTCATAACAAATTAAAACATTGAAAGACTAGGAAAATTTAAAATTAACACTTCACTTGTTTACTTTTTCTAAAAAAATAAAAAAAACTGAAACACTTTTTTTAAACTATCACTAGTAAATGCGAGCAATTTCCGTTAAATTCCACTACAGACTCTGCCGGTAGTCACATGTAGGAGGCGACGTCGACGTTGAAATACCCTCTGTTGCCGTCGCTGTTGCCCAGATAGCTGCGCCATCAGTTTATTGCGAGTCAATAAGATTAATATAGAAACATTACCCAAAAACATTGATGTGTGTCGTTCAAGTCCCAGGGACACTCTCGAGACCCGTCGAATCTCAGTTAGGGTTACGGCAGGGATGGATTTGCTATTTAACATTGAATTAGAGGGTGTGATTCGAAGAGCAGGGATAGACACGAGTGGTTCGTTTTGTAGTAAATTCATCCAACTTGTTGACTTCGCCGCAGACGTTGATATCGTAGCACGCAACTTTGAGGCGATGGCGAAAATTTACATTAGACTTAAGGGCTTACGCTGAAGCATTCTCGCCGGCAGCCAGTACCTCAAAATTTAGAATTGTATCTGTACTAGATATTTTTTTTCATTTTCATTTTGCAGCGTTTGGTGGGGCAATGAGAGCGCAAGTCAATCCAAAGCCGAGGGTTAGGGAGGGGTAATGGCGAACTGGTCTATGCGGACTACTTGAACGCCATGGGAGGTGATAAGGATTAGGTTGGGGTAAGGGGTTTGTAGTGTTTTTTGGATTGAGATGGCCGCGTTGCTACAAATTGATCTGAAATGTTTAATTTGTTTGTGATTTGAAACTAGTAGTGACTGTAATATAACTTTTTCATCTTAAGTAAGATGAATGTTTTTGATAGTTTAACAGTTTTGATTTCGCATATACTTATCTTTGTGTGCTGTCTTTGATTTTTTCGAGGATGCTCCACATGTACTTTTTCTTGAAATAGATATGATCACTTCCTTGTCAAAACCGCATGTAGCCTAGGGCTGAGCAGGTCCATCGCACTTCAATCGATCCATTTCACAGCCGTTCTCGATCATGAAATCAATAAGAAAATAAGAGCGAAGAGGGTGTTAGTGTTTCATAGTATGCAGGGCGTAGGTGAGAGATTATTGGTGATATTTTCACGACGATATTTTCGTTTCTCTGACTAAGAATTCCGAATTCCTAACCTAACAAAACTTGAACAGCATGAACCAGAAGTAATGATGTTTGAATCAAAAAGGATTTAAAAAAAAAATACTGGATTAAATTTAGACAACAACATTTTAAATTCTAGCCTAGCTTTGGATCTAGTAACCATCCCCATCCCAAACTTAACAATATTTCAAATCACTAACTAACTAATCTGACACTTGGAAAAGAACAGTTCTATTTCCTATCTAGTTTCTTTTTTTCTATTTATTTATTATCTGGTATGGAGGACACATGCTATAAACTACATGGAAAGGTAACGATAAAATAAGAAGAAAGGCTAGCAACCCCCATCCAACCCCAACCACCTCCATCGCCCGTCCCGACAGACACGCGCATACCGTCCACAATGCGCAGACCCCCCCAGTACCATGCACTAATACTCGAGAGTCGATATTAATACACGAGACTGAAGAAGTCCGCACACCGTAGACGAAACACGCGTATCCGTCAAGACAAGCAACAACTGTAGCTGAGATCAAACGGAAACTACCAATTCCTCCTCTAATTTTCCAGTTACAGGTATTCCACTAAAAAGCTCACACTTTCCAGGATTCATACATGGAAAGGTTCATTCTATTGTTCCAATGGTGTTCCCTAAGCGGGCCCTCCGCGTCCTATCTCTAATATACATGCTTGTCGTCGTCAGTCTCAAGTAACACTTTTCTATGACTATGTGCTTCATTTCGAACAGTCAGATAATCACCATGATCATAACATTCACCCCTTTCGAAAATATTGCAATTACATTTAGTTATTATACCATGAGCAAACAGGTATTTCGGTTATTCATTTCATAAAAAAAATGGATGAGTAACAACATAAGTTGTCAATAAAATGAAAAGTGTACTTTTAGTCGTTTCCCTTAGATTGATAGTAAGAAGTCTAAGAGTAAATTGCGGCATAGCCCGCTAGTATCACACCTGATGTTAGTGCCTTTATATAAACGTTCTACACGTGGCAGTGAAATAAATGATAAGAAAATGTGATACTTTCACTACTGGTCAAATTCTTGGTCTCACATGCATGTTTATAGCATGAGATAAGCCCTCTCACCGTCGACAAGGTGACAAATTTGACCTACGAGAGGGAGAATTGTATCTGTACTAGATATTGGATATTTAATCACATCAGTTTGTATGCTTACTTGCTGTGAGCAATCTGATGTAGTTCGATTTGATGTTCATTCACTAACAATCGAGATTTAACAACTTGAAATAGCGAGGTAAATTTGCGAGAGAGAGATAAAAGATAGCAAAAAACTATAAGGTACAGCCCAAAGGGGTTGTGCGCAAAGGTGACGTAGGACTACGCAGAAATGCGCAATCTAGATCGCTTGATTGTTCTAAATCCCATACAGTAAACGTTCGCAGTACAACCTTAATTTGCAGTTCGGCTCGAATTATCCGTTCTTGAATTTCGTTCGTTGGTTGTTCAACGCGCTTTGCCATTTACTCCGGTACGCGGCATTTAAAGCAATTCTATGTTCAGCCTGGGCGCGGTCATTGAAATTTCAAACAGCACAAGAGAAAAATTCAACCAAACAAACTCTTTAATTGGCAAACTGATTTGGTCGTCCTGAAAAGGACGGATTTAATTGACGGTTGGAGAAACATGGTTTGAGATTGGACTTGGGCTTTCTTCTTGGTCTTCTTGGTACAGCTCCTCGTCATTGCGGGTGGCCAACTGCAGCTGACGTGGGATGATTCTTGTCTCGTTGTCACGGGCGGCTTTTTCCCGCCAACTCGTAGGCTCCAGCAGCCATATTTCTCGCAGCGAGATTGGAGGGCGCATCGGCACCCACAGCCATCTGCACCAACGCCTCTCTGGGCAACGACTGCTCGCCAGTGCAACCTCCTGGGTGCTTGATGCCGCCAAACGCGATACTACAGCCACTGCACAGCTCCACGACTGACGTAAGACTGAATCAAAATGTACTGTTAAGAGCTATTAGGTAATGGCGTCGAATGCTAGTGCACGAAAGAAGGCGGTACCAACAAAGGCAATGTGATGCAAATTGCATCAAAGGGGACGAAATTCAGTTATTGCGCCACAATAATTAGTTTTAACTACTGCACGCTAGACGGATGATTTTCTTAACAGAAATATGCCTAATTTACTTGCCAGCAACTAATCAGCTATACACAACTAGGAACAACAACGAATGGTCGATCTGACGTGTTGCCGTTCGGCTCGAATTATCCGTCATAGAATTTTGTTTGTTGGTTGTTCAACGTGCTTGTCATTTACTGTGGGACGCGGTGTATAATGAATGCTATGTTCAGCCAGGGCGCGGTAGTTAAAATTTCAAACAGCACAAGAAAAAATTCAACCAAACTCTTTAGTTGGCAAATTTGGTCGCCCTGAAAAGGACGGATTTAGTTGACGGGGGAGAAACATGGTTCGCGATGGAACTTGGGCTTTCTTTCTTGGTTCAGCTCCTCGTCATTGCGGGTGGCCAACTGCAATTGACGTGGGATGATAGATTCTTGTCTCGTTGTCACGGGCGACTTTTTCCCGAATTGGAGACTTAGTTGACGTGGAGAACATTGTTTTTCACTCGGTCTTCTTGTACAGCAGGACAGCCTGAAAAGTACAACACTCTGTGAAATGTTCACACCGGAGAAAGGTTTTATCAGCTCTGCGTCGTTGCAGATGGCCAGCTGCATGTGACGTGGTATGATTTTGGTCTACTTGTTGTCACGGGTTGGTATTTGCTGCCATCTCGAGCACTTCACCGGCCAGGTATTTCATCACCACAGCGAAGTAGACGGGGGCTTCGGCACCAACGTGCTCGACGTGGCGTAGTTACCGTTCTCGAGAAGACGGTGAATGCGATCGAGTGGTAACTGCAGACCGGTGTGATTCGAGCGGGACATTATCTTGTTTCCTCGAGCTGCTACATATCACAAATGATTGCTAGCCATGCAAGGGATTTTTTATATAGTGGCATCGGGTACAATTGAATGGAAGGAAGACGGTAACACAAAGGCAATGCGAAACAAATTTTACAAAAGGGAACGGGCCTCACTAGTTGCGGCAGACATCAGCGATGAAATGAAATCATCACGCTGTATGGTTTCGGAGGTTAAATTCACATCACCTTATGCAAAAGAAAAATGCCCTTTTCAGGGACAAAACCTAATCCAAAGAGAGTCTCGATATGGACATATATTGTTGATTTCGTTTCTCTGACTAAGAGCTGCACATGTCTCGATATGGACATGTTTGTTGATTATCAAACATGCTTGGCCATTTACTCCGAGACGCGACCTTTAAAGCTATGCCATGTTGAGCAGGTGCGTGGGAATGTAAATTTTGATGAACGCAAGAGAAACTTCAAATTAACAAACTCTTTATATAGGCAAATTATTTTGTTCGTCCTGAAAAGGACGGATTTTAGTTGACGGGGAGTACATGGTTCCAATTGAACTTAAGCTTTTCATTCGGTCTTCTTGTACAGCAGCACAGCCTGAAAAATACAACACTCTGTGAAATGTTCACACCGGAAAAGTTTCATCAGCTCTGCGTCGTTGCGGATGGCTAGCTGCATGTGACGTGGTATGATTTTGGTCTACTTGTTGTCGAGGGTTGGCATTTCCTGCCATCTCGAGCACTTCACCGGCCAGGTATTCCATCACCGCAGCGAAGTAGACGGGAGCTTCGGCACCAACGCACTCGGTGTAGTGCCCTTCCAGAGCAGACGGTGAATGCGACCGAGTGGGAGCTGCAATCCGGCTGCAAATTTGTCACGGCCAGACATGTTACTTGGCAATAGAGTCGGTCGATGGTCGACTTGACGGTGCGTAGCCGTGCGCTGACTCAACATCTTCGAGATTGCTGAAGAACTGAAGGAAAATTCCAACATGTCCCAGTTAAATATTTTTTCCTGATGCATAGGAGACGTTTCTTACTTAAATATGAAGTCTGTGCTAGCAAAGTACTGTGTATTTGGTAAATTTATTCTGAAAAATCGGCATTATAAGACATCACCTTATATTTGCGTTAACTTCATCATCATTCAGTGTCGCTCAAGCGACACGTTCGGACGTATTTCTCGCTCGCTCTCCGAAATGTTTTCGATTTTATTTCGTTCACTGACACTGAAGAGTGCCCGTCGAAAGATTCTCCAGCCAAACGGTGCGCCAACTGTGGCGGTGCCCACCCAGCTACGGACCGTAGCTGCCCGAAACGAGCCGAGTTTCTTCGAATTCGACAACAATCCTCGTCCAACCAGAAAGGCCAAAAGCAATCCAGCAAGACCCCACCAGTTCCTGTCATGAGTGATGCAAACTACCCTGCGCTGCCGAACAGTTCGGCACCTGCCGGAATTCCAAGGTTCGTGGCACCACAGTCCACCCCCGGGATAAATCAACACAGACGCACCGACCCTCGAGTCAGAGCTGGTGTGGCCGCTGCTGCAACCGACTCCCCTTCCGAGGAAAATAATGATGCGCTCTATAGCTCAGCCGAGCTGTGGACCATCTTTACGGAATTCCGTGGAAGACTTCTGGGGTGTAGGATAAAATCGGACCAGGTGGAGGTCCTAGGATACATGGTATGTAAATATGGGGTCAATTGAGCCCCGCACCATCCGTGTTTCCAATTGGAACGCTCGCTTGGTAAGAGCGACAAAGATAGAGCTGGGCATTTTCCTTGCCCAGCATAAAATCGACGTGGGAGTGATTTCGGAGACCCGGCTAAACCCGAAATGAAATTTTTCGCTCCCGGAACACACCATCATCCGCCTGGATCGTCCCAATGCAAGTGGGGGCGGCGAGGCTGTGATCATCAAGAAAGGTATCCGGTACGAGGTTCTACCTTATCCGAAGACCAGCGTCATCGAAGCCATCGGTGTTAAAATCACTAGGGCGACATTTCGCTGTTTGCCGTCTACATGCCCCGGCAGTGCACGGACAGCAACGGCAATTCACAGTTCTTCGTGGAAGACCTCGAAAAACTCACCAACCATCGATCCCGCTTCGTGGTGGCCGGTGATCTCAACGCTCGGCATACTCTGTGGCGAAACCATACGGACAATAAGAACGGCAACCTTCTGGCTAACCACCTTAGCTCGGGTAAGTGTGCCATTCACTTTCCGGACGATACGACTTTCCTATTCCCAGCTGGAAGAACCTCCACCCTGGACGTGTTTCTATCCGACCTGGCACTCTGGAAGCCAGTCACCCATCACGAACTAGGTTCCGACCACTATCCGGTGGTGTGCGAACTGGACTGCAATCCAACACCAGCCCCGCTGACGATGAGACGGGATTATCATCGGGTCAACTGGGTGGCTTTCAGTCGCCTGGTAGACTCTCGTCTTTCCGAAAACCCGGACGTATCCACCGCCGAAGCCATCGACCACCAACTGGGTGAATTCGAGGACACCGTACACGCCGCAAAGGAAGCCTGCATCCGCTGGGTACCAGTGAAGCGGCAATACACCACGATTGACCCCTACACTCGGCAGCTTATCCAGCAGCAAAACACAGTCCGCCGGCAATTCCAACGAACCGGATGCCTGATGAAGAAGGAAGAACTCTCCATCCTCAGCCACCTGATTGGGGATCGGATGGCGACCATCAGAAACAAGCAGTTCGCCAACTGCATCGCCCAAATGAGCGACCACTCCCGGCCATTCTAGAAGATGGCGAAAGTTCTGAAGCAGAGGCCAAAAGCAGTCCCACCACTGAAGGACAACACCAGTGGCATTCTGATATCCCCGTCGGAGAAGGCCAACGCCATCGCCAGCAAGCTCGTCGAAGCGCACAACCTCGGTGCCAGCATGGTGAGCCCCCACAAAGCTACAGTCCAACGAACCATCCGCCGGCTCGATGAGCAAGTCAACGTCGCTCCATTCGTCGGCATCGTGACGGAGACCGAAGTTCGTGCTGCAAAGAAGCGCGGCAAAAATATGAAGGCCCCCGGCAATGACGGCATTTTCAACCTGGTGCTGAAGAAGCTTTCCGGTAAGACGCTCCGCATCGTGGCGGGAATCTTCAACAGATGCTTCCAGTTGGACCATTTTCCGACGAGGTGGAAGGTAGGGAAAGTTATCCCTATCCTGAAACCTGGAAAGGACCCGACTGGACCGACCAGCTACCGCCCTATCGCGCTGCTGTCAGCGGTCAGCAAGATATTCGAGCGGCTCATCCTACAGCGTCTGATGGTGCACATCGAGGAGCACCAAATCATCGTGCCGGAGCAATTCGGCTTTAGGCAAGGACACTCCACCGTCCACCAGCTGGTCCGCGTGGAGAACATCATCCACCGAAACAAGGCGCTATCGACAAATACGGCGATGGTCCTGCTGGACGTGGAGAAGGCATTCGATAACGTGTGTGTGGCACGACGGCCTGATCCCCAAGCTGGTGCAAGCGAACTTCCCGGACTACCTGACAAAGATGGTAAGAAACTATCTCACCAACCGTTCGTTCAGAATCCACATTCCAGGCGCGGCTTCCGATCTTCAATCGACCCCAGCCGGTGTGCCCCAAGGTAGCCTTCTGGGCCCAATCCTGTACAACCTGTACACATCAGACGTGCCACAGCTTCCTGCTGGCGCTGTACGCGGACGACAGCGCAATCATGGCCAACGGACGAATGCCCAACGATTACAGATCCCGGTTGCAACGAGGGGTAACCGCATACGTGTCGTACCTCAGCAGCTGGAAAATCAAGTTCAGCGAAGCCAAAAGCGAAGCCATCCTGTTCCGACATCGACCATCGCCAAAGCCATCATCCGAGTCAACGGCCAACCGGTCGAGTGGTCGAATGAGGTAACCTACCTTGGCGTCACCATCGACGACAAGCAACTGTACCGTACCCACGCCGAACAGCTCAAAAACAGGTGCATCGGGCTATTGAAGTCGCTGTATCCGCTGATTTCCAAACGATCCCGGTTGTCACGGCGGAACAAACTGGCAGTACACAACGCGATCATCGCCCCGGTGGTCAACTACACTATGCCTGTGTGGGGTACGTGTGCCGAAACCCACAAGAAGAAGCTGAAAGTGGTCCAAAATCGGCTGCTGAGGACAATCTTGGATGCCCCGTACGATACGAGGATACGTGACCTTCATCGCGCCGCAGAGTGCAAAACTATCCAGACCCGTATCGACGAGTCAATCGAGAGTTTCATCATGAGTGCTGCGGCCTCCGAGCGCTGGTAAATTAGGTTATCAAATTATAGGTTAAGTAGGTTATAAAATGAAAACTCAATGCTGATAGTTATATCACAAGAAAATCACATAAGAAAACATAGCTTTGCGTACATTACAATGTAGAATTAAACATCAAAGGATGAAAAGTTTTTGCTGAAACACTTGAAAACATGACATGTAGAAAACACAGAAGACAAAATAAAATGAAATTAAATCGGTAAATTTGCGTTAATTTGAATAGTTGAATGTGAAAAAGCAATAGTTTTAAATATTTAAATCGAAGCGTAGAAAATGTTCCGATCGATTGGTGCAAACATTTTGGAAATCAATCGTGGAATGACTTAGTTATTAACGTTCAAAACCTATATATTTATCGTGACGCTCCAAATTTTCGCAATTTGACCGTGTACCCCAGTATTGAAAACACAGACGTAGTCCTACGTCAAAATGTTGGCTATTTTCTCCGGGACGTTGCTTTTCAAGCAACCGATGCGTGGTAATGAAAATTTCAATGAGCTCAAGAGAAATGTCCATCAAACATGATCTTTAATCGGTAAAATGATTTGATCGTCCTGAAAAGAACGGATTTTAGTTGTTTTCGGAGGGAACATGGTTCGTGATTGAAATTTTCTTCTCGGTCTTCTTGGGCTGCAGGACGGCCTGAGTGTTTAGCAGCACGCATGCGTATGCACAGCGAGAACTGATGATTGGTCGGGCGTCCCCACATGTTTGATAATCGCTGGCACGGTAACTGTGGCAGTATGAGCCAATCAGAGTGAGGCGCAAACATGATGTCATTTTCGACCAATAGCTTTGTGCCTTTAGACATTTTTCTTTTAAGTACATTTTAATTAGTTTAAACAAACGTTATGAATTAAGTTTGCAACAAGGATTCAGCTTTGAAGTTCTATCTTGCGAATGAAATACTTATCGTAAAATTTCTGTGGGCCAGAGAGGAGATATTATCGTTCAAAGTCTCCAAACCCGCTAAACGCTTGCGATTTCAGATATTTTAGAACGGCGCCCCTATACAGGAATAAAAAAAAGAGACGTAAGTCCTACGTCAAAAAAAATACACGGAGCAGCAATTCACCTTAAAGGGTGTCCACGATGAAATTGCCACACACAAAATTGATTCGCAAAATTCGAGTTTTCATCCGATTGCCATCAAATTTTCAGGGATTGAGAAATAACTATTAAACTTCATTTTATCATTTTACTCGTATTTTATTTACAGTCCATACGCAAATGCCCGCCCCTTGGCCTTAACCCCGGCCATAAGATTCTGCACAACCTGTGAATCAACCGTTTTTTGCATGTAAACCCATACTTTCTTCAGTTCCTCGACTGTCTTCACTACCTTAGGTCGTTTAAGAAGGTGCTGCTTCATAATCGCCCAGTACTTCTCGATGGGGCGGAGCTCCGGAGTGTTGGGAGGGTTGAACATTTTCGGCACGAAATTGACCTTATTGTCCGCATACCACTTCAGCACGTCCTTGGAGTAGTGGCATGAGGCCAAATCCGGCCAGAAGATTGTTGGGACGTTGTGGGCCTTCAGGAGAGGCAGCAGCCGCTTCTGGAGGCACTCTTTTATGTACACCTGTCCGTTCATCGTGTCCTGGGTCACGAAAGGTGCACTCCGCTTCCCGCACGTGCAGATGGCTTGCCAAACCAGGAATTTCTTCGCAAATTTGGACATCTTCTGAGTGCGGACATGCTCCGGAACGCTGAACTTATCCTTGGCCGTGAAAAACAGGTTGCCGGGGATCTGTTTGAAGTCGGCCTTCACATATGTTTCGTCGTCCATGATGCAGCATTCAACTTTCGTCAGCATGTTGAGGTACAACTTCCTGGCACGGGTTTTGGCGGACTTGTTCTGCTTCTCGTCGCGATTAGGGGCCTTTTGTACCTTGAACGTTCGAAGCCCAGCCTTAGTTTTGGCCTTCTGGACAAAACTTCGGCTTAGGTGCAGCTTCTTAGCCACATCCCGAACGGAGGCGTTCGGATTTCGGTTGAAGGCCCCAACTACGCGGTTGTGATTTTTGGTGTTGTACGGAATACTTTTTCCTTCACTTCTGGGCTTCCGATCGGTGGTCAACCGTTCCTCGAACCGCTTAATCACTCGCGACACCGTGGAATTCGCGATTCCCAACGTTTTAGCGATGGAACGATGCGAGAGATCCTTGTTCTCGTGATGAATGCGCAAGATTTTATCACACGCACGAGCTGTTCTTTCGACTCCATTTCCGCGAGTTTTGATCACAGGACTTTAAAACTTGCAGGATGTAAATAATGCACTATGAACTAAATCCACCCAAATTTTCATTAAATTCTACCCAACGGTTAAAAAGTTAGAGCAATGCATAGTGTGGCAATTTCATCGTGGACACCCTTTAAGGCTGAAACAAGTAGGATTGGGTTTGTCATTAATGCGTTGAAGAAAGACAAAATACATGAGAGGAAGAGGCTCAAGAGAGGCCAATGCTAGCATCCCAGCACGAGTTTAGATCGACTGTGATAAAATCGAGACCATAGATCGCCGATTTAGACACCAGTAGAAAAATTCAATGGCACATTATGGCTGGTTACCGTGCCTACTTTGGAATCGGAGGAACGCTAATATCGAATGAAGTTCCCCGAACTACAGAGTTGACCATCTACAAGACATTAATTAAATCGGGCCCTCTAAGGCCACGAAATATGGATATGATTCGTGGAGGACCGTCGCGTGTCTTTAGTGTCTTGGAACGGAAGGTGTTGCTTACGATTTGAAATGGAGTGCAGATGGAAGATTAGCCGTGGAGGAGACGAGTGAACCACGAATTGCATCAGTTGCTGGGAGAACCTCCCATCGTTCAAACCGTAAAAATCGGTCGACTACGATGTGCCCGGACTGCAGTACGAATGTCGGACGGCACCTCAATTGTGATTCTCGGTAACGATCCGACAGAGACGAGAAGAAGAGGCGCAAAACGAGCAAGATGGATCGATCAAGTAGAAGGCGAGATACGGACTGTTCACCACAGACTGCGAGGCTGGCGATGTGCAGCCATGAACCGAATGGAATGGAGACAACTTCTGTGTACAACAGAGGCCAACCCGGCCTGATTGACATGACACCCACACTATAACATTTCAAATGTTCCTGATTCCAGTACGTGCTTGTTAATGCTTAACACATTTTGAATTCGAAACTACGGAAATAAAATGTAATGAATTTAATAGTTTCAACAAACAAAAGAACATAAATTCAGATTACGCCGAATTGTGCCGCTGTGAAATTATGATGAACAAGTATTAAAATGTAAATTGGTAAACGAGATAATAGTTTCGAACCTAAACGAGATATAGGGTTTTTAGATTCCAACACTAATAAAAAAAAAAAAGCAATGATAATATCTATGTGTCCCACACATGAATTTTTGCAATTTGATCAACAAATGAAATCTATTTGGAACCACACATACTTCTTATATGTGCACATAACCACTATGGGTGGCCACACATACTTTTCATTTGCCATGTGTGGATTTTTACCCGTGAACCATAAGAAGTACACAGAAACTGTATCAAATGCAACATGCCTCGGTGCTAGTTTTTAATTCAAAATTTCTCTAGTGTCAGTCGTTGTTCAAGCTTTGAAGTTTTAGAAGATTATTTTCAATCGATCTTTGGTACTTACCATTAGCTCATTCCATATGCTCAAATACTCCACAGCTGCGTCATAGAACTGACACAGCGGTGTCAGATGTTCACTCAAATCATTTAGTTTAGAAATCTTCTCCTCCATTTTACTCAATTCGAATTTACTTTCCGGTAATTTCTGTCGTTTTTCAAATTCTCTAAAACTGTGCAGCATCATATTTTCCACTGTAACAAGTTCAACTCTAAGTAGATACAAAATCATGGCATATGTCAACCTAAACTGCGATTCTAGCCGCATCGGTTTTCCGAGAATCATATTCCTCAAATCGCTTTCAGTGGGCACACCCATTTTGCAAATAATGATAACGGTGCCATTTTTATCCAATCCACGGCGACCGGCTCGGCCAGCCATCTGTGTGTACTCTGCAGGTTGCAACAGGCGTGAGGTTTGGCCATCGAATTTTTTCGTGGAGTCGAAAACAACAGTTTTGGCGGGCATGTTAACTCCCATCGCGAACGTTTCTGTAGCGAATAGAATTTTCACAAGTCCTCGGGCAAAAAGCATCTCAACAATTTCTTTCAAAATGGGCAAAATCCCGCTGTGATGAATGCCAATGCCACGTTGCAGACAATTTTGAACTTGAATAACTTGTGGAAGAATCCGATCCGGTGGTTTTAGTTTCTGCAAACACAACTGAAAGAACGATGTGATAAAATATTTTTCACGAGCCGTCGTTAGATCACAGGACATGAGTGCATTAGCGTTATTATCACATCGATTACGGGATAGCGTGAATGCTACTACGGGTAGTTTGTCGTTTTTCTGCAAGTGGTCAATCAAACCGACCCACAAGGTTTGTTCTTGCTTTTGATTAAACTGGCCTTGCCGCCCGAAATGTTTATTTGCATTTTTATCCATCTTTGTTGTAATAGCTTCTTTTGCTTTACGATATCCGTCCATTCGAAAGTTACTCAGTTCGTCTACCACAAGGAATAGATCGTTCTTTGTCTTGCCGCCGCAACCTATGAACATAATAAGAAGTTGATTAAATCGCCGAAGTTCAGGGATGTTTTTTTTTTAAAACGATGAATATTTTCTGTAATCCTCTGTCGAAAACTTTAAATCGCTTATGCAAACTTGTTGCGGAATAATCATTTCTATAAATGGTGTTCGTTCGCCAAATGTTCAAATGGATTGTATGTTCACCAAATGATATTCGTCGAGTTAAAAATCTGAAGCCAGTGTTGTTAGAGTCTGCAATGCAAAAATGGCAGCCATTCAAAGTCAAAAGTGTGTTTATGGCTATAACTTGGTCAATTTTTCGAATTTCTTCAAACGGAATAATATATTCTTACATATATATATTCATACATATATACTCAATAAAAAAAATCAAATTTTCGTAGTTAAAAAACTCATATGCCCCCTAAGCTATATAACTTTGTGAAAATAATTTGACCAATGATTAATTAATCTTACCTGTATATAGATAATGTTCTAGCGGCACGGGTCTCTTCGGAGTACTGACAACGTAGACACGTTTCTTCTTGGTTTTGCCAACCCAATTGGCAAATTCCATGGTATTTGGTACCGTTGCGCTCAACATGACAATACATACGTGGTCAGGGAGAAGAATAAGCACTTCTTCCCAAACGTGTCCACGTTCAGCATCTGTCAGATAGTGAACTTCATCAAATATAACATACTCCAAATCACGTGTTATATCACTGCCACAATACAGCATTGATCGAAGAATTTCCGTTGTCATGATCAAACAAGAAGCTGTGGGATCTATTTGAATATCTCCAGTGATCAATCCAACGTCTTCGAAAGTCGTTTTGAAATCGCGATACTTTTGGTTTGACAACGCTTTGATTGGAGAAGTATATATGGTTTTGGTCATGTGTTTCTTTGACAAAGCTATAGCATATTCTGCAACAACGGTCTTTCCAGCTGATGTATGTGCCGCTACAAAAACGTGATTATGTTCTTCCAGCTTAAGGATTGCTTGTTTTTGGAAGATATCTAACTCAAACGAATATTTATGTGCCATATCCGGAATTTTGGTATGAAAATCAGTCACCGGTTTAGATACATCCAGCATTTCGACCCATTCTGCGGAAGACACAGTGCTTGTTCCAGTATCACCTATTTTTAGCACAATCGATTGATGTTGTTCTACATTTAGGAGTGATTCATCTAAATTCTCATCTAAAGACATTTTTTGTAAAGTACTAGCATCAAATCGAGGTTCATCGTCATTGTTATCATCTGGACCCCACTCTGTAAATCCTGCAATGTCTTGTTCAATCACGGATAGAAGATCAACAATACCGCCATGCGAACTTTTTATGTCGCCAAAATCCAAACCGTTAGTAAATCCAGGCGGGCACGTCTTCAAATTCTCCTGAAATACAGTATTGTCAATATCCAGCATTTGAATAGCTTTCTCCGGTTCGTCAAAACCACCCGGCCAAAATGGAAAATACGATGCCGATCCTCGGGTAGAATCGTCAGGCCCAGGCTCCCGTTGCAGTGACATGGAATTCTTTGCGTTACTGCCGGCGTTTTCGACGGGGACTTCTATGAAATCAATTATCTTTCCGGTTTCTTGACATCGTTCTGGGATGATCCGTGTGCTTAGAGGAGCCGGCGGAATGTCATATAACGATTCTATCGTTGGCAAACGAGGTTGAAAGTGCGGCTTCGGGTCATTTACTGGAATTACTGGTTCAAGAATATATTGTCGGAGTACATCTTCATTATCCTCCACTATAGGAGGAGGTTTTTTCCACCATGAAAACTGACGATATTTATGGATCAAACGTTGGGTTTATATTTTAAATATTATTTATAATACTCACGTCTATCGACATATTGACACCTGTTCTAGGTTAAAACTAACTGAACTAACTAACCAGTTTTAAATCACTCCAATTCGATATCGAACTCGTTCGTTACCAGGGTTAAACTGGTTCCAGGTTCCAGTGTAAAACCGAACTGTCACTGTGATTTGGGCCATAAAACTGAATCAAAAACAAATTCGCTATAACCAAGGTGACTCTAATATCTCAGGTGGTCAATTTTCTACAGCAGGTCGGCAAGGTGGGTGGAGAAGCGGGGTAACAAATAAGATTTAGCAGTGGAGCGAAAGAGTAAGGAATACTCAATTAGGCTTTTTGACGTTTAATCACCTCACCCTTTCTGGCACACGCAGAGGAATGATGGTTTGTTTTCCTCCAGATGATTTTCCTTCTTACTTACTAAATGGCGCCATAGTGTGTGTGAGTTAAACGTCACTAAGCCTAATGGCTGAAATTCTCATATGAGCCTGTGCACGCTGCTATAATTCTTTTGTCTTTTTGACTTTTACTGTGAGCCTTGTTTTGGTGTTGTCTCACTCACTCTCGCAGGACGCTTGAAAACATGGCTCACAGTAAAAGTCAATTTTTTTATGGCGTGCACAGGCTCATACAGTATTGAGACCACCTGAGATATTAGAGTCACCTTGCACCCGAGTATAGATCATGAGCCTGTGCACGCTGCTATAATTGTTTTGTCTTTTTGACTTTTACTGTGAGCCGTGTTTTGGTGTTGTCTCACCCACTCTAACATGACGCTTGAAAACATGGCTCACAGTAAAAGTAAATTTTTTTATAGCGTGCACAGGCTCATTGCACAGAATGTATTAACCTCACTTTTTTGATAGTTCAGGGAGCTTGTTTACAAGGTGTTAGACGAGGTGCTCAAACGAAATTTTTCATTGGATTTTTCCGTACTCTGTATGATTAGATTCAGGAAATGATGTAAAAATAAGCACTGGTAACTGTTTTCCGGCAATTTTACTTAATCGTAATAAATTTAGAGCACAAAATTGCAAACCGATCTTACAGAATATATTCTAAGCTCCCTGAACTGTCAAAACTGCATTGATGACGCCATCGTGCAATGATCTATAGGGTAGTCCAGGGTGAATTTAATATCTCAGGTGGTCTCAATACTGTATATGAGAATTTCAGCCATGTTTAAACGCATACTAATACAATCCATATCAAGTAAAAAACTGGTCTGGCATACTGAAGTTGTCTCCTTTACACCTATGCAATAGTGCCTGTGATGTCAAACTCGCAGTTCCAATTTAATCCAGTAAAGGAGATGATTAGTTTCACACTGCCACGCCTGTGTTCTATGCCATGGGATATGAAACGTAAGGCTGCAAGGTTTGTTTACTAATTTTTGGTGGAAAAAGTGCACGTGCTAATATATGTAAACAAAACGTTTAGCAAAAACCGTTTCCATTAATATGTAACGCTTCACTCCTAGGCAAAAATGCAATCACCAACTGTCATTATGTGCGTAATTCACTATTGAGTATTCCTTACTTTTTCGCTCCACTGCTAAATCTCATTCGATACACCGCTACTCCTCCCGTCTTCCCAACTAACTGAAGAAAATAGACCACCTGAGATATTAAATTCACCTTGGGGTAGTCTTTACGTCACAATCACGATTTTGAACACTCACCAAACTACTTTAAAGGCCTCTCCAAACTGCAGCGTTTTTTTTGCCGCTGCCGCTGCGAAATCGCGGGTGCTCTCATAAGCCGCCATGCAATCTCATTGCGGCGATTTTTTCGCCGCGATTTCGCTGCGGCAGCGGCAAAAAAACGCTGCAGTTTGGGGAAGCCTTAAAATAGATGAATTCAGGTTGAAAAAAAAGAAGACACCGAGTGGTGATAAATCTGACAGCTCCCATGTTAAAGCATTGGACGGAAGTTTTCAAATGCTTCTAGAAAATTCAAATGAAATTCCCGCATAACGAAAAACAATTTGCTATATAGTCAAAACTATATTTCGAATGTAAGATATCACATTTTATGTCATTGTTATCCAATAGTTTAATCTCGCTTTCACCATAAAACCTCTACATTAAAACATATTGTTAATGTTTGCCATATTGTCATTGAAAGGTTTCTTATTGTCTGCACGTGGTCTGGATTATATATCAACTTTTTGGCATAGAGTACAGCAAAAATTTTGTTCGTGAAAATAGCCAATTTTATATGGTAACCTAACTTAACCGCCTATTCAGCATATAGTTATTTGGCCTTTTACCATCTGAAATATTGTTAAAACTATATAGCTTATTGTTAGTTTATAGTTGTCAATTATAAGGGCGAATATCGTAACAATAACGTAAATGGTCGTCAACAATTAGAAATAAGGTCCAGGAATGGGTTGTGAATATGCGGGTTCTAATTAAGAGCGGGTTGTTGTATGATGGAAGAAAAATCCAAAACTACTCAATACAGATATTTTCAGCAAAATAAAAATTAAATAAAAATAATGCCCCTATTGTGCAGTTTTGGACGGAAACAAGCTGTAATTTTAAAATGGCATTTACAGAAATTTACACACGGATAGGTCGGTATCGTGTTCGAAAGAAATTTCTTTTTCCATCCCCAACCCATATTAAATTTCGTTTACTGAAACGGAAAACAAAAGAATCGAAAAGAACGAAAAATAAAATTGGAATTTGTAAGGTTTCCGCGCAAACTTATGGGAGCTGTCACTTTGACTTTCGGAAAAATATTCCGCTCGATTATTCCGTAAGTGAAGGTGACATTAAATGTCATATTCAAAACAAAATAAAAAAAAAAAAAAAAAAAAAAAAAAAAAAAAATCACAAAAATTCAAACCCCCACAAAAAAAACAACCAAAAAAACACAAAAAAAATTAATTCCTTTTTTTGGTGGCCCAATTTTTTTAAAAGTAAAGGGTTTCGAGAAATTTACGTTTGAATCTTACTTCCCCTCTTTGTTTACAAAATGACATACGTCTGTTCAGGGATTGTCGAAATACTCAGAGCAGTGCAAAATAGACAAGTGCTTCACCCAATTTCTAGTGTGCGTCTCCTGTTTTAGAAGAGCGCACAAAACGAACGTGCGAGAGATTTCGTAGCACCACGAGAGACAGAAAGCCTCACATGCACTTCTCTTTCAGAGATAAAGAGTAATGCACTGTGCGTTACACTGTGCATTACTCTGTGCTTTACTCTGTGCTTTGGCTCGTGCTTTGGATAATGGTATCAAATTGAAATTTTTTTATTTTAGTTACAAAAAGGCATTGTAGAAGTTCAAAGAGGCAACATTTTTATTAAAATCTAAATTCACAAAAAAAAAACGTAATACTTTTTAGCACACATTACTCATGGATGATAATTTTCATTGTTACTCATGGATGGTACATGAAATTATCAGTTTTTCAGTTGTCTAATAAAATGCTCGATTCTACGTACATAATTGGACCCTGTAGTTTATTACACAAAACATTATTAAAACATGTGAAGTAAACACAAATTTGTGCAGGTCCAATCTAGAGTGCCACTGTGTCTGTTTTTGCACTTGAGTTGGCACAGAGACGACAAGGGAGAGTGCAATCGGAAATGCCAAAAGAGACGAGAGCAAATTCGAAATGAGATGTGCGGCTTTGAGCGCACGGCAAAACAAGGGTGCACAGGAGTACTGATTGCACTTTCACGTCTCTTTGAAATTTAATGTGCTCTCTCGTAGCAGCGCGTGCTGCACTCAAAGAGATTTGAGTCGCACCTTATCCCTGCGTCTGTTTGAAAAAGTACCCGAGATTTCGTTCCCTGCAGATCAATTGTCAAAATTCCGCTTGGTAATATTGAACAAAATTTCCGTTACCTCTTTACTTTTTAAGTCGATACTGGCCTGATGGCGGAATATTTTTCCGAAAGTAAAAGTGACAGCTCCCATTAGTTTGCGTGGAAACCTTACAAAATACAATTTTTCATTCTTTTGAGGGGGATACTGCTGCAGAAATTTCTTATCGATTCTTTACTTTTCCGTTTCAGTAAACGGAATTCAACATGCACTCAATTTTTGAGTACAATTGTATACTATCTCTTTTTTTCTCATGGAAATGTTACTCAATTTTCGTAAAAAGTGGATCTACTCAATTTTATGAGTAGATCCACTGTTTACGAAAATTGAGTAACATTTCCGTGAGAGAAAAAGAGATAGTATACAATTGTACTCAAAAATTGAGTTAAATGAAGCGGGAGTGTGAGGGATAGAAAAAGAAATTTCTTTCGAACACGATACCAACCTTATCTCTGTACTCTGAGGATTACAGGGATGAACTAGTATATAATTGATTTAAGCGCTATAAATTTCATAGGAGTTACGTGTGAAATATTTTCATAAAATATGCGTTATTATTTTCATCACTTGTATTGATGTGAAATTAATAACGCAAAATGAATTCAGTTGTGAAGATGGCGAATTATAATCCAAATGAGCTGGCTCTCATCGCTAATTTATTATCCCTACACCAGCAGAAATAGAGCAATTATTTCAACGAACGATGTCGATTTGTATGGTCTTGATCAGTGCTGTTAAAAGTCATTTCGTGCAATTGGATAAATTTGCCGATAACTTAGTTCAACAGCTGAATTTATGAATATGGTGTATGATAAAATTGTAACTCTTGACAAATTCTACACTCCCGCTTCATTTTACTCAATTTTTGAGTACAATTGTATACTATCTCTTTTTCTCTCACGGAAATGTTACTCAATTTTCATAAAAAGTTGATCTACTCATAAAATTGAGTAGATCCACTTTTTACGAAAATGGAGTAACATTTACGTGAGAGAAAAAGAGATAGTATACAATTGTACTCAAAAATTGAGTAAAATGAAGCGGGAGTGTAAACTTTGTCTAACAGTGCATTGCTCTAACTGGTATATAGAAAGTTTTATATTCACTGTTATTTTCAAATGATATTCAAGGATGAATATCATTTGAATATTCAGATATTGCGCTCTCACTTCTTAGATTTTACAGTTATAAAAATACATTGTAAACCAAATTTTTGAAAATAATCAAGCACTACAATTTCTTCTTACGTGCTATTGTAAAAATCAGCTTCTGGAACGAGTTGTTATCAAATTCAGCCCATTGCGTGGAAATTAATATTCACAACACTGGTTTTGATAGTATCATAGTATTCAATCAGAAGATGATTTTTGCTTACCTGCCGGTGTAAGTCGCTTGGCGTATGATTTCACTGTATTTGAGGATTATTAATGAACTAATGATTGTTCCCATACCTAGAAATCAGCTGGAGGGGACTTCACTCTGAAAAGAGTTTGGCCATCGGTTAATTGGAGTCGCGAGCTTTTCGTGAAGCAAGTCAAGTTTGCTAGCTTTTAGAATCGAAGGTTGCCAGTGGTTTATTTTTGCTAGGAATCATGTTTCGCCTATTTATATTTTAGGCACTTTCCATATCACCCCATAAAACTTCAGCGACGTCCCCTGTTTCAAAATAAGATGTTAAGAAGCAAGCTTTTTTCACCAAATTTCTATGGGTGGTGGGTAGACAAAAGCATAAACCAGAGCTGAAAAATAATTGCACTTAATATTACAAACGTATTCTTGAACCAACGCAGGCAATTTCATGATTTTTACGCATCCTGTGAATAAAGCTACGTAGATTTTTTTTATGATTACATTTATTCAAAACTAATGTTTACATAAAATGCAAAAGAATATTAATAAGAGAAAATTAATGTTATAATATCTATCAATAGCGTAGGAAATCAATTACAACGTTCTCTGCTCAGGAACGAAGCTGTTCTGAGTTTGGTTCAATGGGTGAGTCTGGCTAGCGGTATTGGTATCTTCGCTTATGCAAATCCATTGTCCTTCATTGTTTTCGCGCCACAAACTAATTTTGTTGTCCCCTCCGGAAACGGCAAGTATGTTTCCAGTCAAAGACCAGCTCACGTTCCAAACGACATCATCAAAGTTATTCAAAATCGTTGACTGCCAATTTTGCAAATCATCACTGCTCCATATTATAACACGTCGATCCTGCGAACAGCTAGCAATTTGATGACGAGGAAGACCAACATTTGGTGCCCAAGCAACATCTCGAACCCAATCCGAATGCAGTTCTAATCTTTTCTCCTCTTCCCAGCGATCTCCTTCCTCCTTCCAAATTTTCACGGAATTATCACAAAAAAATCGTCCAGTAAATATCACAATAAAACTGCGTTTAAATTTACTATGACAATATGCGTTCAAAATAACAGAATTTGTAGACAACTGAACCATATTATTGTAGATTTTACCATATGCCGATCCAAAATCGGAAGGTAGAATTGACTATATTTTATAGTTAAATTAACTATCCGGATGTTAGCACAAAATACTACATATGCGGTAATTTTTACTATGTGCACTACTGTCATTGATTTATTTTAATTATTCAATTCCAATTCTACTATGTTTATTGTTAAGTTAAGCGCCATGCACCGACAAATCTCAGCTGACTACACCTTTCGTTTAAAATTACTACAACATAGTAATTCGCAGTTCAGAAATATCGCCTGACGTACGCCATTTTGTTTAAATCAAATTCTTGTTGATTTCCGTACCGTGCGGTCAATTTTTGATTTTCCAAGTCTATTCAAAATGAGTTCGCTGCAAACCGTGGAAAAAATTGAAGTTATTGAGCAAAATGCACTAGACGATCCGGATAATATCGAAGGTAAGCGTAAAATAATGTTATAACTCGTTTTTAACAATACACTTCCATATCTCACAGAGGAGGACCATAACCCGGATTTGCAACAGTTGATCGCTCATTGGAATTTGTGCCCGGCTGTTTACGCTATTCTTGTCCGTAAGTAACCGAAAATATTATTATTTAAGAAAACCTCAATAAATTGTGCATAAAATGTGTAACAGAACATGGATTCTCGGTTGCATATCTCAAAGAGATGAGTGACAGATCATTGGACGACGTGTTCTCGGCAGCCAAGTGGACCGGCCATAAGTATGCACTGCGGCAGAAGTTAGTACTGTGGCCCGAAAGCGCATTGTTCCGATCGACAAGTACTTCAAGCGCCGACGTGAATCCGCTGGTAGCTACTCCGGTTGAGTTTCCAACAGCCGCCTCTCATTCGAACCCTCTGAAGCATCGCCTACTATCTACTTCCGTGACAGTACAACTGTTAAACGACATTCTGTGTCGGAATGAGAAAGGGAAAATAGTTGTGAAGCATTTCCAAAAACACCAGTGTCTAGATGCTACGCACAGAAAATATTTGGCGCACACGGTTGTCGATTATTACATTGCCAACGATATGTACTTCACTCTAGCAGACATGGGAAAGTTTGCTCAGTTGGTTGCCGAACGGTTTCCAACGGAACTAGCTGTAAATTGATCATATAACACTAATAGGTAATATCAACATAATTATGCTGTTGATTTTTTGCAGGTCTTCTACTTCAATCCTAGAGACGCAGCAGCCGGCAAGAAACATCCATCTGGTTTGATCTACGACCGGTTCCATAACCGGAATAAAAAGCAATTTACTAAAAAATCTAAGTTTGAAACGGAAACGGAAAACGTCTACTGCTTGGCTAAATCTACTGCGCTCAATCTATCTGAAAACGGTAAATACTTTATTTCAATTTGAACTTCTTGGATTATTTTATTTCTTAACTTTTTTGCATTTAGACATAACAAAGTTATCAACACTGCGAAACTGGCTGCGCAATAACTTTGCTCCAGCAGAGGAGGTGCAATTGAAGTGGAGAGAATCGCTGCCTTTACGATTGCGCACTATTATCAAGGAAACTGATATTGAAAAAGCAGGTGTGCTTTCCGAGTGGCCCAGAATACTGGATGAAACTGGATACCTACTGGTGAGTAGACCAAGCGGAAGTGTTCAAAAATGATGATTGCAACTCAGGGTATTTAGTACATCAAATTTCGACTCAGCTTTTTATTGTAACAAATTCTAAAACTTTTCACTTTATCATTAGAATGAGACGCCTCCACTGAGGAGGGTGATATGTATTTCAAACAGTTTGAATTTGTGTTTACGGATATAATTATATGTTTTACTCGAGTGAGCGGGATACTGAAGCATAAGCAGCTACATGTGCTCTGATAGTATTTTATTTGTAAACATGGCCTAGAATACGGATATCTAACTGAAGCAATTGATCCAGATGTTCTCGTTAAAAATTTCCAATGCGTGTAATTGCAGATAGTGCTTCGCGACGTTCACATTTGCTTCCAGCGGGCAGTCTCAGATCGCAGCATTTCGTTTTCTCGTCCTCGTTGCTACTGGTATCCGAAACGGACTTGTTATTTGTCTGTAGAGCTGACATGATTCGAGATTGACTGATCCTGACTGATATTGTCCAATATCGAAGTCATCTAAAATCTGGGGTTGAAATTTTATTGAAACTCATAGAGAGAAGAGTAAACATATAATGGACGATGCTACAACAGTAAAGCAAATGAGACTAGCCCGAATAGTTAATAAATCGTTTGGTGCAAGCAAATATTTATATCCCCATCTGATTGATCTGATAGGAACAGCCGAGAGAATAGCGTATAGTGGAGCAAGAGTTTTGGGAATGAGATATTCGGGCTAATGCTGTAAAATCGTCATCTCTCACCTGATCCGGTAGTAAACTGTTAGCATCGAACCACAGCTTCTGATTATGCATATTCCATGTGATGGCAGCAGTCGTTCCCTTGGGACTGAGCAGGATTTTTTCCTATTCTGGTAAGCTGATTGTCACCCGTAGATCCAGACTGAAGCGTTTCTTTGTGCTGACTATTCGAGATAGGATGCGTGCATTCTATGGACCAATGCTATCAGGGTAGGTTTTGTGCGAAACTACGTCGACATGTACATGCTCAGAACGATCCCTTCGTCGTGTATCCAGAAAATGATAAGGATTTTCAGCGAAGATGGAGATTTGCGCGAAGATTTTTAGCGAACGGCAGATGCGTGTGTGAAGCAACGCGAGCAACTCAAAACAATAACAAAGAATGTTTTTCACGTAAACAATTGGAAAGGGCCTATTATCATAGTGTAAACATTGAGTATACACGTTGAAAAATATTTCGCATTGACTATATAGGGTAAATTTTACCCTAAGTTATAATCTGAATGTTTACGCATTGGATTGCCTTAAAAATCGTACGAAAATTTTTATTCCATTTAAATGCTTAAACGAATATGTTTAAGGATAAAACAAACCCTATGATGCTATGATGCTATGATGCTGTAAATTTTTACATCGTTCCTCGCGTCGTAATTCAAAGGTTTCAGAATAATAATAATTGGACATATTCCAATCATTTGAATTTTTTTTTTAATTTTAAGTAAATATGTAATTGCGTTCAAGAATCTAACTGAAAATTGTACACCAACTTTTGAAAATGTCCTAACGTGCACATGTTAACTCCATGACTAAAATAATAATAGTGAAATTCCAAATTACAAAATAGTTCTGTTATTCTTTTATTTTCACAGATCGATTCAGACTTCGCACATCTTTTTGGAAATTCTGAGAAGCTGTTCAATGATTGGGAATTGTTTTCCGAGAATTTCTTAAATTACATCCGAATCAACGAAATCAAAGACGATCGCTCTCAACGGATTTTGGACCTTTTAGAGAAAGCTACGGTCTGCAAAGGTACAAATAAACGAATCAAAAATTAATTAATAATACCTAATCAATGTTTTCTCCTAATCCTAGATGGTTGTGATTTGATTCTGTGCTTCGTTTTCCAAGCACTAATCAAACCCACGCGAAGCACTAGTGGGAAGCTTCCCACGATATTGCAGGCACAATTCGAAGTTTGCTGCATTTGCGATACGACCGACGAGTACATTGATGACCTTAAAACATTGCGGCAGGATTGCGAAACAGCGAAAATTGCATTTACACCACGCATCTATGCTATAGGCAGCTTTGAACATATTGAGGCATTTTATGTCGTGACCGGAAAATTTGAGTATAGATTGCCGACCTTCGTGCGATGCATGGACGTGGTTATAAAATTAAAATACGCTCTGGACTACAACTTTCCCGACAGTTGTGAAGCCTTCTGGTGTTTCATGACCAGATTCTTTTACGGAATCGATTACAAGAGAAAGTCGAAAAACAGCCAGCTCTTGCAACTTTTCGCCTATCTTGAAGCTCGCCAAGAAGGTCGTAAGTAATGGATTGCTACCTGTGTCCCATCTTGTTTCAAAGTGTTGATGATTTATTGAAACACATTCAAATTGAGCATGGAGCTCCTACCATTTCAAACCATAAATGCACTGCATGTACACCAGCTACGCTCTTCAAGGATATGCATCGGTATAAGCGCCACATAAAATCTCGTCATCAGGCATTATTTCAATGTAGCAGTACATCATTACAAGTCCATAACGAAGACGTGCACCTCGGAGAATACGAAGGGCCTATCGTCGAGGCCGTCTTGAGTGAATTCGATAAAAATGGTTATGAAGCAAAGGATCAGAATGGCCATGAAGCAGAGGATAACGAAAAAAATGATGCTACAGCAAAAAGTAAAGAAGAAGAAATATTAGAAATAAGGAGTAAATTAAGAGAGGTTTTCTTAAATTTTACAATAAGCTTACACAGTAAAAAAAATTTAACCAGGAAAGATATAATTGAGCTTCAGCATAATATTACGGAAGCCATTGTATTACCAATATTAGATGCTTTAAGTAAGATTACTAATATTCAAGAAGATGCAATAAATGCAGAGCTGTTAAGTGATTTACGCGATCCTTTCAATTTCATATGTACGGAACACAAGCTTAATAACCAATTAGAAAGTTTGAACATGAGAGAGTCTCCTCAAAATATTCAGTATGAAGACGACGACGGGAACATTGTATCGAAAGGTTGTCTGACACCAATCAAATTTCAACTAAAGAAGTTTTTTGAAACTGGATCCATTTTTGAACAAACTATTCAAAATATGACTAGACTAGAGCAGACAATCGAAATATCAAATGTTGTAAACGGTTCCTTGTGGAAAACAGTGAGGCCCTTGTATGGCGATCGGTTAGTGATACCCTTTTTCTTGTATTCCGATGAGGCAGAGCTCAATGACGCTATCGGTGCTCATTCAGGAACACACAAAGTCTGTGGACTTTATTACAGCTTACCGACTATTCCTTCACACTATTTATCACGACTTAGTTGTATTTTTGTTGCTGGCTTCATTAAAGCTTCAGATGTTGCAGAGCGTGGACCATCCAGAGCATTGAATGACCTAGTTGATATCATGATTGAACTTGAACAAGATGGGATCGAATTGATCATTGAGAACAAAGTTGTAAAGGTTTATTTTGTGCTAATGGGAATACTAGGCGATAATTTAGGGATGAATTTACTAATGGGATATGTTACGTCTTTCAATTCTCTATTGTATTGTAGATTTTGCAAACTGAATAAGTATGACTGTCAGAAGGATGTTATTTTGAACCCTAATTTAAATCGAACTAAGGAAACCTATGATACTGATTTGACGAAAAACGTCAAAGAATCAGGAATTAAAGAAGAATGTGGTTTTAACAAACTGCAATTCTATCATGCTGGGGAATTCGGTGCGGTGGATGTGATGCACGATTTTTTTTCACATGGTATATGTGCTTATGATCTTACCTTTGTCTTAAAATATATGATAACAACGCTAAACATTTCATTAAATATCATTAATTATCGCATAAAAATGTTTAATTATGGTAGCACAGAAAAACAAAAGACATTTAAGATAATTACACTAAAACAAATCAAACTATCATCATTTAAACTGACCGCCCATGAAATGATGCTTCTTGTCCGATACTTTCCATTAATTTTTGGTGATTTGATTCCGCAAAATGATAGAGTCTGGAGCTTCATGATGTCGTTAGTTGAATTGGCAGACATTGTAATTTTTCCCAGTTTTGATGCAGAAATGTTAGATATACTTCAGGAACAAATCATTTACCATCATACGCTATACCAAAAATTGTTCGGTGCTACCTTGAAACCTAAATTTCATATTTTGTTGCATTATGTGGATATAATAAGGAAAATTGGACCACTTAGGTATACTTGGAGTTTTAGATTTGAAGCCATGCACCAAGTTTTCAAACAATACAGTAGTAATATCACATCAAGAAAAAACATATGTCTGACACTATGCATAAAGGCTAATTTATATTTCATGCAAAATATGAAAAATTTGTCTGAAAATGAACACGACATATCATATAAAAATGCTGTTTTTATTAAAGCATCTGAGTTGCCATATTATAAGAATGTATCTACTAAAGATAAAATTCCCGATGAATCATATGCGTGTAAAAAAGCAAAATATAAAGGTACAATATACAAAATTGGAGATTTTGTCACTAGATCAGATTACAACATGCGAAAAATTGAAATTTTTGAAGTCAAAGACTTGCTCGTGTTCGGTAATGATTTATTCATAACGTGTCAGGAATGCATTGTTGGTGGGTACTCCTACCATTATGCATCAATAGAAGTGCTCGGATGTAAACGCGATTACAACGTTTTAAATGTTACATTATTTGATGGCCGTCCTGTAAATATGTATGCAATAAGTACAAACAAATTTATTAGGCTTAAGAAGTATTTTGTTTAAGGTTTTAAATAAAGTTTTATTTATGAAATCAGGATTTCAATGGTCGGTGCTCTATTTGTTACAATAGGAACCGAATGTGCTTAGTTTTGCAATTTACGCTATTGGTGTATTATATTCGGACACGCAAGCCTAAGAAAAGGAATTTCTATTACGGAGCACTTGGTTTTTATTCTGACAAGCAGAGCTGACTTCTTTATTATTTTATCACAGATCCGAACATAATTTTGTAGTAAAAAGATTTTATTTTTAGTGGGGTCAAATTTACTATGAAAAAAATACCATGGCGTTTGAATTGTAGTAAATTTAACTGCCATCATAGTAAAATTTCTCATCGTTTATACGGTTGTAATTACCACAAACATGGTAAAAATACTCCAAAGCAAAGATATTGCGACATGGTAGAAATGACCGCTTATATGGTTGTTTTAATATCGTTTTATAGTCAGCTGAGAATTGTGGGTGCATTGTGTTTAACTTAACCCTCAATATAGTAATTTCGACCGCAACTTTTTTTTGCGTGTAGGTCAACAGTATGGCTACTCAAAAGTAAATAGAGATATACTCGTTGCAGATAAAATCTGGATTATCATCTGAACGAAAGTTTTTTCTCATGATTTATACGTTAAACCTTAAGTCGGAAGTAGTGCGCTGGAATCGCTCAGTGATGCACTACACAGCGCACTTCTTCCGACGTTGGATATAGCGTATAGATCAAGATAAAAATCAATTGTCGCTCAAGTGATGTTGCAGCGTTCAACCGGTGACGCAATAGTTGAGAGCAACACGTTGACAATTAATAAACATCGATCGAATTTAATGCCTTGTACATACTACAGCGTTGTAACATAATACAAGGCTATCTTGATGACATTTTCCTTGTAGATAGTTTTCGAAACACCCTTGTATTACGTTATAAGTCTGTAGTCTGAACAAAGCATAAGCAATATTGACTTTTGTCACCACCAACTATCTTTACTCACTTTTGAGAAGCCATACCGCCATACTTTTGATCTACTGTAGTCAATCGTACTCAATTTTGGATTGTTTGGAAATAATGTGTATCCCCTGCAGAGTTGACAATAGAAGAGTTACGCAAAGAGAAACATGCAACACGAATTTTGAATAGATCATTGCACGGAATGTATTAACCTCACTTTTTTGACAGTTCAGGGAGCTTGTTTACAAGGTGTTAGAATTCGAACCACTCAACTTTTTCAGATTCAGTACGATTCAGGAAATGATGTCCAAATAAGCACCGGTGTCTGTTTTCTAGCTATTTTACCTCAATCGTTATAAATTTAGAGCAGAAAATCTAAAACCGATCTTACCGAATATATTCTAAGTCCGCGTAAACAAGCTCCGTGAACTGTCAAAACTGCATTGATGACACCATCGTGCAATGATCTATAGTTCCCAATTTGCGTTCGTAAACATTTAAGATACACAGCCACAAATTCGATAGTCAATTTTACCATTGGGGGTTAGGATGACTATTGCAGTATAGTGATTTTGAACCGACTATGATCATGGTCAACACGACCATTAAAAACAGTTGATTCAACATTTACCATAATGTCGGAATAGTCCTTGTTACCATGATCATAGTCAATAATGCCACGAACATTGTAAATTCGTCCATTTTCATGGTTATTGTAACCATTATATGCAATAGCCTTGGTCATGATTTAATTGTCAGTTTAACGATAGAATTTTTCCTGGAATTTTTCTCACCTTCTTAGGGGCCTGACAGCCCTGCATTGCAAGTAATCCACACATATTTGTTGGCAAAAATCCATGTGAATTTTCAAATAATATTCACTTATTCACTCATAAACAGAACCTTCTAAAAACACAAATGAAATTTATGTTGCATATGAAAAGTATGTGTGGCCACACATACTGATTATTTGTATACATAGAAAGTATGTGTGGTTAGTGTAAGAGTCGCCCGGTCTGTGATATTCTTGCAGAATACAATCCTCACTTTTCACTTTCGTTACTACGTTTTTATTCATCCGTAATCTATCGCTATTGCCACACAACTGCCAGTTCTCCTACTCCTATCAGTCCTCTCGTTTCCTCCCTCACTTATGGCTGGCCCACAATTGATACGTTGCGGATGCGTTTGCGTGAATTTGACAGTTTTTCCATAGGTTTTCTGTCAAATTTACGTCAACGGAACGCAAACGTATCTATTGTGGGTGACCCTTTACGCTATAATATACACGGTTATTTAGAAGTAGTCATTTTTTGACTACATTCTATGCATTTTTATGAAGAGCCTCAATACTGGGGGTGCGACACATCTAAATCCAGATTCAAGATGATCGAAAAATCCCACGCTAGCGAATCAATCTTTGAAAAATCTTGTTTCAGCTTGTGAATCTTAATCCATCAACTTGCATCGTGCTGCATCTTTTTGCAGTAAATCTTTAAAATCTTCATCAAAATCTTTGAAATCTTCCTTCTATCTACTAATCGTGCGCACATTGCACAAAAGCGAAACAAAAAAAATCCTGCATCTAAGATAGAGTCACGCCCCCTGCCTCAATACGTCAAAAAATGCCTACTTTTTAATCCCAAAAAACGAATAGTTTTAAAACTTATTTTTAATCAAGTGTGATGGATCAAATGCATAAAAATAACGCTTTCAACAAAGTGAAAAATCGATTTGTGCTCGTTAACTGGCTTTGCTTGATAGAGAAAATGAAAATAAAACAAATGGAGTTCTTGCGACAAGCTACGAGGCAAGTAATCTTTAATTGATTATTGATATATTTTAATAAAAAATAAAGATTATAATAACTATCCAGTGTCCTATCAGCAGCTGCGATGCCCAAAGTGATGATTATGTGCAGGAGCTCAAGCTCCACGTCAAAAGTAAGCACAAACCGTGGCACAAACCTAATACAAGTTTGAAGATCGTGGTGCCATTTTGTTATATTATTTGAAACGTGTACAGTGAGAATGGTCGGTTACTCCCAGCCTCATTCAGTTTATTCATTGTGCAATTTCACTGACTCTGATCAATCACGGAGTAGCAGCCATTTATACGAGCAGTCAGTCAAGCTAAGCTTAGCTAAGGGTGGTGCCATTTTGTTATATTTTATGAAATGTATTTTTAATTTTTAAATAAATTCAAATTTGTATCTATAGAGCCATTTTCTAGGACCAGTTCAGTGCCAACATTTCAAAATGGCGGATCTGCTGTAAGCGGTCGCTTTTTCGGAAGTAAAAACTTTCTCTTGAAAATTACCAATACCAACTGCAAGACGACACATTTTCCTACCTTATGTTGTATTTCATTTGCCTGTCTGGGATTTTGAGATAAATCGATAGAGAATGTCGTTGATTACAAAAAAAAAGCAGATCTGCAATTTTGAAATATTGGCGCTGAATTACTTATCTCATCTTCATTTCAAAAAGTGACTAGTTTCTACACACAATCATATTCTTAAAATGCATATCCAAGTAACCACAAGCATTATATTATTGCACATATTCAACCCAAAATCCACATCGGTAATGCGGGATCGCATCAATTCAACAGTTGTCAAGTAATGAAGCGTTAGATTAGCTTAAGAATGTAGTGATGCATTACCAATGCAATAATGCTACTTTAGCAATGTCTTATGGCATTACAAATGATATAGCATTAGTTCGATTTTAGTGGGGCCCTTTTAAGCTTTAATCCAACTTCAATGATGCACTAGACGTAATACATATGCCCTATATATGCATGCTATTACAGCCTCGTGGTTACTTGGGTAGTTTCTAATCTCTTTCACATGCAGCAAAATGCCTAAGATGTATACACTTTTTGACGTATAACCTCTTTAGGCATTTTTGCATATAACCATTTTAGGCATTTTATGCATAATTCCAGTCTTCAAGGAAAGTGCCTACTTTTGGTCCTCCCTTAGCTCAGTCGGTAAAGGCGCAGCTACAAAGCAATACCATGCTGGAAGTGGTTGGGTTCGATTCCCGGTCTGGTCTAGGAATTTTTCGTTAAGGAAAGTCTGTACAAGTCATAATTGCATACTTCAGATTTACCGTGTACATTGGTTGCATCACAAACGAAGGCTTCGTGGTTGTAAAAGTGAATGGAGTGTTCTTCTGCAGCTTCCAATATGCTCGATCGGATGACAACGGAGCTAACTGGCCTGAACCCGTTGGTAATAGCGGGGGACTTCAACGCTTGGGCGCTCGAGTGGGGGAGCCGCCTTACCAACCCTAGGGGCCAGATTCTTCTGGAGGCCTTGGCTAGGCTCAATGTGGACCTAACCAACGTGAGTACCAAGAGTACCTACCATAGAAACGGAGCGGAATCGATCATCGATATAACATTTAGCAGTCCTGGGCTAATTAGCAATTGGAGGGTGGATGATGGCTACACCAATAGCGACCACTTGGCGGTACGTTATTGTATCGTCCACAATACAAGGCAGCGCGCGGAAGGAGGAGCATCCACTCCATTCGCCCGCAGATGGAGGACGTCCTACTTTGATGTAGAGACTTTTAAAGAGGCGCTTGAGAGGGAACGAAACTTATGCGAAACCCAGGAACCTTGCGGTGAACGACTCGTCATGACACTTACACGAGCGTGCGATGCGACCATGCCGAGGGAAGTCAAACCGAGGAATGGAAGATCGCCGGGACGGAGTCGATCGCCGACCTCCGAAGAACATCCCTCCACGCAAGACGGAGGGTGCAAAGAGCGCGGTCAGACGCCGATAGAATCGAGCGTAGAGGGGCGCTAGTCGCCGGGAAGGCCGCACTAAAGAGGGAGATAAAGGCCAGCAAGCGAGCCTGCTTCGAGGGTCTGTGTCAGAAGGCCAATACGAATCCGTGGGGTGACGCCTACCGGGTTGTAATGGCCAAAACCAGAGGATTCATCAGAGCTGCTGCAGGTGATCGTTGGGGGACTCTTTCCGAGCCACGACCCAAGTCCATGGCCCCCCGCCGCCGTAGATGTGTCCCATGACCAGCGTTCCAGTATCCCAGACCTTAACGCTGTCATAGCGATGGAAGGGTGGATGGCTCAGCCGAACACCCGTAACCACGTGGGCACTGACAACGGCACAACAGGGGTCGGCGACGAGGCGACGGTGACGAATGATGAACTCATTGCGATAGCAAAGTCGCTAAAGGTGAACAAAGCTCCGGGACCGGATGGTATTCCGAACCTGGCCATCAAGACGGCTATCTTGCTGGATCCCGAAATGTTCAGGGTGGTGATGCAAAAGTGTCTGGACGAGGGCGTCTTCCCGAACGCCTGGAAAAATCAGACCCTTGTGTTGCTACCAAAGACAGGGAAGCCACCAGGAGATCCATCGGCATATAGACCTATATGTCTGTTGGATACAGCGGATAAGGTGCTCGAGAGGGTAATCCTCAACAGACTGACAACATACACGGAGGGTATAGGCGGTCTGTCTAATAATCAGTTTGGCTTCCGTAAAGGGAAGTCGACGGTGGATGCCAGAGGCGAGGAGTACGATACTGTGCGGTGGTCACCCTTGACGTGAGGAATGCGTTCAATAGCGCCAGTTGGGCGGCTATCGCCGACTCGCTCCAACGCCTTCAGGTTCCTGGGTACCTGTACAAGATTCTCGGAAGCTACTCCCAGAATCGCGTACTGGTATATAATACAGAGGCAGGCCAGAAACGTGTGCAGTTCACCGCAGGCGTCCCGCAAGGTTCGATCCTGGGTCCGGTGTTATGGAACACGATGTACGACGAGGTACTGCGGCTTGAGTTCCCGAGCGGGGTAAAGATAGTCGGGTTCGCAGACGACATCACCCTGGAGATATGTGGTGAATCCATCGAGGAGGTCGAGTTAACGGCCTCACACTCCATTGGCATTTTGGAGAGATGGATGAGCTCCAGGCGATTGGAGCTAGCCCACCATAAGACCGAGGTCACGGTGGTGAATAATCGGAAATCGGAGCAACATGCGACGATTAGTGCAGGTAACTGCACAATAGAATCGAAGAGGTTCTTGAGGTATCTTGGGGTTATGATCGACGACAAGCTGTCCTTTGTCAGTCACGTCGATTACGCTTGCAAGAAAGCCTCTATGGCTATATCGCCATTATCCCGCATGATGTCGAATAGCTCGGCGGTCCAAGGGAGTAAGCGTAAACTCCTGGCCAGCGTCGCCCTGTCCATACTTAGGTACGGCGGGCCGGCATGGATCACCGCCTTGAGTACGAACAGCTACGCAAGTAAGCTAGAGAGTACACACAGGCTTATGTGCCTAAGAGTGGTGAGTGCATACCGAACGGTATCACGCGACGCGGTCTGCGTCCTAGCGGGGATGATGCCAATAGGCATTGTCATAAAAGAGGACGTAGAGTGCTTCGAGCTACGTGGAACAAGAGGTATTCGGAAGACCACTAGAGCCGCATCCATGGTTAAGTGGCAAAGGGAATGGAACAACTCAACCAAAGGTCGGTGGACCCACCGACTAATCCCGGAATTAACCGGGTGGGTCGGTAGGCGACACGGTGAAGTGAACTTCCACTTAACGCAGATATTGTCTGGCCACGGCTGTTTTAGACAATACCTGCACAAATATGGGCATGCACAGTCCTCCGCATGCAGCGAGTGCGTGAGAGTCGAGGAAACTGCGGAACATGTGTTCTTCGCATGTCCTTGCTTTGACGGCGCGAGATCCGGCATGATTGCCGTAAGCGGTCACGATACGACTCCGAATAACTTGGTCCAGAGGATGTGCCAGGACCGGGACGTCTGGGACGCGGTATGCGTAGCAGCCTCCCAGATCATCCTCGATCTCCAACAAAAATGGCGAAACGACCAAAGGCAGGTCGCAGGGACCACCTAACTACTAAAGCCCTAAGTAGTTAGACATAGTGGGTGCTTAACAAGCACAATAGCCCCCTCCCCGAAGTAATACCGAAAGGTGGTCTCGGGGAGGGTCCAGGGCTTAAGGCACGGGTGGGTTTTTAGTAGGTCGAGGAGTTGGCATCCTCATCCCCACACCCTGAGTTCTTCAGGTGTCTGGTTGCAGATTTTCCATCCCGTTTAAAAAAAAAAAAGAAAATACATCCCTTTTCTACTCCCTGAATTAAAGATATGTGAAAAAAATATTTGTTTCTATTCCCCATTTACATTTACATACAGCTGTATCATCGAATCGTGCTGGTCGCTTAGTCATTCTCTTAGCCCGCATTACTACTGGAGTCTCTTCACCATCGATATCCTGAGCATTCCTTTCATTTGGTTCCGGTGGTGTGCGATCTTCAGACTTTGGTAGCTGGTGAAACTCAGCGTTGCCTGAAGAAGTCCGATCTGCTTCTCTGTGCTGCTCGACAGGCCACTTCTTCAAATGTGTCACAGGTCGTCTGTAACGGACACCGTCTTCGCTAATGATTTCCGCTGCCCTACACTAATAAAATTGTAAACTTAAAATTAATTTGGTTAGAGCACATACACTTTATAAGATTTCTCAAACATTATTTTTATTTGTGATCGCAGCAAGCCGTACTTGAAAACTGACGTGTTTTGTTTTTGCTGCGACCTTTTCGCGAAAAATAAAATCAAAAATATATTCGTAATTCAACCTAAACGAACAGTGAAATCATAAAATCTCCACGTGTTTTGTGTAAGATATAGTGAATATAATCGATTCCCTCCCGAAATTTTTGATGGTCGGTAGTTTTTCCCCGTTTATTTTTGTTTTTTTGTGCTTCGCCCCCGCACCCGGAGAAAGAGTTAATATCAGCTTAGTTGTGTTTGTTAGTGCAGTTAGTATTGTGCCACGCGGACATAAATTATTAAATTAGAGTATTTTTTCAGCATTATTGCGAGTGAATTGTTTAGCAACCGTGTAAAGAGGTCATAAGCGAGTTTATTTTTCTTATTGATTCTGTTTCCCGCAATCAAGTGGCAATATTTGGAACTAGATTTTAGAGGAAAATACCACAACCGTGCCAAAGTGAATTTTGATTCGGTGTGCAGGCTTAGTTTGTAAATTAATCGGTGCAAGAAGAGTGTATTAGACACAGATAAAACGTTACTACTGGATGGTTTCTGGCACGTCGGCGACGGCCGGGTTGATGTGGACGAGTGCCGACGGCAGCAGCTGCGGGTCCAGCAGGACTTGGCCATCTAGGACATCGAGGAGAGCTGGTTTGCAAAGCAACAAATAATTTATCTCTACCATATTTTGAAGACAATATCTAATATCCTGTTTTATTTTGTTTATTTTGTTTTGTTTTGTTTTTCGTTATGCTTGTCTATTTTCAGTCACATTGGAGCGGTCTATTGTTTTTGGTGGATAGTGTAGGTATGTACTTTCAGCGTATAGTTAACCAAAACGAACCCTGCTGCTAACCTTTCCCAAACTATCCAACATCCCAGTGATTTCTCGTGGAAGTGTAGAGGATTTCTCGGCTTCCTTCAAAGCGAGTATCACGTCAACACGTTCCTTCCTATTCCCTACTTGACCAGCATTCGGGCACGGCCGGCGCCAGTATTGCTTTATAATGAGTCACCAGTTTTTACACATTGAAGATGTATGTTTGTCCCAAACATCATCTGTTGGTTCTTTGTGCAAATACTGCTGATCTGGCAATAACGGAATTGCATCCGTGGGCGGTCAATCATGCTCATGCATGCTCATGCTCATGCTCAAACATTATTTTTATTTGTATTAATATAAAAATTATAATATTACCCTTACCTTTTATAAGGTAACTCATAACACTTATAGGCGTTACAAATATTATTTATGTGTGAGCTGCCATAAAATTTATAGTTCGCATCTTATAGTTAAGAATTATGTGATTTCCACACATACTTTTAATGTTTGAGTGCACGCAGTCAAAATGGCGACAGAAGACAATTTTTTTAATCGTCTCGATTTTTCAAAGAATTTTTGAAGGTATTTTTTTCATTTTAGATATATTAATCAAACAATAATTCTATATTGTTTTCAGTGAAAACATCACCACATGAATAGGAAGTACGGGAAGAGGACGCAAGGGAAGAAGACGCACGGGAAGAGAAAGCACGAGAAACGGACATATATGAGGATATAATGAATGAAAAAAGGAATAATAAAATTTATAAATCTGGCACATAATCATTATTGTTATTAATTTTATTATTATCAACTATGAATTTCATTTGATTCATACACATAAACCTTATAGCACATTGAAATGAAAGTTATAGACCTCACACATAAATTTTATTAGAATCAGACACATAAAAATTATAGCACATTGAAATAAAAAATTTTAAACCTTACACATAAATTTTATTTGTCAAAGCAAATGAATTTTATTTCGTTTCCAACATAGCTTATTTGTGGAAAATTGCATAAGATGTATGTTGTTCACACATATTTTTTATTTGCCGAGTCAAATTGCTAAAAAATATGTGGTTTCACTCATAAAGTTTATACGGAATTTTGCCTCGGTGTAGCATGTCGCCGCTTGTCCGCGTAAAGCTTCCCTTGCATCTTTTTGATCGCATCTCTGTCACGTATTTCCTCGTCACGGTTCCAGTATGGCTCAGTCCTTAACGAGGGTAAAAGGTCTTCCTTCAGTGCCTTAGCAACCCGTAAAGCCCGCAAGATCCCTTGATTCTGTCTTTCAACTAGGCCATTCATTTGCGGCCAATACGGGATTGAATGTACTAGACGAATGTTTTTGCTGACACAGTAGCTCTTAAACTCGTCACTCGCGAGTGTAGGCCCATTATCAGCTCGAATAGTCCCCGGATGTGTATGCTCCATGATAATGTTTTCCAGAACTTCAATGGTCTTTACAGCGTTAGTCCCCTTCATTTCCACTACTATCAAAAATCGGCTGTAGTAGTCGACTACTACAAAAAAGATTGAACATTCTTTTGCCGAGAAAAAGTCTATCGCTAAGTCCTGCCAAGCTCGATTTGGCATTTCCTTCCGGATCATTGGTTCCGGTGGAGTCTGGGAGCTCACCGCTGCACATCCTACACATTCTTGGATTTTCTTGAGCACATTACGGTCCTTGTACGGCCACCAAACCTTTTCTCTAAGGTTCCGTTTCATGGACACCACACCTGGATGTCCTCGATGTGCAATGTCGAGGGCTCTATTGCGTAAAACCGTCGGAAGTACAATTCTGTCATCCCACACAACAACTCCTTCAATGACTCCGAGTTCCTTAGAGAAGGCGTGATAAGAAAAGAGATCTGGTGGCCAAACTTGGGTTTCAATGGCTTTGACAACCATGCGGAGTTCCTCATTACATTCGGTTTCTTTTCTGATTTCCTCCAGCGTGATGGCCGACGGCCCTTCGCCTATTCCACACACATAGTGCTCAGAGGCTTTGTCGAAAGGTGTTCCCGACTGGGGACATAACCTTGAGAATATGTCGGAGATGTTGTCAGTTCCCGGGATATATTTCACACAAAAATCGTAAGGCTGCAGACGTAAAGCCCCTGCTTCAGCTCGAGAGTAGGCCCGCTTTCCTTCTTGATGTTTTCCTTCGAATATATACTCAAGAGTTTTGTGATCCGTGAACACCGTGAACCTAATACCAAACAAATACGGATAAAATTTCTCGACTGCCCAAACAACTGCTAACGCTTCACGTTGTGTCTGTGGGTATACTCTCTCCGTTTTAGTCAATCCCTTGGATGCAAAACTAATAATCCTTGGCATATTCAAACTATCTCTCTGAGCCAAAACAGCTCCCAGGCCCACCGGAGACGCATCAACATATAATTCAGTTTTGTCCTTCGGATCAAAAGAACCCAACCGATGTACTGTATCCGACAACTCGTTGCGTAGATCATCAAACGGTCTACGCTGCTCTTCCCCGAAAACTTCTACTTCACCCCTGATAAATTGTCGTAAAGCTTCGGTTCTTGTTGATAGGCGTGGGATGAACTGTCCTACAAAGTTGATTAGTCCAAGAAATCTGCGAACTTCCTCCTTCGTTTCCGGAATTCTAAAGTTTCGGATTGCAGCAATTTTGTCGTCAGCAGGACTGATACCAGCACCAATTACTTTGTAGCCCAAGATCTCAACTCCTATCAAACATTTATCCTTGTTCAGCATTTCTCGGTTGTTTTCAAGGGAAGCCAAGACCTTCTTTAGACGTTCATCGTGCTCCTCTCGCGTTTTGACCCACACAACAACGTCGTCAATATATACAACTACACTGTCAATACCCGCCAACATCTCACACATGATGCGTTGGAATATCTCAGGTGCAGAATTGATACCGAATGTGAGTCGCTTGAATCTCATCAGACCTCTATTCGTCATAAACGTTGTTACTCCGCGCGACTCTGGGTGTAGCTCAACGTGGTGAAAAGCCGAAGTTATGTCCAATTAAGAAAATCGCGTAGCTCCTTTAAGCTTCTTCAGCAAAGTATCAATCAGTGGGAGAGGATAATGTTCTCTCTTTATCACTTGGTTTGGATACCGCATTTGGATACACAGACGTATGTCATCCGTTCCTTTGGGAATCACGACCATTGATGATATCCAATCCGAAGGACCAACAACGGGTTCGATAACGTCGGTATCCAACATTTGGATCTTTTGGTTAACCTTATCCTCCATGGCTGCGGGGATTCTAAGGTATGAAATCTTTCTTGGGACAACGATGTGATCAATAGATAATTTAACTTGAGTTCTCGGAAATTTGGGAAAAGCTTGATTGATATCTTCGACATTTTGAACTTCCAGTCCCACCTTCAACACCTTGAGATCTTCGGCCGTCTTTTTAAGCAACGACCGGTGTGCACCTTGGATTACGAAAAACTCGGCATAGCACCTGGGCTTGATTTCATTAATAGAAATCCATGCGTCAAAGACACTGACCCTCTTTTAGATTTCATTTGTTGATTATATTGCAAAAAATCATGTGTGGGTCACATATATATTACACTGATCGACAAAATCCGAAAAAAAAGTCTTGAGTACCAGAGCTCTATGCCAGTTTCCGTTAGCTTGGGTCCCAAAACCACCGAGTATCGTATTTCGACCTCATGCTATTTGCATTTTTTCACAAATTGGCATCAACAATTGAAATTTTGATATATTTTGAGAACCACTCCAATAACTGCCTGATGCCTAGTTCAGACTACAGAGTTATAACATGTTATAACGGATGTCAGCATTCCGCATCGAACGCTGAAGAGCTTCGGTTCAGTATTTTTCGCATTCCGCATTACCTCTTTTGCATTTTTTTTTTCAACCCGCTATCAATCACGCGGTGATTAAAAGTAGTGCACTGTTTAAACCACCGATATCAAGCCGAGCGTTCCATTAGGGAAGCAGACATTCCCGGCCGAGCCCGACGGATGATCTGTCCAGCCTGTACCATCGTCATACACCCGAGGGGAAAAAGTGTAACCACATAAGCACCATCGCAGCAAGGAAGGTCATCGCTCCATCCACTGCCGGTCAGCAAGCGGTGCTTTGTTTGCGAACAACAGCAGAAGGTGCCATACCGGCAAACGGCAAGTAGCACATTTGTTTTTTGTTTCCTCATCTGCTAGTGTGTTGTGTATCTCTCTCCCATATAGTAAATCGTTCTGCATAGGGTGGTTCAAAAAAATATCGTTATGCATAGGGTGGTTCAAACAAAATCATCAAATTTTTATTTTGTTTTATTTAATTTTTGTTAGATTTTGTCCCTGAATTTGTCTTTTCATGGATGATTCTAAGGGGGGCGACTTGCCTCCCAAAGATGTTTTTAGGGCGCGCTGTTATCAGCCGTCTTCTGCCTCTCCTTGGGTTGTCTACTTTCGGCAGAAAGTGAAAGCCCTAGACTTCATGGGCATAAAAAGAAATTTGACGCGTCGTTATCCGGGGACCGAATTTCATCAGGTCAACCGAAACAAACTGCGTGCTACTGCACCTACATATAAAATTGCAAATTAAATTGCTAGTGATGAAGGTTATAATGTCGAGTACTACGTCTACATCCCATCTCGAGATGTGGAGATAGACGTGTGAAGACGTTATGGAAGGTAAGGAGCGACTTCCAGATTCTGCTTCGTCTACCATTGAGATTCTGGAATGCAAACAATTGCATGCAGGATCAATGGTAGATGGAAAAAAGACGTATTCACCGTCGGACTCGCTACAAGTGATCTTCGCCGGATCAATTCTCCCAAAATTTGTTGAAATTGATAAAGTTTTTTTCCCAGTGCGCCTTTTTGTATTTAATTGTACCAAGTGCAAACAGTTGGGTCATACGGCTACTTTTTGCGACAACAAGTCCCGTTGTGGCAAATGCGGCCAAATGCATCTAGAGGATGCTTGCCAACAGGAAGCAACAGAATGTGCTTACTGTGGCAAAGAGCCTCTCCACGATTTGCAGAACTGCCCCGTGTACAAGAAGCGCACTGGTAACGTGAGACGTTCCATACAAGAACGCTCCAAGCAGACGTATGCAGATATGTTAAAGTCGCAAAACGGAGCGTCTGCATCGTCTGCATCAGCCGCTCAAAATGAAAATCCTTTTTTGATTTTGTCTTCCGATGAACTGGACTCTGACGAAGCCGATGAGAGTGGATTTCCGGAGGTACACGCCCCCGGTAAAAGAAAGCCTACTAGTTCTCCGGGTGTGCGCCGGAAACAAATAAAACCTACTCTCAAAAGCTTGCAAAAAATTGGAGGTAGAGGGGGTCAATTTAAAAAACCGAATAAACCGGTAATAGCTGATGCATCCGTTCCTAGCTGTAGCTATACCAACCCGCCGCTACCTAATAACAGTAACCGTAAGAGGTAACCAAAAACTACGTCTTCTCGCAATTCTAAGAATATCCCGTCCAAGCGAGGTAAGATTAATTTTAGGGACATTGTGGATAACATTTTAAATGCTCTTGGCCTTTCGGATGCTTCACCGCTCCGAGGAATTATTGACCTGCTTATTCCTATAGTTGGGAACTTCTTCAAGCAATTGACCGTATCATGGCCCCTTATTGGTGAATTCATATCTTTCGATGAATAATTCGTCGAGTGAGGATCAAGATATGATCACCGTATTACAATGGAACTGTCGTAGTCTAATACCTAAATTAGACTCGTGCAAGTATTTGATTCACAATTCTGATTGTGATATATTTGCTCTCTATGAAACATGGCTTTCATCCGAAGATGAATTAAACTTCCACGATTTTAACATTATTCGCCTGGACCGAGATGATTCATATGGTGGCGTACCTCTGGGGATCAAAAAGTGCTACCCCTTCTATAAAATCTCACTCCCAATAATCTCAGGCATTGAAATCGTCGCTTGCCAAATAAATGTCCTCCGAGGGCATCAATAAACCGCCGTCAACTTTGGAGTTCAATTACATTACTTCCATCTCCAGTTCTTATTCTGGGCGATCTGAGCTCCCACGGTACTGCTTGGGGCGAACAATACGATGACAATAGAGCGGGTATTTTCTATGACTTATGCGACGATTTCAACTTGACCATCTTGAACACTGGGGAAGCGACACGAATAGCAAAACCTCCTGCCAGGGAGAGTCGACTTGACATATCTTTGTGCTCTAATTCACTATCATTAGACTGTCTGTGGAAGGTAATCAATGATCCCCATGGTAGTGATCACTTACCAATTATTATCTCAATCACAAATAATCTTCACAAAACAGACCAGTCAATCCATGTTCCTTATGACCTCACGAGGCATATTGATTGGCAACATTTTGCATCGGCGGTAACCCTTGGTATTGATTCTACCGATCCTCTTCCACCATTAGAAGTACAAAAGTGCATTAGAAGCTCAGAAACGACTTGTTCCAAGTGCATCCCTCAAAAGAAGACCCGCCACCCCTGGGTGGGATGACGAATGCACTAAGTTGTATCTTGAGAAATCCGATGCGTTTAAAGATTATCGTAGACATGAAACATGTGAGCTTTTTGATAAGTACCTCATGCTTGAAAAAAAAAGCTTAAAAACTTACTCAAAGCAAAGAAACTCAATTACTGGCGTTCGTTTGTAGAGGGACTATCTAGAGAAACCTCGATGACAACGCTTTGGAGAAAGGCTCGTTACATGCGAAACCGCTCATCCTCCAATGAGAGTGAAGAATACTCCATGCAATGGATATTCGACTTCGCTAAAAAGGTTTGTCCAGACTCTGTCCCAACACAACCGAATTTACGGGATACTACCCGAAATAACGGTTCTCTGGCCGAACCATTCACAATGTTGGAATTTTCAATGGTACCTCTTTCATCGAATAACTCTGCTCCGGGAAGCGATATGATTAAATTCAACCTTCTAAAAAATCTTCCTGATATCGCTTAAAGACGATTACTTAACCTGTATAACACTCTCATGGAATTAAATATAGTTCCACCCGCATGGAGACAGGTCTAAAGTAATAGCTATTCAAAAGCCAGGGAAACCAGCGTCTGATTACAATTCTTACCGTCCGATCTCTATGCTATCATGTTCAAGGAAATTGTTAGAAAAAATGATCCTATCAAGACTTGACCGTAGGGTTGAATCAAACAACCTACTATCAAATGCGCAATTTGGTTTCCGAAAGAACAAAGGAACAAACGATTGTTTAGCGTTGCTTTCATCTGATATACAACTGGCCTTTGCACACAAGGAGCAATTGGTTTCAGTATTTCTGGATATTAAGGGCGCATTTGATTCAGTTTCCATAGATATACTGGCAGATAGTCTGCACAGTAGTGGTTTACCAGGATTTTTGAATAACTTTTTGTATAATTTACTGTCAGAAAAACAAATGATCTTCAATCTATGTCAACTTACAACTTCCAGAATTAGCTACATGGGCTTACCCCAAGGCTCATGTCTAATTCCCGTACTTAATAATTTTTATGTTAAAGATATTGACAACTGCTTGGAAAATAGATGCACGCTAAGACAACTTGCAGACGATGCTGTGATCTCCTTTAGAGGTCCACGTGCGGAAATCTTGCAAAGACCATTGCAAAATTCCCTCGATAATCTGTCCATCTGGGCCAGAAATTTGGGAATCGAGTTTTCACCGCATGAAACCGAATTGTTAGTGTTTACTAGAAAGCGGTTCCCAGCCCAACTGCGTCTCAAGCTGTTGGGAAGAAACATTACCCAATCTTTGACCTTCAAATACCTTGGAGTCATGTCTGATTGAAAATGCACTTGGAGTACTCACGTTGCGTATTTGAAACAGAAATGTAAACAAAGGATCAATTTTCTAAGATCAATTTCCGGGCCATGGTGGGGTGCTTACCCGGAAGACCTCATTAAGCTCTATAAAACAACTATTCTTCCAGTTCTCGAATATGGCTTTTTTTGTTTCCTCTCGGCAAGAAACCTCATTGAATTGAAACGCATTCAATATCGTTGTTTACGTATTGCCCTTGGCTGTATGCATTTACGCATAATATGAGCCTGGAGGTTCTGGCAGGAGTAAAACCCTTACAGAATCGCTTCTGGGAGCTCTCATCTAGAATACTGATCAAGTGTTGAATCAGTAACAACCTTGTGATTGAAAACTTCGAAGAAATGCTCGAATTGAGTACCCAGTCAAGATTCTTACGAATCTATATTAACTATATGTCATACAATATTAGTCTTCCATGCTATAACCCTCCTAGTGTACGCTTTCCTTATCACAGTTCCTCCATTGATTATGATCTCTCCATGAAACAGGCTATTCAAGGAGTTCCAGATCAACTTCGACCTATTTTAATTCCCCATATTTTCATCGAAAAGTACCAACATTTCAGTTGCAATAGAAGAATTTTCACTGATGGGTCACGCATTGATGGATCCACTGGTTTCGGTGTTTACAATGAATACTCATCTGCCTTCCGGAAACTTCAGGAACCTTGTTCCGTATATGTTGCTGAGCTGGCAGCAATCAATTTCGCATTGGGGATAATTTCCGACATGCCCATAGACCATTATTTCATCTTCTCGGATAGTCTCAGTTCTATTGAGGCCCTCCAGTCGATGAAAACAGTTAAGCACTCATCTTACTTTCTTTCAAAAATAAGGGAGCAGATGTGTGCGTTGGTCGAAAGATCATTTAGAATTACCTTTGCATGGGTCCCCTCACATTGCTCAATTCCAGGCAATGAGAAGGCGGACTCTCTAGCAAAGGTGGGCGCACAAGAAGGCGAAATTTTTGAAAGAAGAATTTCACATGATGAATTTTTCCCATTAGTACGTCAGAGTTCTCTTCAAAGTTGGCAAAACGATTGGACAAGTAATTCTCTTGGGTGGTGGTTACATTCCATTATTCCAAATGTTTCGTCGAGATCGTGGTTCAAAGGTCTGGATGTAAGTCGCGGTTTCATTCGTGTGATGTCAAGACTTATGTCCAACCACTACTCGCTAGACGCACATCTCTACAGAATTAACCTCGTCGATAGCAACATGTGTAGGTGCGGAACCGGTTATGATGACATCGATCACGCAGTTTGGCATTGCCCGGGTAATGATGCCTCCAGAGCACGACTATTGGATACCCTTGTGGCCCGAGGTAGACAACCCTTCCGCGAAGTAAGAGATGTTTTGGGAATGCGTGATCTTCCCTACATGCAAGCGATTTACGAATTCCTTTGTTTGTCTGATCTAAGAGTGTAATGTTATCACCCCCTCCCTTTCACTCTAGTAAATTCCCTGCCATTGTGTCCCAGTTATATTATCCTTTTGTTTCCGTGCTACTTGTACCTGCCCAGCAAGCTGTGGTCACCCATCTGCAGCTTAGTTCCTGTAAGGGACTACAGAGACCGAGGATTTGGAAGATGTCGCAACCATGAGCAGCAACAAATACCTGAAATAAGTTACCTGCCTAGCCCCTTCCAAACAATAATGTGACCCATTAACCTCGAGCTAGCCACGAATAATTGGCACCCCTCTTTACTAAAATCGAAATAGAAAAATTGTTAATTACAATATTGAATATCGGCTCCGCAAAGTGTTACACACGCCTGAGCCTAATAAATAAACGAACGGATTAAAAAAAAAAAATCGGTTGTGTAATGTTAGGTTGTCTCGGTGTACACAATAAAATGATGCACTGCTTATCGATGTAATTTGGTCGATGTAAACGAGACAACGTAACTCATCGAGACAACGTGAATCGTCGCGACGTACTACAGAGTCGCGATGTAAAGGGAGCAATGTAAAAATTATAGTGTAAATGAAATTTGCAAATATTATTCAATGAGAAAAAAAAGAGCTACAATTAAAACAAAATGTTGTTTTTATTTCTATTTCAACAGATTCATCCTTCTTTATCTTTCCGTTCTCATTCTTTTCGGCCTTAACATTGAACGGAACCGGAAACTCTTCTTTCTTGCGGCCGCACCATCGCCACCCCCGCCAGCACCAGCCGCTCCACTTACTCCACTAGCACGTGAAGATTATCCACCAGTACCTCACCCAGATGATGCTGGTGGGTTTGCATTGCTTTCACCTTGTTTACTTCCACCGTCATTTTCTTTAATTCGCCAATATCCCACGAATTATCGCTATTTTGTCTCCATATTCAGCACCGTTGGACATGTTAAAGTCTTCCGTTTTGTCACTCACATCCGAATCTTACACAGCCGGAGTTATTTTTTTCGTTTCACTAGCACCTTGTTTGAATATAATTCGTAGTGTCGGTACCATTGCATCCACTTCCGAGCATAACATCGGTTCTTTGGTAGAGGGCATTGGCTTAGGTGACATAGGCGATTCACCACTCGATAAAATGTTACCTTGGAGATCTGGTTGGAATGAAAATGGATCATGAATAAAATCGCCAGATATACCTGCGGATCCTATACGTACCGATTGCAGACGAATATCTGTTCGCCTCAGAGGAATAGATGGCACAGTGTTTTCAATTTCCGCCGTTTCGTCATCATCTGAATACGGCTGATGAACAATTTCACACTGTTCAACTGGTTTAGCTTTCGCTTTCGGATGCAACGGTTTCATGACCGTGACGGTTGACTTTGTTTTGACAAGAAAACAATGTTGCCGGAGATGAAAAAATTAAGAACAAATCTGGCAGTGTTGCGAGATTTAATTTTACATAACAACTAGATGCGATAAAGCATCAAAATCGTGTAATATTCAAAATGTTTTGCGGAGTCCTTTATGTGCATTGGTTTTTGTGTAATATTTATGTTTTTGGTATGTGATTATTACATTCATGCAACTAATAATTTTGTTCTGATGTAATTTGAAGCCGATGTAATATCACATCAAGTGGATGTTATTCTGCATCGTATTTTCTTGATTACATCAGTTTTTAATACGTTTGCATCAATTACGTTGACGTGTATTACAATTTTTTTTGCTGTGTAAGAACAAAAAAAAAAAAATCTCCTCCCCAAAAAAGGGGGGGCACCCGACGACTTCTCCCCCCCACCGGAATTTTCAAAACCCCCCCAAACCCCCCCCCCAAAAAAAAAAAAAAGCGGGAAAAAAAAAAAAAACCAACGGATCCCCCCAAACCCGGGCCCCCCCCAACAAAGGATCCGAAGCCGAAGGGGAAAGCGAATTGGAAACGCTAGAGGTGCTGGAAGACAAAATGGAGGAATCTGTCATGATCACGCGTTGTTACAGTTTGCTGCATTCATGTCAACAGGGATAAGTAAACAAAAAGAGATGGCTAGAATAGCAAAAGAACAAGAAGAAGGTGCCATAACGTCGCCCCCAAGAAAGAAGAAGAACTCTAAATTGTTTAAGAAATAGTTTTTTTTTTTGTGTAACCCACAAACATTGCCTATGGCTCCGTAAAGCTAACGCGATTGAGCCGTACAAATAAACGAACTGGTTAAAAAAATGGAGTTTGTATTTAACATTAATCATATCGATTAATTATTTCTGTAAAAAATCCTTTTTGGGAGCGGTTATGCTACCTAGGTCAAAATCTTCAATATTTCTGTTATAATTTTGATTTCTACCAGCTGTAACGGCAGCGTAGGTATTTCCATTACCTAGCTGTACATTGTTAGCAACAGGTAAGAATGGAGAATTGAAAGCTTGTGCTCTGTTTGTACTTACGGGTAAATTTGTACGCCGCTGACCATTGTTAACAGCAGAAAGTAGTGGAAAATTTGACGGTTGGGCATTGTTCGTAGCTTCCGGTACGAATGAGCATCCCAAGTAACACCACTTGTCATATTCATATTAATAATACACGTTTTAGACCAAGCTCATGTTTTTTTTCTAACGTCAATAACTTAATTTCATACACGCATATAACCGAAAAAGCGCAATAAATGTGGCATTTTTGAATATCTTCTATGTCATACCATATGTATTGTAGAACATCCATAAGACAAATATTATGTTCTATGGATGCTTCCAACAGCATGCTTATAACATAATGATATGTTTTGTCAAAGCAAGCACGGTATGAACAAAGTAAAAAAAATATAAACAAGATATTTTAACGGCGAAACGATATCGTAGCTAATGGTATTATATGCGTTGAAGATGATTGTTTATAACTTTATAAAATAGGAAATTTAAAGTGCTTTACGCATGGAAGTTGTATCAAAATTGTATATGCGGCTCAAAGTTAGCAGTACAACTTTCCGTTTTACCTTCCCTAATTTCATGCGCCATCGATTGGATTAAAAAACGTAGAAGGTACCCCGAATAAACTATTGAATTTTAGTGAAATTTCTTTATGGAATTCCTTAAAACCAACATGGCGATTTTCCAAGTCTACAGTCCTACAGTACAAGTCTACAGTACGGGTAAAAACATTAGTAACACATTTGGTTTTCAAATGTACGTTTTTTCTTTTCTGCGTTTTTTGTTGTAAAAATTGAACCGAGTAATGTCAGTATGAATGAAAATACAAATACAATTATTATGTAACAATTTATAAAAAATACTAAACAATCTGCCAAACTGTTGCTTTATGTTACATTTGAATAAATGTTACAATTTGAATCAGTGAGTGGTATCACAATCTTATATTTAGGTGCTATTTTTTTTTATTCCAGTATTTCAAATAAACATATTTTCAGCCGTCACTGTATTTGATTCACAATCTATTCTGAATAATTCTAGGGTTTTTTTTTCATTAGAGCGAATCTACAATTGAGAGATTCTCTCTGGGCTCGCTCTCCTTCATTCATTACAGCGCCATTATAAAACTTATGAGGGATTCTTTAGTACAGATCGAAGCACAACTAGAATTTCACTATTGCATGAGGATGTTAAAAACATGTTTAAAATTCATCTTGAATGCAACCTATCAACATATTTACAAACATGTAGCATACACGCTATTTCCAAACAATCCAAAATGAAGTACGTTTGACTCAAATCAGTCAAAAGTATGGATACTCAAAAGTGAGTAAAGATAGTTCGTAGTGGTAAGATGACAAACAGTCACCGATGTTGTCAAGAAGTAAAATTTAAGTTGATCGAACAAAAATAGAACAAAAATCTGTTCGCTGTTCTGGTACCACGTATGAACCGAATATGTGTGGAAAAACATCCTCAAAACTTTTTCAAGACCCGACATGTTTGGTATTTCATCCTCACGACTTTTTTTTACAACAAACTTATTATTTTCTTGTCAAGAAGATGTTTCTGGTGTTACTTGGAATGAGCATGAGCATGAGCATGAGCATGAGTGACCGCTCGAGGTTGCTACTCCGTTGTTGCCAGATTAGCTGTTATTATACAGAGAACCAACAGATGATGCTTGGGACTAACATACATCCTCAATGTGTAAAAACTGGTGAGCCCAAACCAAGGCAACACCGGCGGCGGCCTTGCCCGAATGCAGGTCAAGTAAGAATATGTTGACGTGATACTCGCTTCATTGGAAGCCTCGGAGTCCACTGCACTTCCACGTGAAATCATTGGGTTTTCGGATAACAGGATTGGATGGCAGCAGGGTTCGTTTTTGTTAACGATAAGCTGTTAAGTGTAATTAATACCGATTTCCGAATTTAACCGATTTATACCAACAGAAAGGATGCTATTGGGGCCACTCACAAAGTGTGATTGTGGTTTTTCATTGGGAATACAAAGCGATTTTAAATAATGCAGAAAAGCCGCATTTTGACTGGTTTAAACCAACAGTAAGAATGCTATTGGGGCCACTCACAAAGTGTGATTATTGTTTATCATTGGGAAAACAAAGTGATTTTTAATAATGCTGAAAATGCGATTTTGACCGGTTTAAACCAACAGTAAGGATGCTATTGGGGCCGCTCACAAAATGTGATAGTGGTTTTTCATTGGGTAACTAGGAAATATTTTATAATGCTGGAAAGCAGATTTGGACCGATTTAAACCAACAGTAAGGATGCTATTGGGGCCACTCACAGATTGTGATAGTGGTATTTCATTAGGTTAAGATAATTCATCTCAACGCTTGAGAGCCAACTTGGACCGATTTTCACCAACAGTACGGACAACAATCAATATGCAACCATAGACTAACTCTAAGACCAGTAGGTCCCGAACAAATACGATTTTTTTCTTGGCTCAGTCAGTACTAGCACATCGGTCCCAAGCTCGGTCCCAAGCTTAATAATACGCCCCTCATAATGAACTCACACGAACACACTCTCAAATATTCTGTCAAGCTAACACAGCAAATCAAAACTAAGGCGCAAATATGTTTAGTTAGGTGCTGGCTTCAAGGTGTACTTCGGACCAAGGGGTTCTACAACAGTGAACCAATTTCAAATCGCTAGTTGCATATTGATTGTTGATGCAACTAGCTATTTGAAATTGGTTCACTGTTGTAGAACCCCTTGGTCCGAAGAACACCTTGAAGCCAGCACCTAACTATACATATTTGCGCCTTTGTTTTGATTTGCTGTGTTATTTTGACAGAATATTTGAGAGTGTGTTCGTGTGAGTTCATTAGGACCGATGTGCTAGTACTGACTGAGCCAAGAAAAAAATCGCATTTGTTCGGGACCTACTGGTCTTAGAGTTAGTCTATGGTACGGATGCCGCTGGAGTCCCTTACAAAATGAAAAAGTGATCTATTTGTTCCAAGATAGGGTGGCCAGATGACCATGGCGAACGAATAATTTGGATCACAATTAATTCATTAACCTAATCATGTTGTTTGTTGTTGCGAAGCACGTAATTAATTATAATGTTTGAAAATTGGAAATATCATTCTTATCAATATGCACCTCTAGGAGTGGACAGCATTTTTTTCTGCTAGAACCAAAGATGTGAAGAGAAAGCATTGATAGGTCCGTAAGAGCACGGCAGGTTGTGAAATTGAATAGAAGTAGTTGAAATTGAGCGTAGGGCATGTTTGAAAGGCGGCATCTGATCGAGCAGATAACCTCTTACCATGCATTGTGGTAGATAGGTAAGAGTTTTCGCCCAACTACTTGTGAACCAACTACATCATGCTCGCGATTCGAGTAAGAATCAGTGACGATGAAACGCGATTACGCGAAGAATTTCACAATTCATAATACTGTTGCGATTAATGGCGATAGAGGGAGCGATGGTTTTTTGTGTGATTTTGATAAGGATTTGCGTTCCCCTCGGAGTTTTCAGCCATTCAAAATACTGCTCGGTTGATTACTGAATGCTCAGCTGTTTGAAAACCCAGTAAAATTTTACCGACTTCGGTAATTATAACTTTCAGTTGGGTTAATCCCAGCTTTGAAAACTGCAATTGCTTGGCAGAACAAATCAAAACTGTCGAAAAAGTCTCTATTAATGGTGACGGTTATGCCGTTCCACGAAATAGCTGCCTGATATAAAGTAGTCGTTCATGTTGGTTGGGAATGGTTCATCGGCTGAAAAAATAAGGAATATAGCTAAAACAACAACAAACATTAATGAAAAAGTTTACTTACTAAATAATTTCTGAGCCCCTGCATCGATTTCCAAAAGTTGCTCGATGATTGTATTCATTTTGTTCTCTTGTACTTATTAATTCTTTCTTTTTTTTTTCAAATTATTCTACGCACGAGCACGGTATGCAAACCAGACCGTTCAGTACAACACACAAATACTGAAATTTAGGTATTTTTTTACTGAAACTTTGTGATGTCCCGTAAAACGTTTATGTTACGGAAAATTCAGTACTCTTGTTTCGTGGTTCACTGAACAACTGTATTTTTTTTATGGAAAGACGATTGTTCAGTAATATAGGTGTTTTACGGTGCAAAAATGTAAAACAAAATTACTGAACAGGGAAGCTGTGATTAAGTGTGTACACTTAGTCTGGCACTCTGTTACCCCCCGAAATCTGAACGGCGCTGGCAAACGGCAAAGCCCGATCTGAGTAAGCCTGCTTGTCGGAAAGAAAACAGGCTAGATCCAAGCCGATTCTAATTGGACATATCGAAGTCATTTGCAACAGTCAAACTTGCCGTTTGGCGTTCCGTTTCCGTTATCATTGTGTTTGGGCGGTAATGCTAGATCGCATGGGAGTTGTTGAAAAAATGTGATATGGCATTACTGTTGCTTTTTTTTTTAATCAGTTCGTTTATTTGTTAGGCTCAGGCGTGTGTAACACTTTGCGGAGCCGATATTCATTATTGTGGGGTGCCCATTACTCGTGGCTAGCTCGAGGTTAATGGGTCACATTATCGTTTGGAATAGGCTAAAGCATAATATAACTGGGACACAATGGCAGGGAATTTCCTAGAGTGGAAGGAAGGAGGATAATGACGTTACACTCTTAGATCAGACAAACAAAGGAATTCGTAAATCGCTTGCATGTAGGCAAGATCACGCATTTCCATAACATCTCTTACCTCGCGGAAGGGTTGTCTACCTCGGGCCACTAGGGTATCCAATAGTCGTGCTCTGGAGGCATCATTATCCGGGCAATGCCAAACTGCGTGAGCGATGTCATCATAACCGGTTCCGCACCTACATAAATTGCTATCGACGAGGTTAATTCTGTAGAGATGTGCGTCTAGCGAGTAGTGGTTGGACATAAGCCATTAGGTTTACTGTTGCTGATTGTTGGTTGAATTATTGTTATAATATAATGCTTGTGGTTACTTGGGTAGAGCTTGCAGAGGATTGAATCAAAGAAGACATTTTAGCAACTTAAGTTTCATTCAAAAATTTATGTCTGACTATGACTATTGTTAGACGTCACCGCAGCACTTAAAAGTTTCGGTGAATATTTTGCATGTGTTTCTGATACTCTAAAAATTTTCCAGGTTGCTGCGAAATCACTGTGTATAGCTTCTATCGTTTGCTCAGATAGACTATCGCCGATTAGAAAAGTCTCAGAGCATACCCAAATATTGGTGAAACAGGTCCTGTTTATAGGTAAAGTGTACACGCGGGAAGAACCATTTACCCAGCACTGAGTACTTTGTTTTGAAATTTTACCCAGTTTCACTAAAACTCGCATTCAATGAGTAATGCTTTGTGCATACTACAGTGTTGTAACATGATACAAGGCTATCTTGATTTCATTTTTCATGTTGATACTTTTCAAAACACCCTTGTATTATGTTACAAATCTGTAGTCTGAACAACGCATAAAGGCTCGAACGCAGGGATAACAGAAGCGGAACGGTAAGAGCAGCGGAAGAGCCCAATCTGGCTTTACCTGTTTGTCGGAGAGAAAACTAATTAGATCCAAGTTTATTCCAATTGGACATATCGACGTTATTTGTGACAACTGTCAAACTTGCCGTTTCCGTTCTTTTTCCGTCCACATTACGTTTTGGCCTTAACTCATTTGAGCGAAACTGGGTATTATTTTAAAGAAATTACTTGTCGCTTAAAAATGGAGTTAGGCCCTATTCTATTGTGACTCTAGAGATGTGAGATGATTTCTTAGCATGCACGTAATGCATTGAACCCCACCCCTGATAGCATCGCATGCGTAAGCGTAACGCTTATCAAACATTACTTTTTTTGTCGGAATCGAACTCCGAGACCCGAACGACAAGCGAGAGTTATGCCGGGGCTAGGTGTCAAAAAACCGCGTACACATCGTTTTTCACGTACTTGTTTTACAAAATATTGTAAGTTTTAAGTGAAGCGTCTCACTTAAAAATAGTGACAAATTGAGGAATTGTGTTGATTCTTCTAAACGTGAATAATTTTCTCTGACATTGCTGCGTTGTAATAAGAAAAAAATGGCTACAACTGAGAATACGGTGAACAAAGCCGCAGGTAAGTGTAGCTTCTGTCTGATCTTGTTCACAACTATCCAATAGAATCAGGAACGCCATTATGAAAAAATTTCAAACTTCCATCTGAACCGAGATGGTTCTGAAAAAATAAGTTCAATCGTTTCTAAAGTATACGTTAGTGTTTTTTATTAAAATTTCGGTGTTTGTTCAATAAGAATGATTCAGTGTATTTTAAAAATGCATTTATTTGATAATATTGGTCATAGTGTACCGCATATACAGGGAAGAGAAACAGGATAATGAGTAGAACTACAATCCATACACCGTTGAAGGAGGAAACGAGAGGAAACTTTTCTCGAAATACTCACCGACCGATCGCCACTATGAAAACTTTCCTATTTCTAACAAACAAGTGAAAAGGGCCTACATGCCAAAATGTAAACATTGAGTAGTTTGCCTTAAAAGACTCGCTACAAAAAGTGAAATCCTATTTCGTTAGTACTGCAGCTAACCAATGTTTCGTGGTTTCATAGTATGTATTGTCTTAACGGTGATTGTGGTAAGAACAGAACTAAGAAGTGAATATTTGATTATTTTAATCTTTTAATTAAATTGGTTAAAATAAACCGAAAAATAAATTATCGAGGGCATAGGCCCTATTTAAAGCTTTACTGCGCCTAGGCCCCAGAAATGATCAAGTGTGGTCCCATAAAGGTCCTTAACAGACCTTAATTTAATTATTGATACATTACTTTTTAAGATCTCCACGTTTATAGCAGAAATCTAGGACAAGAAACACCCGTCACACAAGAAGCCCGTCAGAAATTAATTCAGTTAACAATATGGGTCCTTTCATAGCGCAGGGCCTATCGAAATAGAGATGAACAAGGAGCTAGGCCTTTTCTCTCTCTAAAAAACGAGGTCTTCGAAAAGTTTACTTCGAAAAGATTTAAAAATATATATATATCGTGCGTACTAATTAATAAGGTGAAAAACAATTGGAATAACGTAAACTGTTTGTTGTTGGAGTCATGGATCCATTTCTCATATTTGGCTAGATTTGTTATATTTGCTCAAGCGCGCCGTTCTTTATAACGGAGATTTTTTTTTTACTTCTTTTGACTGACATACTGATAAAGGTACAGGTTTTCTTTATATATTTGTCGCTAGGTTGGGGAAATGTTGGCCTCGGGACTGTTGACTACTCTCGGCAACCGATTTTCGAACCTCTAATTCTATATATTCTTCCAACTTAACTTACATTTCAAATTGTAAGCTGTTGAAATTCAATTTCAACTGGAGATTTCCGACGCTATGATTCTCGACCGGAACGAATGAAAGACGTTTAATCCGGTAATAACGAGAATATAATTTCCTGTGATAATGACAGTTTTTGTGGAATTAATTTTCATGTAAATGTAATGTACATAACATACGCATTAGCAATTATATGTTATGTAGATAGTGTTCTTGTCTGGCATTAATTACGTTATGTTCTCAACCTTATTTTAATCCTATAGCTATTAGTGTATATTATAATTTTTGTAACTTACGTTTAGTATCCTTTCAATATAATTTCGGTTGTGGGTGTTTAGTAGCAAGATACCGTTGCAGGGAATAGTTCTAGGTCCTAGTTTAGATAATAGTAAATAAGATCAATTGAATCGATATACATGTTACCTTTTAAATTCTGTTCTTACCGATTCTATTAGCTACGTGATTCGTAGAGTAGCATGTATGGCGGGTAAACAATAGGTTTAGGTTACCTAGTTAAGAATAGTTTTTAATTTCAGGTTAAACTATGTTTATGTGCATTTAGCTTACCAATTTTAGTGTTTAGGTGTACAGATCGAGATAAATTATTAAATTAAGGTTCACCTATAATTAAGCACACTGGAATAGTTTACTTTAAGTAACTTTATGCTCGAAGTCGGATTATTACTTTCCTGTTCACTGTTGTTGTTTTCTTTCTATTTTGTCTTTTTCTCTTCTGTCCCGTACTCACCAGCTATGACAGATCTCTTTGTCGTTCCACTGTCACTACAGTGTCGACTCACTGTACGGCTTGACGGCACTCGTAGGTACTCAACGGTAGGTGCGCTCAGGCCAGTGTGGCCAACACTCCCCCCAGGGTACGCCAAACCCGTGGTTGACTTACTCTCCGTCGCACCGGACGTCTAATACAGCCAGCTTCGTTGCCGGACGGTCGTAGACACCGTTCACTGTCTTCACGGTTGCAGACCGAACCTGTCCGTCCTGACTGGTCTTGGTGCTGATAACTTTACCCTTTGGCCAGCAGTTGCGAGGCATGAAGGGGTCAGCAATGACCACGATATCGCCCACGGCGATCGGTTTTACACGGTGGAACCACTTTGTACGACGTGTGATCTCTGGTAGGTAGTCCGATATCCAGCGTTTCCAGTATTGGTTGGCGAGAATCTGCGACGTGCACCAATTCTGCCTGAGAATTGCACCGCTGTCGTCGAGATTAGTCAGCGGTTTAGAACCACTGGACGAACCAAGCAAGAAGTGATTCGGTGTCAACGCTGGAGCCGAATCCTCGTCTATCGGTACATGGGTTAGCGGCCTCGAATTGACGGTGTTCTCCACTTCGGCCAGCAGATTGCGGAGTACTTCATCGGATGGCCTCTTCGATAAACAAACAACCATCAGGTTGCTCTTGACGGTGCGAATTAGCCGCTCCCAGCTACCACCCATGTGTGGCGACAACGGTGGGTTGAACACCCATTCGATTCCAGATCTTGCAAACTCTCTCATCAGATCATCGTGATTGAGTGCTTCGTTTGCCTGCTTCAGTTCCCGACTTGAGCCGACGAAGTTTGTGCCTCGGTCACTGTAGATCTTCAGCGGAGTACCACGGCGTGCAATGAGGTTGCGGATCGCCATGATGTACGAACTTGTACTTAGCGAATGCAAAGATCAGCCATGTATGGTGGGCTAGGTGCTGTGTGCTGGTTCATGCACTGCTGGCAAGATTTTCTCATTCGCTCGTAACAGGCACGTAGATGTGGGATACGAAACTTCTGTCGTATTTCGTTTATAACGGTTTCATGGTTTTGGTGGTGGTATTTGTGATGGTAGTATGCTACGATCAGGGTGGTGGTGTGGTGGTTTCGATGGAGAATTATCGGCCGCTTCGCGTCGTCGGTGGCGTAATGGCAAGCAGCAATGCGCGTTCGCATGCGCAGGATTCCACTTTCGTCCAACCATGGCGATAGTTGGTACAGGAAGCTAGCTTTTGGGACAGTACTAGTGGAAGAATTGTAACCATTGACTTTCTGAAGGGCAGCGACTTCGTCTGGGTACATTTCTCGTTGCGCCAGACGTATCAGCGAATATTCTGCAATCAACAGGTCGTTTGCTGTAAGTGGTCCCGTGCAGATCGATCTCCTGGCGTGATTCAGGCGACAGTTCTTTGCAAAACGATGAACGAGTGCGGCAACTTTGATGAGCCTCTTCCAGCTTGAAAAATTGCTGACACAGATGACGGGCTCCGACGGTACGTGAAGTGCCAGAAAGGAAGGGCGAAGTTCGTTATCCGTAGACCCGCTAAGAACTGGTGACGGCGGCCAATCTTCTTGCGCGTGCCAGAGAAAGTCAGCTCCTTTGAACCATCTGTGATCGGATGACATATCTGGTAAGCTACTCCACTTGGTGACGTCGTCAGCACAGTTCAGCTTGCTCGGTACCCACCGCCATTCGTGTGCTTCCGATATCTTGGTGATCTCGCTGATTCTGTGGCCGACGTATTGGCTGTAGCGACGATGATCCGAGTTGATCCAACATAGGACGTCTCTGGAATCCGACCAATATACCTTCCTGCAGATCCTGATGGACAGTGACTCTTCGACGGTGCGAGCTAAGCGGGCGCCGAGAACAGCAGCTGCTAGTTCCATTCTAGGGATCGAGGTGAATTTCAGAGGAGCAACTCTCGTTTTAGCAGCGACGATGGAATAGACGATGGTTCCGGTCTTTACTAAACGCAGGTAGCAAACGGCGGCCATGCCGTTCTCGCTGGCATCCACCATAGTGTGGAGTTGGATATCGTCGGCTTTATCAGCTGGATATTCGGAGTTGTAGCACCGTGAGACACGAACCTGTTCAATTCGGGGTAAAACATGTAGCCAAACTTTCCATTTTTCGTAAGCATCGTCGTCGATTTCTTCGTCCCACTGAACTCCGGATCGCCAGATTTGCTGGAGCAGAATCTTCAAAAAGGATAGAAAGTGAGAGATCAAACCTAGCGGATCGAAAATGGTCATTAAAACACGCAAAACTTCTCGCTTAGTGGGACGACGCTGGCCTCCTAGCAGAGCCGGATCATAGCGGTTCCATCCAACTTTGCACGTGAAGACATCGTCGATCGTGTTCCACCACATGCCTAACACCTTCTCAGTGGCTACATCGATAGATAGGTCGAGACATTTTTCACCCGTGTCGACAGCCTGCAGTGCTGCTAGTACTTCTCTTGAATTGCTAACCCAATTGCGGATCTCAAAGCCGCCCTGCTCATGGACATGCTTAACGTCCTTAGCCAGCTGAATGGCTTGCTCGTTAGTATCCACACTGACGAGCATATCATCTACATAATGCGACTTCGTGATAGCTTCGCAGGCACCTGGATACTTATTCGCGAATCGTTCCGCGTTGGTATTTTTTACATACTGAGCAGTGCTGGGGGAACAGCATGCCCCGAAAGTCATAACCTGCATCACGTACACTGCTATGGCTCCATTGTCGTCCACCCAGTAGAAACACTGGCATAACTGGTCTTCGGCTCGGATCAGTACCTGATAGAACATTTCACGGATATCACCGGTCAGCCCGATGCGGCGTTCCCGAAACTGTAGCAGAATCGCTAGGAGTGAGCATAACAGATCTGGTCCTTTTAACAGGGCTGAGTTCAGGGACGTTCCATGGGCGGTGGCCGCTGCGTCCCACACAATCCGTACCTTCCCTGGTTTGTTCTGGTTGGTAACTGGAAAGATTGGCAAATACCAGCGTCGCGGAATCTTCTGGTTGATCTCTTCATCGGTGAGCTTCCGGATGTATCCCTTCTCCACATACTCGGTAATCTTAGCTTGCAGGATTTTCGTCAGTTCCGGGTCCTTCTCCATCCGTTTCTTCAGGCACTGGAATCGCCTCAGCGCCATTGACCGACTATCAGGCAAGCGGGCGTCGTTGTACCGCCAAAGCAGACCGGATTCGTATCGATCTTCCTTACGGCGGGTGAGTGACTGAAGCAGTGATAATGCTCGTTCATCTTCAACTGACAGAAGCGCGTTATCCGATTTAGTCACACCGAGGCTGTCTAGCGAGAAGTAGTTCTTCATGGCTTGGTGTAACTCTTCGTCTGTCTGCACACTACAGGGGCACACGTGAAAAGTGTAATGATGTAAGTTTGCTTCGTTCTCGGACCTCCATCCTCCACAAACGGTCCATCCAAGCCGTGTCTTCACGGCGATTGGTTGACCGCCTTTTCCTTCGCGGTTCTTCTGGCTGAGACTGAGCTGGGCGTGCTTCATCCCTATGAGGATGCGTGGACGAGCATCACGGTAGGACTCGATCGGCAGATCTCGAAGATGCGGATAAGTCTGTGATAACTCAGCCATGTCCATTGTTTGTTGCGGCAATAGCAGTTCCTTCACCGTCCTAACGTCGCTCATGAGGAATTTCTTGCTTTCATTCTTAGCACCAGCAATGTGGAGATTACAAATGCGAGAATCCGCCTCATGTCGTTCGGTTCCTCCAGTCCATCGGAGACACAAGGGGTTTACTCTACCATCAAGTTGTAGGTCGTTAGCAAGCTCTTGGTCTAGCAACGTAAGCGCAGAACCCTCATCCAAAAATGCGTTTCGGTGGTATTTTTTGGCTTTTCCTTGGTGTTGTTGTGCAGCAGCTCGTGATGTCGGTAGGTGCACCCGTCTTTGCCACATGGTTTAGCTTTACAATATCCTTTATGGATATGTAGGCATGTGCGACAGAATCCGAACTCCCTTATAGCGGCCCACCGAAATTCCCTTGATAGTTTCAGAAAACGTTTACACTTATCAGCTGACCTGCAACTGCCCTTGCAGATTGGACAGGTTTCCTTCGACGTAGTTGTTGCTGAGACAGTATGGTCTTCAGAGTCGCTACTGCAATCCTCCTTTGTAGGAAAGGTTTCAGAATGGGCGTTCAGATACGCATTTCCTTTCTTCGGTCCCCGCACTTCGGTTCGAGTAGACTTCCCATCATATATCACCGGTGGATTCACGACGACACTCGCTGCTTCCGACAACGTATAAATCCACTTACTGAAGGTCGCTAGGTTGACCGTTGACTATGTAAGACGGTGCTGTGCCCAGTTTAGTTTGAGCGACGGCGGTAATTTGAAGACAAGCTGATGAAGCAAATTAATGTTGTACATATACTCCTTCAGTCCACACGCGTCTACGGTGGCGCAGAAGTTTTGGACGTTCACCGCAAAGTCCACTAGCGTTTCTAGCTTGTCTTCTCGAATCGGCGTCAAAGAGCCTACCACGATCACCTCGGGTTGTCCAAACAGCATCTTCAGGGTTGCCAGTATACCAGGAACGTTTCCGGAATGCATCAGTCGACACTTGACAGCCTCATAGGCTTTACCCTTCAGACTTTTCTGCAGTCGAACTATGTTTTCATCCTCCGTAAATCCACACATCGTAGTCGTTCGATTGTACATGGATATGAAAACTGGCCACTCCTCTGGATTGCCAGAAAACGTAGGCAAATCTTTGGAGATTGCTTGGCGCGCTGCAATCTGAGAACGGGAAAGCTGGAACTGATCGTAATCTTCCGCTATCGACGAGTTTGCTGACGATTGGTTCTTGCGGATAGTTCGACTCCCTCGGATGCAACTGCGTGGACTGCGGTAGTGCATCAGGAACAAATCGTTCAAATCTTCCACGTATCGACTCTCTGCATACATTTTCATCGGCTTCAGGATTAACATTCGGAGGCTTGGGTTCCAGAGTTTCCGCTCGCTTGCTGACTCCTTGGCCATTAAACCGATTCGAAAACTGGTGTTGCTGCTCGCGTAGACGTTGCTCCTGTTCCAACGGCTGTTCCCACATCCGATCGATGGTATCTACTTCCATCTGCAACTCTTCCTGTCGTTGTCGCAAAAGATTTTCCTTTCGTAATTGCTCGTGTCGCTGTTCCTGTTGGTATTGCCGAAACTGCTGCTCTCGCTCTAACTGCATTTGCTGCTGCTGCCGTAACTTTACTGCATGTAGCTGTTGTTTCTGTTGTTGCTGTTGCAATACTGTTTCTTGACGTTGGGATTGTAGTTCCCTAAGCTGATGTTGCTGTAGCTGTTCCTTTCGTTGTTGTTCTTGAAGGTCACCTTCGCCCCGGACTTGTTCCTGAGCAGCAAGTTTGGCTGTCTCTGTGGGTGTAAGATTGGTTGTTTCAACCCATTCTATAACCCGACGGTGGGAGCATTTGGAGCTCCTACTTGATCCTTTCTCACTCGCCAATTCCTCAAGAATTTTGTACTTGTTGTTTAGATATTCTTTATACTCCTGGGCTGACTTTTCATCGGCGAGTCTTCTGCGCTCTTCTTGCTGCTGCTGAAAAGCTCGCTCTTCCTGCAATCTCATTAGTTGGAGCTTGGCACGGTTTCTCGCTGATTTTTGCGACGAAGAAATAGAAATATCCGAAAGCGTCTCTACTACATCGACCATTGGCAGTTCTGCAGTTGGAAATGACTTCTTCTCATTCTGATGACTAGGTATTGATTCTTGAAACGGTTGTTGTTTACCACTCGATGTAACTGCCAACGATTTGGCTGACTTCAGCGATGATGGACCTGAATGAATATTAGTACCAATCACTGATCCACCTAGGTTCAGCATTGGTGAATGCTGCTTCTGTTGACCGGGTGTTGAATCCATAAATGAAGGGTTCTGGTTGATAAACGGAACTGTCAGCGATTTAGCAGACTTTTGCGATGCTGCAGCAGAAGCAATAACTGGATTACCACGGCTGCTTGTCACGATCTTCTCGATGCTCAGGTCCTGCATCGATCTCCGATCCTGGATGACGTCTTCCCTTATTGGTGCTCCATCCGAGGCTGCCTTAGTGCGCTGAATCCATTTCGCGGTCACGCAGTTAGTACAGCTCCAGCTCTTGTCAGCAACCTCCTCTGATACGCCTACACAGGAAAAATGATGCCATCCGTCACATATATCGCACTGGACCATCTCATCAGTGTCGGGGCCTTGACACGTTCGGCAAGCATTTCCACCACCATCACCACCTATAGCAATTTCTTCCATCATCACGCCACTTTTATGCGATCCACTACGAACGCTTTTCGCATCGGACTTATCACCACTTCGCGGCATTTGACTTGAACCGACTGCCGTACCGTTTCAGTAAACGAAATTATATTTTGTTGAAATTCAATTTCAACGGGAGATTTCCGACGCTATGATTCTCGACCGGAACGAATGAAAGACGTTTAATCCGGTAATAACGAGAATATAATTTCCTGTGATAATGACAGTTTTTGTTGAATTAATTTTCATGTAAATGTAATGTACATAACATACGCATTAGCAATTATATGTTATGTAGAAAGTGTCCTTGTCTGGCATTAATTACGTTATGTTCTCAACCTAATTTTAATCCTATAGCTATTAGTGTATATTATAATTTTGTAACTTACGTTTAGTATCCTTTCAATATAATTTCGGGTGTGGGTGTTTAGTAGCAAGATACCGTTGCAGAGAATAGTTCTAGGTCCTAGTTTAGATAATAGTAAATAAGATCAATTGAATCGATATACATGTTACCTTTTAAATTCTGTTCTTACCGATTCTATTAGCTACGTGATTCGTAGAGTAGCATGTATGGCGGGTAAACAATAGGTTTAGGTTACCTAGTTAAGAATAGTTTGTAATTTCAGGTTAAACTATGTTTATGTGCATTTAGCTTACCAATTTTAGTGTTTAGGTGTACAGATCGAGATAAATTATTAAATTAAGGTTCACCTATAATTAAGCTCACTGGAATAGTTTCCCCCCCCCCCCCCCCAACCACCAACACCCCCCACCACACACCCCCACCCCCCCCCCCCTCCCCCCCCCCCCCCCCCCCCCCCCCCCCCCACCCCCCCCCCCCCCCCCCCCCCCCCCCCCCCCCAAACCCCCCCCCCCCCCCCCCCCCCCCCCCCCCCCCCCCCAACACACACACACCCTTTTTTTCCCCCCCCCCCCCCCCCCCCCCCCACCCCCCCCTCCCCCCCCCCCCCCCCCCCCCCCCCTTCCCCTTTTTTTTTTTTTTTTTTTTTTTCCCCACTTACTTTTTTTTTTTTTTTTTAAAAAACATTTTTTCTTTTTTTTTTTCTTTTTCGTTTAAATTTTTTTTCCCTTTCAATTTCGCTTTTTAGGCTCATTCCATTTTGCCCTTTTCTATTTTCTGTTTTGAAAATATTTTTCTTTTTTTTTTCGGTAGGCGCATATAAATTTAATTTTGACAAAAGTACTGCTGGTCAATGCGCTGCGAAACAATATCGTTTACAAATGAAACCATTGCATATTCACGGCGCTCTTTTAATGTCTGGATGTTTATAAGCATGCAGCGTGCTTCATATGATGGAAGAGGAAATGAAGTCCAACCTAGTTTACGAATGGAATATAATAAAAATTGCTTTTGTACTGATTCTATTCTTCCTTCGTGCGTGATTGAAAAAGGATACCATACAATGCTGCAATATTCCAGTCTTGACCTCACATAGGCAACATAAAGTGTTTTAATTGTATAGGGGTCCTGAAAGTTATAGCAAAATCGCTTGATAAAGCCTAACATATTGTTTGCCCTGTGAATTATTGTGTTGTAATGGTCAATTAATGTTAATTTGGAATCTAAGATAATTCCTAAATCCTTAACTCTTTCACTTTTTTCTACATTCTGATTTCCTAATGCAATTGTAATGTTTGATGATGTTCTTTTTTCTGCTAAATGATATTAAGTTGCATTTTTTTACATTCAATTCTAATAGGCTTTTTTACCATGTGTAGAATAATTGTATTTCATGTTGGAATATATTGATGTCTTCTTCGTTCCTAATCTCCAGAAGGAGCTTCATGTCGTCAGCATAAGTTAGTACATTATTTTTTTGAGAACGAAGGAAATGTCGTTTACGTACAGAATAAAAAGAAGAGGTCCTAAATGAGAACCTTGAGGGACACCTGAAGTGACTTGAATAGGATTGGATTTCTTTCCGGTAAGTTTTATTATTTGTTGGCGATTCGTTAAGTATAATTCAAGCCATTTCAGAATTTCTTCCTCAATTCCCATTTTTTGCAATTTAAAGAGTAACATTGGTATGTCAATGGGGTCAAATGCCTTGCTAAAGTATGTATTCTTTATTCCAGCAAAAACATATTCAAGCAAATTTGTTGAGGTCGAACGACCTTTAAAGAAGCCGTGTTGCTTGTCAGTTATTCTATTTTTGATTTGTTGAACTAATTTTTCGTTGACAATTGCCTCGAAAAGTTTTGGAATGCATGAGATAATGGCTATACCACGATAATTACGTACGTCTGATTTCCTTCCAGATTTAAAGATAGGGACTAAAAATGAGTTTTTCCATATTTTTGGGAAGTTTCCAGATTCCAACGGCATATTGAAAATCCAAAACAGTGGAGCAGTTAGTTCCATTGCTAGATTTTTCATAAATACTGGAGGAATTCCGTCTGGTCCAGGACCTTTCAAGGTGTCTAAATTGTTTAGAGCCTATAAAATATCCTGCACTTGAAGCTGATTGACGCCAATGTCCCTTAGCAATTCTGGATAAAATGCAAAGTAATCGCGGTCGTGATCTTCTTCAGAAAATGTTGTATAGATTTCTTGGAAAAAAATTGCAAATAGGTTACAATTTTCTTCCGAGCTATTCCCAACATTTCCGTCAAGATGCATTTTTGAGAGAAAATTGTTGGATTTTAATTTGGTTTTTACGTAATCACAGAGAACAGACATGGATGTCCATATACCTTTTCTTGAAAAACGTGTGTAAAAGTATAGGGGGGCAGCCAGTATAAGAAGCAAGTGTAGAGAAAAACAAACAAAATGTTCAGGTTTTGTGCTTGGCTTTTTATTGACGATCATTGACACGACAGTTATCACACAACTGCAGCGCCGCCTGAAGCCTACCAGGAGCATAACGACATACATTTGAAATGTCGGTTTAAAGTTTTACACAAGTAGCAGACCGAAGATGAACGTCTGTTCTCTGTGACGTAATTAAAGAATTTCTTTGGAGAAGACTTTATTTCAAGCTCTGTTTTTTGAATTATAGTCTTCAAATGCATTACTGGTGGCAAAATTCAATTGATCGCATATGTCCAAATAGTTTGCTAAATTTTCACTGTTATTTTGTTTTTTGTAGGTTTTATGAGCTTTTTGCTTGCGATGATTAGATGTTTTATTTGTCTGTTATACCAGATTGGATATTTAGTGTTTCTCTGACGTCGTTTTTTCTTCAGAGGTGCTTCTTGTGAAATAATTTCTGTTAAAATTTGGTAAAAGACGTCTACAGCAGTTCCGACATTTCCTTAATTCCTTAACGTTGGGACTTCATCCCCCCACGAAGCCCACACTTCGGTGGAGTGTGGGAAGCCGGCGTAAAATCAAGTTTCACTTCAAACGAGTCATCGGTGAAACACGCTTAACATATGAGGAAATGATCACTTTCTGGCACAAACTGAGGCAATTTTAAACTCCCGCCCATTGAGCCCAATTTCCGAACGATACTGCAATGCTAACATCATCGCATTCCCTCATTGGTCGGTCAGCGGTGGCACTCCCAGGGCCTTCGTACACCGATGAGAAGATAGGACGACTCAGCAGATACGAACACCTTCAGCAGATGATGCAGCATTTGTGGGAAAGATGGTCTATAGAATATCTTCATCATCTCCAGACCAGCAAAAGTGGCATACCGGCAGCGTCAAACACTACAATATCGGTACTCTGGTGTTGTTATTTGACGAGAATCTATCATCCAGGAAGAGACGGAGTAGTGCGTGTGGTCACTGTCAAGACTGTGTCCGGCGAGTTTAAAAGATCGGTGACTAAATTTACATTGCATTACCTTCAGTTAAGTCTGTCAACTCACTGGTGAGTGAATGAATGATTAGATTTGTTTTGTATAGCTGAAGATTAACTGTAAATCTAACGTAAATTCTTTTGTAATCAATCTCTTAATTTGCCTCAGTGTACCTATTTAAACTTGATGATGTCTGGTTTATAACCGACGTCCGTCCCCTTCTCTGAATTTTGCTTTATACTGCATTCGCGCGACCATCTCAATAAACTATGCTATTCAACGCTAGATAAAACACGGAAAACAAATCCTAATGATTTCAGCGTTAGTCGTCAGCTCTTAACTGATCGTGCTTCGAGCATTCTTTTAGGGCGATCATCATTTTCAATGCGAGAATTAAATTTTTGTCATATTTTCATATAAAACCAACAGAACACTCCAACAGCTCTTTTTAGGACCACTAAATCTGCCCTTTTCAGAACAACCAAAACGTTCCTTTTTATGGTCAAAATAATGTTCAGTAAACGAGTTAATATTGAATATGTTTACACCAATACAAGAATAGCTTTTAATGATCTTCCCTGCCCTTCGGTTCAGAAAGGGGTATGGGCGCGTTCTGCCGAGTTGGTCGCGGCAGATTTCATGTGTGAATGGGCTGCATCGTTCAAAAAGTACCGGAACCAAATGGACAGCTTGTAATGATCATTTGAATATGCGATGGGGGATCATTGCCCTGATATTCCATGCAGTGGGATGTTTCTTGTCTTCTATATCTAAACGTGACGGAGTTGAGTAAACAAGTAGAAATTAATCATAAATGATACGCATCCGTTGAACCATTCTGAACGGCCGTTGTGGGAATATCACCATGAAAATCTCACATGCGCATGGCATGTTGCCGGTTACTAATGCTTTCTCCTGTTCTCTTCCCTATGCCATGACCGCGAGCAATACCATACCTGAAGACAACCTGGACATTACATCAAATTGAATCAATATAGAATACGATCGCAAATAAACGGAAACTTGTGAGATAACATAGGTTATAAGTGAGTAAAAACTAACTACAAACTTGCACATCATCAAGGTAAGAACTTTATAATTATCTATTCTAAATTGCAAAATAATACAAATAATTGAGACTCACCACTCACTATCTTATGCGATGGGTGAATATGACATTAAAAGGCCAAGGCGGAAAAATATAAATAGATTCGACGAGATAAGACAAAATTACAATGTACTAAACATTCTACATTAATAAGACAAAGGAAAAGGAAATGATTAGATATAATGCCGTGCAAATATAATATCTTTTGAACTATTAATAACAGTATCCTAATGGACGACATGACCCTTGCACGACTGGCAAACTGACCTAAAAGAAATGAATTCAAATCAAGACTAGGAAATTGGCTTTAGACAAATATAACAGACACAATGAAAGGATAGCAAAAAACAAAATTGAATAATGTAGAACACGCGAAAAGAATAAGGCAAACAAAAATAAATGAACCAGAAATGACATCATGAACATAATGGACAGAAAGGAGAAGCGAACTAAGGAAATGTAACACCTTTTGAGGCAGTGTCAACAGCGTCTCTATGGACGACATGATCCTTCAGGGTGGCCACAGAACCGGGAAAACCGGGAATTAACCTGGAATTTAAAAAACCCGGGAGAAACCGGGAAAAACCGGGAATTTATGTTCACACGATTAATTATAATTTAGGTTGCGTGTGATTATCATCGAACTTCTAGTTATTCCTATCTTAGCGTGTTCATCCATAATGATCTGTGAAATTCTAGAGTCTGTCATTTGATTTACCTTCTATGAATACCTTGGCTCATTCTCGAAGTGTGTCGCAACGTGTGTTCTGACGTCTAATTTATTTTCTCTTTCAAGCGCATAGAAACTATAGGACTTGCTGCCAGGCAAACATTACCCTATCAAAACAATTTGCATTCGTCCTATGCGTTTGAATGAAATGGGATTAGACATAAAAAAAACCTATTAACCTAATAATTAATCTCTCTCGTTCACTTTTTCGCTTTGTTGGTGATACTGAGGTCATATTCGTCGCCCAGTTCCAACAATTTGATTTGCGAATTAACACTCATCGTAATTCTCCTTTATTGTTATTTGGTACAAGCAAGGATGTTTCGAAATTTCTTATCCCGTTTTGTCGTTAATGCCCGTAAACCGTAAAAAAAACCAATTCAAGAGTCACATATCTCTCAAACTGAATGTAATCAGTGCCTGACATATTAATAATGGGAATCATGAATCTTTGTGTAAGCATTTTGGAAATAAAAGCATCTTACTTTTCTTATACAGTTCTACGTCAACAGTTCCTACAATTCTATTGGGCTGTCCCTTGTAGTTTTCAGCATACACTACTCTTAAAACTACCATTTCGGAATATTTCTTTTTCAATTGGGCTGTCTATATACCATGAGGACACTTTTGGAGGGAGGGGGATTGGCAAATATTTATGGAGTTGTCCTATTATGTCCTGTTAGGTGTAGGGGTCGTAGCCTAAAACCTATCAAAGACTGTTCACATGAACTTAGAACAGCCATTGCAATGTTAGTGTGATCCTACACTAGCCAACCGTGTAATAAAGTGGAAATAAGCGGCTATTAGTATCTGTCAATGGACATCTGAATGGAGTACAGAATGGAAGGGATAGTATTGGAGCAGAACAGACAAGTTGGCTAATTGCCTGCATGGACTGATCAGGCTGATCAGGTATCAGTCAAGGCCAGCCTACAACGGACCAAATCTTCACTTTGCGGCAGATCCTCCAAAAGTGTCGTGAATATAGAGTCCCTACGCATCATCTACACTGATGTTGAAAAAAACCACTAGTATCAACTATATCAACACTTGATAACAGGAAAGGTTAAAGCCGTACAAGAACAACATCGTGTAAAACAAAATCCATTCATAAGTCAGGCTTATGAAATTCCAAAGCATCGTTCATAAGTTGTACCTTATGAATTTCTTAAGTATATTTGCCCGAGTGCAACTCGGAGTTTATGAGCGAAGGGTGTTAAGAACCATCTTTGGCAGGAGAACGGAGTCTAGAGGCGGAGGGTGAACCATGCACTCGCGCAGCTTGCTGACGAACCCAGTATTCGTAAGGTGGTCAAATCTGGACGAACACGCTGGGCAGGATATGTTGCGAGAATGCCGGACAACTGTTCTGCGAAAATTGTGTTCGATGGGAATCCGGTTAGCACAAGACGACGAGGGTTGCAACGAGCAAGATGGTTATATCAGATGGAGCAAGATCCTGGGAGCACAAATTGCCCACTGGATTTTAGAGGAGCAGCCATGAACCGAGAATGTTGGACGGATATTGTGTATTAGGTAAGGTTATAGGGACGTCATAGCATAGCATTTTCCGACCATACTTTTTCCTGGGTAAGCTGATGTAGAGACGATGGAAGCGCCAGAAGAGCTGCCTTGGGTGTGACAGGCTCTTCATCCATCGTTCTCTTTGCTAAACACCTGGCCAGGTCCTTGTGATCAGCAAGGATGGGAGGGAAGTTTTGATTAGATGTCTACTTAAGAAGATGCCGAGAACTCATGCTACCTTCATAGACATCTGGAGATGGAAATAAGATGGGATTGTGCGGAAGGCAGGGCTGGTAGCAGGTCACTTTTTAGTGACTTGGTCACTATTTTGTGTCTAGTCACTAAAAAATCACTATTTGCATTCAAAAGTCACTAAAGTCACTATTTTTCGGAAAATGGTCACTAATGTCACTATTTTCGCTCCATCGATAGTAAAAAGTTTAAAAAAATCGATTGTACCTATTGTACAATAGTCAACCAAATGAAGTGATCTGGTCACACTATATAAAACTCGAGAAATATACACCAAATAACTAGATGCCCTGGCGAACGCTGTCCCGCCTCTACCTCAATTGAACTTGTCAAATGCGACGCACGTGGTCCCATATTACATCATCTTTCATTACTTTTACAATTTTCCAGCAATTTCGTAATAATGTTTCATATTTCTACACATATAGACTCAGTGATCCCCATGACGAATCGAACGGGGTATGAGTAAAACACTCCAAACGTTTATCCAAAATGTCCATTGAAGAAACTACGTAAAATAATCGAGTCATGTTTGTATTTACGCTCACTTTTTTTCAAAAATATTTTGTTACTCAGCGGACTACCCTTTTGGTATCCAAATAGTCGAGAAAAGTGGGAACGAATTGTAAATCAGATGAAGGACTTATTTTTGGTGAATCGCTTAGTAATTCCAACAGTAATTCTTAATCTAGATTTGATTGTTCGAATCCCGACAGTCAAGCGAACTCAATTCGATCATAGGTGAAATCGGGATACAGTGCAATTCGACCAGTTTATATAAGCGTTATGATTTCAAAGTTCCATTAAATCTCGTACATTGAAATTTTATATTTTTTCTAGGAGATTTCTGAGACAAATATTCTTAGTTTATGATACAGTAGATTTAAAAAAAAGCATAGTTCATCAATTACTTAAGTTTATTCTGACTTTGCTTGACTTCTGTTATACCGAATATTATTTGGATGGCATAGACCATCCCAAGATAATCTTCTTGTGTGTTTGTGTAACTTTGTTACCAAGAGGATCTCAAAGTTATAAAATAAGGAATGTTGACCTTTCAAAAGATTCTTTGAATATGTAGGATAACAGTAGGTTTTTGAGCTATTTATGGTGACCATATGTATTCAACATATGGTCACCATAAATTGCTCAAAAACCTACTGTTACAACTGTAGATATTATGTTTTGAACTTAAGGAAAGTTTAGAGTATCCCAAGATTGTCACAATATGTATGTTGACATTCCACACTATTCATTAATATTGTTAAATACATATTGTCCCTTTGCACACTCCAAACACCTTCTGTTACAAATGTAAATCTTATGTTCTGAACTCAAGGACAGTTTGGATGACCTAGGTCATCCCCGTTTATCTCATGATGTTTTATTTTACGTTCGAAAATATTCACTAAATATGTTTGAATACGTAGCGTAACTTTGTACAGCCCAAAAAGTTATAGTTACTACTGTAGATCTTAAGTTCTGAACCTCAAGGACAGTTTGGATGACCTAGACTTTCATAAAGTTATCAAATAATGACTGTTGACCTTCCAAAAGGTTCATTCAAAATGTTTAATTACATATCGTAATCTTTTCTTATCTTACCTAGCTACTGTTACAACTGTAGATCTGAAGTATTGAACTCAGTACATTTTAGATGACCTAGAAAGAAACAAAAATATTTAACGTTTATCAACGAGAATTTAATAATACGTATGCATATGTAAAATATTCTAAAACCACGCTTAACACTATTAATAAGGCATTTATTTTTCTTCCTGAACTTCTTCATATTCAGGATGTTCTAGGTCGTCAATTAAGCTCAATTGTTTTTTTTTTTTATATTCTTCATATAGAAAAAGTGATGGAAAACAAATTTGCCGAAGACAGTGTACACTTTTATTCAGTCGGTGTGATTTTATACAGCCATTATCCTTTTGGGGTAATATATGACCCCTTGGGTCTGATGGAGTTTATAATTTTTTTAAGGCAAGGCTTAACATTTATGAATTTTTCAATAGTATGTGGCCCGAAATCAACAATGTTCGCTATTGAAATTGATTCGTACTTACTAATACTTACGATCGATTGGTATGAAAATTTTGAAAATCTTTCTAGAAACGACTGAGATATTAAGGCTCAAAACCTGACCACTTTTCGCGACGGTCGCAACGCGCTTTTTTTTAAATTGTGCCCCAGTATAGTAAACAAAGACGTAGTCCTACGTCAAAAGTCTGGTTTGCAGAACTCGATTATAAAATATTGCCAATGCTCAACCCACCAGCCGTTGCATCCAGTGAAAGCTCCAAGTATGTTGTGAAGATCGCCAAGTTGCTTCCGATTCCGGTCAACTACCCTGAACCCAAACATCCTCCTTTTATCGGATGAATCTTCCGTCGGTTGATATCGAAATATTGAAATCGCATGTTCGAATGATAGATGCAGGTGGAGGACGATTTTCTAGAAACTAGCTGATTATGTTGAACAACCAATAATAATACGCGAAGTGAATCGACCTCCCGTTCAAATTTGGATGAACGCTGTATGAAAAATCGTCATTCCAAAGTGGAATGCGTATTGCATTGGAAAAGCTCTATATCGCAAATCATTTGAAATGAGGATGACAAACATTTATATCATTCGTTAAAAAACTATCAATCGCTATCAGAACTGGTACCATTACGAATAAAGGATCGAAATCCGCTCGTTTCCTAAGGAATCACGGAAAAATATGTCCTGACTCCTTCAATTTTTGTGCTCCCGTTGCAATCTTTGCTCAACGGTTGAGAAAGTGTAATGTGAATTAAATTAATGTCGTTGAATTGTTAAAAATTATTCATAAATTGCTAATGATTTACACAGTTTTGAAACAAACATCATATTAAAATTAGTTGATTGTCATACGAAACATGGATGATCGTCATACGGATCTAACCATAAGACAATCATCCGATTTCCGAATGTTATTCGTTAAAGGGCGCAATCGAATTAGTTTTCAGAAGAACTTGGGATGATGAGTTCAGTGTATGATCTTCTTATTGACGAAGGAGACTTGTAAAAATGCTAGGTGCTGACCTTGAGTACTGAGTACAGAATTAAGGAGTATTGGAACCAGTTGTTTACTAAGAAAACGTCTGTAGGTGAGCCTAAATACCCTCAGGTGATTAAGGTTGTGAAAAAAGCTTCACATGGCAAAGGCTCAAAAAAGGAATTGAGAAGCAAGATATGTCAGAAGTAATTCTAGCATAGGCTATGCTGGAAGGCGTTTCAACCGTGCGTATAGACCCGTCGTCGCAAAAACGGGCTGCGGACCAAGCGCAGGAGGTTGTGGAGAAAAGTTGCTTGATTACAGGCTTACTTACAAAAAAAAAAACAAAATGTGATTCTGCGCCGCAATATAATTCATTTTTACAAACTGAGGTGATCACTTAGTTCATTTTTACTGTACTTATACAACAAATGTATAAAAGATTTAAAAAAATACTAAAATTTGGAAATCACTTTTTAGTCACTATTTGGTCACTATTTTTGTTATTTTAGTCACAAAAGTCACTATTATTTATCCATTAATCCGCTACCACCCCTGGGAAGGCTTTCCTTGGCGAGAAAGCATATGTATATTTGCTTTGATATGAAATAAGTTTTAAGATGAATGAGTCGTTGAGAGTGATGGAGTTAAGAAAGTGAAGCAACATAGGGAGAGGCATTTGATTGCTGAAACGAAAACGGAATAATAATTTGGTGATTAGTACATTATTGTAATTGATAAGTTCAAGTATGAATTAGTTCTCATCTGTTTCTTCTCCTATTGGTTGTTGTTGCACTGGTACTGCAAGTTATTGTCATCCAACATGCTCTTCGATCTCATCCATTGATTGTTGATGACGTTTTTGAAAGCATTTGCCACCTCTCAAGTGTCTAAAGAGATTACTTCAATGATGTAGATCCAGCTTTCCTTTTGACTCCAGTATACCTAAAATGAAACAGATATATAGTCATTAGAAAGTGAATTCATCAAAACGAAATGACTATTCAGTATGGTTCAACGGATGTGAAATGAAGGATCATCGGAATTAAGCATGTTTAAGGTATACCAAGAGATGATAATTAATTTTCAAATGTATTTGTTAACCATGCGTTATTATATTTTCAATATAGCAACTCCATCAACTTATGCAACATCGACTCATGTTCTATGCTAATATTCAAAATGTTCCGTCATGTCACATCTTCAAGTGATCTGCGTAAGCCCCCCATTTTGTTCAGGCCCTAGATGAGTTGAAATAAGGAGCCCAGTATTTTAGAACTAGGATCCACATAACAATGACATGACGAATATCATCACTTACTCCTACTTGATTTCCGCCTCGACCGGTGGCCACAGACTCGGGAAAATCGGGAAATGCGGGAATCCATAATAATAATCGGGAAATATGCGGGAAAAAGTCGGGAATTTCGAAATACATCGGGAATATTTGTCATATGAGGTTTCTTTCACATACAATACAATCAGTTGAAAGATTTAACTAGCGATTTTGTCATCTACTCGGTCCAACGATCTCATTGACGGAATGAAACAGTGTTTTTCTGCAAGTTCTGTATTGCTGAAGAAGATAGCTCCGTGCTCTATAGATGGCCCGGTTGTCAACTGGAAGGCGTTCAAGAATTGGCTGGGGATATCAAGGATCTGCGAGCCAGCCCTGGCTTTGAAGTTCTCAACATCGTTAGCTGCGGCTTGCACGTTAAGCACAATTCCTTCAAGGAGGGGCTAAGACAAACAGATTGTAATGTGGATCACTTTCTGCTGGCTTTGTACCTCTTAGAAGATCAGGCTACATGACTTAGTTTTGTTTCTATTTTACTTGACTGGAACTCCATAGGTGAACCTTTTGACTGTAGCATTAATATGTATGCACTACTGTAAACTTTAGTGCAAAGATTAACTTGGCAAAGTTTTTTACAATATGTTTTCTTTTTATATGATACACGAGTTCCACCAACCTGGGATGGCAACACTGCTGTTATTTTTAAAATGCCATAAAGTCTCAGTCCATTTGTATAACAGACAATTATTTGTCACTGCAGTGGACAGAAACCTATTGTGCCAGTTGCCTTATAGCAATAACAAAGACACCAAATGCATCAGACTTTTTTTTATAAACGAATGTTTTTCGAAAAATGAGTTGTGCATCTATATCGATGACGGGCGTTCTTACTAGCACAAAAATGTTTTTGTTAGATCTCTACTATTTTTTCTCGATTTTTAAACCAAAAAAATCTAATAATTTTTATTTTTACAAACTGACAAAGTGACATTTATGCAAAGTTACAGCAAGCTGGCCCGTCAGAATATGCAACGCTTTGTTGACGTTTTTGATGTTTGAAATCAATGGTTGGTTCGTTAGTTTAGGTAGGCTGTTTTTTTGTTTTTTGTTTGTTTTCTATTTCATGGTGAAATAGAGTGGTGTTGTTTTGCAATGATTATTATTTCATAATATTTTGAAATTGTTTTCTTCAATAGTTGCACTTGTCAGGATGAAACAATAAATGGATTTGTGGACGAAGTCAGGAAGCAGGAAGAATGAAAGTTGAAGGAAAGGCATCTTATTTCAAACGGAGCATTTCGTCGGTATTCCGATCAAAAGTGTTCGCTGTTGTGGTTGATGCGGTAGAAGATAAGATTCTGGGCCAAAGCTGAATTTTGTCATCACGTCTGCAGCAATGGCCGAATCGTTTCACAGACCAAATCTCTTATAGTTTCGTTTGTTTTTGACGATTTTACGGGATTAGACTAGAGCCGCTATGGAGAAAATGGTTAAGGCCGAGCGACAGTCAAAGCAAAATCGTTAATTCAAATAGAATTGACGTACACAGAAAAAAAAATCTGAATTTTCATTTTGATTTAAATATCAGAGCATGTGAAATTGAATTTCATTCCACACGAAACAGTGACTTTCAAGAAATAGTTCTAACAGAGATGAGCTTTTGCATACAACATTATTAACCATGTATGGCATGTCCCAGAACCTTACACGATTTATAATTCAAATGTCTATGTTTTGTGACGTTCCATTTATGTGCATGATAATGAACAGAAATTCACACTCAAAGATGCTAAATGAAGCAAGTCAGAATTCCAGGGTGAACAATTTCCCCAAAAACTTCAACAATATCTATTAATCCAATTTATATTAACTCATTTTTCCAGTCGGGAAAATATGTTAAAAATGCGGGAAAAATTCGGGAACAATGCGGGAATGTTTGAATTGATATTGTGTGGCCACCCTGTAACTACAATATAACTAATCTACGCGGATAAATGTTGGTTTCGGGGTCTTGTTAGTGCTAGAATTGTTAATATAGACCCGTAATTAAGCCCTGGTGATCCCTCTAACATTAGTGATAGACAGCTGTAGTTAAATCATGCGCAACTGTTTTTATAGCTATGTTAAAGGTATGATAAATCAAGTTTCGAAAACATAAATAACTTAAATTAATAGAAATATCTCATCTATAATTATAAGTATTAATCAAAGGATTGATTATACCGACACTTGACGAATCATCGTCAAACCCTTCATCCTTGGCCAGGGAAGAACCCACCTTTGCTAATTTTATTCGCAGAAAATACGATAACAACAAAAATTTGTAATTATTTCTTACAAAAAATAATAATAATAAATAAAATAACTTGTGCAGTCTAAGGACTTGCAATTGGAATAGTTTTATTCACTGTAAGTTACAGAGTGTAACAAGAAATGTTACACCTAAAGTAGCCACAACCTTTTAAAACGAATGGTTTTTAAGTGTTAATGGGCATACAATGATATGTACATTTTGCAATACCTAGTCCTGAAGCATTTATTTACAAATATGAGCGACACATGGGGCATGAGCGAGCACTGCTACATTGAGGATGGTGTTTTTCTTCAAAACTAAATAACTTTTACACCACATTTATCTATTGTAATGGTCGCGGTGGTTCTATGTCCCAAACACAGGAAAAGAAAAAAAATGTTCATGAAACAGTGAACATATTCCATGAACGGAGTTTTGATTTTGAACGAAAAAAATGTTAATGAAATCTTGCGAGAATAATGGCGGCTGCACCTTAATGCAACATAGTTCACATATACCTATACAGATAATAGTTCTACGTGAACAGTTCGTATAATCCCATATCCCATGTCCTTTATTAGATTTGTTTCTATTCCTTCATTTCTCGTCAGAAGCGGCTAGATTACTTAGAGAATAATGAAGAAGATGGAACTTGAGATTGATTCCATCTTAAATATTCTGCTTCAGTGATATAAGTAATTTTATCCCTTGGTAAATAAAATTTACTCTTTGCAGATAATGGCAAAAAATTGAACCTTGGCAATTTACCAGCTGATGTGACTGAAGATGAACTACGCGATCACTTCAAAGACTTCACCGTGGAGAACGTTGAGATTTTCCACTACCTAAAGTACACTCTGGCATTGTTGCTATTCAAGGACAAGGATACGGCAACAAAAGCCCTCAAAGCCAAAGATGGTTCCATGTTCCGTAATCGTCGCTTGCGCATGCACATCGAGTACATTGCCATTTGGAACATTAAGAAGAATGTTTTCGTCACAGTCGTCGATGACAATACGACTGAAGAGCAAGTCTACGACAAGTATAAGGATGTAACCGAAATCACTGGTGTTTTGGTATTTCATCCGCTGGCGTATGTTTCCTGTAAGACACAGGAACAAAAGGAAGCTGTCATCAAAGAACTTAATGCTGATTCAGTAACAATCTACGATGTCACCGGACATGATCAGAGTAAGTTACGTTGTAAAATGTTAGATATGAAGATTGTTAATAACACTAAAAACATCCTATTGAAACAGACCATCATATTGAAATCTGGCGTGCCGCTAAGCTGTTCTTCCGTAATTTGAACCGTGTGTCATTAATTAATCTGCCCGAAACCTGGGTTTCCAATCAGGAAGAACTGAAAAAGGCCGTATCGGAAACCGGAACATTGACAGAAGTGAAGGTTATCAATAACAGTCATGGGTCAGTTGCTCAGCTCTTCTATGAGAATGAAGAAACGGCTAGAAAAGCTGCTTTGGAACTCAACCAGAAGGTATTCGAAGGCAAGCGTATCCACGCTCTACACGTGACAGCTGCGCTTATTCCAAACTATCAAACAAGCGTGTACCTCACATCCTTAGAAAAGGGTAAGTGCATCTTCAATGGCACAATTATGTAGGCAAATAAAAGTAGTTTTTGTTTTAACTAATTTCAGCTACTTCTGAGGAATGTATATATGATCATTTCAAACAATTTGGTGAAATTGAATTTGTTAGCCGTCGTAAGTGCGCTGATGAGCATGCCGTTGTTTGCTTCAAAAATTCCGATTCAGTAGAGAAGGCATTGGAGTGCAAAACACTACCAGTTCCCAAAACAGACAGTGACAAGACCGAGGATAGAAGCATCAGTGTCAAGAAATACAATGGTCCATTAAGTGAGTATTCAAAGTACTTACGACTTTTAATTATCACATTGGTAATCTAATTTAATCCCGTAGTTATCGATCTCAAGCCGTCGCACGTAAAGAAGCTTTTGGAAGATGGAGAGGAATCTAAAATGCGCCCACCACCACTACCACTGGCTAAGTTGTGGCCAATCTACGTTTCAAATCTTCCATACACCGCCGATAAACGTGACATGCGGGATTACTTTTCCAGCGTTGGTGGGCACATTAAATTCATTTTCTCGCCAAATATTCCAGCCTACAAAACCAGTCAAACGTCGATGGTGATGGCCGCATTGATTTATTATGCACGTCGCGAGCAAGCTACCGATGCCATCAAGGCTTTCAATGGAAAACACTTCCAGAATCGTTGTCTTCACGTGTTTCCTGGACGTAAGGACACCTACTTCAATCCAGAGACATCTGTCCGTTTGGTCAGGTTGACAATAGGTAAGTTTGTTGCATTTTGTAGGCAATGCTTTCCATCGGTTCAATCATTGCCTATTACAACCCTCAGGAGTCACCGAAGAGAAATTGTTCGAAAAATTCCGTAAGTTTGGCTTCATTGAGTGTGTAGTCAAACGCAACCGCAACACCGCCCTCATCGAATTCCGCGACAAGGAAGTATGCGACAAGGTTCTTCAGCTCCCCGATAGCGAAAAGCCTGTTCGCTGTGGCATCGAACCCTTAACTTCGAAAGTCAATCGTAAAATTTTCAAGGAAAACGACGAAAAGATTTCCTTGGCTATGCAAGAAATTATTGACAAGAACCCAGCTGTCCTGGAGAACGTGCAGTCAACTAGATTTAGTGGACCGCCACCACTGAAGCGTGGACGTTTCAACGGACCAGACCCGAGTAAATATATTTACAACAGACATGATAGTCGATCGCAGAATCCATATCCAAATAAACTATTTTATTTATTTTTACATTCAGACTTTGGAAATCGCAACGACTTTAACAACGGAAACGACTTTAGCAACCCTCAGGTTATTCAGGATCTCCTACGTTTGGCATTTATCTCCGGTAAAAACTTAGGAGAAGGTCTAGCCAGTGGAAACAACAACCCATTTAACAACTCAGATCCGCCACTGTCCGGTCTAAATCTTGCAAATGGATTTAGTGGACGTAGCTATGGTGGATCAAATGCTTTCGGCAACAATTCCGGGAATCGAAACAGTTTTGGAAATAACCAAAACAACACCGGAGGCCGGAACAATTTCGGTAATCAGAACCAAAACCGTAACAACACCGGAGGTAACTTTGCTTCTGGTGGCGGCAATCAGAAGCGGTTCGATGGCGCAAACCAGCAGCAACAACAGAATCGCAACCAAAACCAAACTCGTCAAGCTGGTGGAAATCCGAATAGACGCTTCTAGGAAAGTCGCACCAAGCAACAAATTTCATAGAACAATGCCGGGGACTGCTTGAAAAGCAAGCGAGCTGTTCGAATGCGATTTGATACGAATTGTGATTGCGTAAAGAATCGCTTTCCCCGACTTTTTCCAGCGAGCAGAAAAAAAATTAACTACATTGTGTGACCGTATTGAAAAATCATATTTAGGAAGAAGAGGCAATTTGCATACAACTTGATGATAACTACATTTTCAATGATGAAACAGAATATTCTTACTTTTACAATTTAATGGATTTTAGACGATCTTGATTTGATGTGTATGAAGATTATAAAATTTACAACAAAAAGTATTGTATTTCCACAACATTGGTAGTTTTATGATTGTAATTACATTTAAGATTTGATTTTATTTAATCGCATTACACTACAACTTATTGAAAGAAAATTGTAATCCACATACGCATATTTAAATCGTGCAGAGAAAAAAAAATCAGTGGATACTTTTGAACAAATATCAGAAAAAAAATCATTGTATTAGTAAACTTTAACCATTTTGACAAGATCACAATATAAAACAAAATATTGAAAAATATCGTCGGTGGTGCGTATTGGTAATATTTTTGGGATTACGAAATGCATAAACACTGATGAAAATGTGTGCGTTTCCACTTCTCCCGCAGCATCACGATGAATTTGAATGGAATATGAGCATATTATAAAACTATACCGTAATCTTATCAATATAAGAAAGTTTGTCTTTTTGCATCTTGAAAAGTAATACAATGTTATGATATAGTGGAAATTTTCGCACTTACCCATGGAAAACGTCGCTGTCAACTGGAGTAAAAACAAATCTCTGAAGAAATAGGGAATATTTCAGTGCTTCTAACTGAGTTGGATGGAATTTCCTATACTTGACGTCAATGAATTTTAAAAGTTTATGTCCAATTTTTATGAGAGGTGGCAGCAACGTAGTGCGCTAAATGGTAGAGATAGTTATTTTTTGTTCGTTTGTTTTTCTTTCCATATAAACTACACTTTCTTCGTGTTTTGGATAGTATAAAAAGCTCCGCTAGCTCTTTTTCTTTCTTTTCGTATTTTATATGATCCAATTGCTTCAAAAATAGAAACCCTAAAACACACACACACATGGTTGAAGCTAGCTATGGATCACAAGAAACAACTGTTCATTGGAAGTTCATTCAAAGCGGCGGAAGCTTAACAGCACAAGCTAGCAAGGAACGCATTTTTTACTGGCAAAGTCGGCTGACAAACAACCCGACGCAGGACCTTGTTAGAGGCATGTGAAAAACTCCATGAATGAACATACTACTGGAAGAAACACAGTGAATGATTTAGTCAATGTCTCAATATAGAAATTGACGCAAAAATAATATAAAAAATAATTTAAGTGTGAATAATGGTAACATTATAAGTAATAAAACAAACAAAAATAGTGCAAAACGTATTCAAAACACTGCAATTTATGTTTCTATTGAGCCGATACTATCCATCAATCCTGATAATACTAAGACATAGGGAAGATGTACCTATATTAATCTCATCACTTTGCAATTCATCCTACTTGAAATAAAACGATATATGTACACGTGACAGGATTAGTTAGTAATGTTTGTTGTAGCTATTTAACGTAAGCAAACATTATTAGAAAACGAAACCGATCCTTCAACTGCCCAATTGTTTGATTCATCGTAGGATGAATATAGGAACAATGAGATTAATATGGGAGCAGTTTTCCTATATGTGAAACGGTCCTGTAAGTTTATACATGAAGACGTGACGGATGAACTCCTCAGCCATTTTTTGCGTGGTATGTGAGGTGAGACGATTCGATCTCTCATACGAAGGACAATTGTCGCTGCGTGTGAGGTGACTCTTCGTGTAAATCAAACGAAGAGTCGGGTATGTGTGTCTCACCTCACGCCACGCAGAATAAGGCTGCCTGTGTTCATTTTGAATGAATGAAGTGTGGAATGAATCAGAGGTTCACTGAGAATAATCGAAATGGTCGAGCCAAGCATTCTTGTATATGCATATGGAATTAAGCTTCATTTCTAACCGAAATGTTCTTCTTCATAGTTCAAATTTCTTTACCCACTAAATTCAATTGTTTCTGCACATGGGAACACATTTGTCAGTTGCACTTCGTTATCAAATGTATTAAAGTGTTCACGAAAAACCCACGAAGGGGGCAAGCTTGTTGCAGGAACCGTTTGCACAAATAGCAAACGTGTTTGAACGTCGTTACGCATCACGAGATGCTAGGAGGAAAAATAAGTTTGGTTATCCCATAACAATTACGGCATATACATTTAAACGACTAGAGCAGTAGGTACGGGGTCACAACTAATAAAGCTCAAATGTTGTGAGCTGATTTGAAATCGGTTGAGAGAAGTGGAAATTAATCGATATTTTGGACAATATACCACAATTATTTTACGGAAAAAACATGTATTTTTGGAAAAAACAACATTTGAATTTCAGCCAAACATCGTTTTGGCTCTAAAAGAAAATTATTTGATTCGATTTGTTATGGCATTTTTCATATATGTAGCTCGAATCGCAGGTTGGAACTAGTTCCAAACTATAGGTTCCAAAATGAAAACGGTATAAATCGTCTTTACGTTAACTGCACAGTTGTGGGGGAGGTAGCTCATCGACTCTTCCGGTCCAACTCTAAGCATTTTGCTATGAGGTACCAGGTGATTACACAGCGATTACCTGTCGATGTTCCAAGTTTGGAAGATGTATGTATTGAATTATCTCAAATTATAATATTTCGTCCACTATATCACAACACATTGCGATTTGTTGAGCGGGTTGGAGATAATGATTGGGTATACGACCAAGTCTCCCCCGATTGGTACTTTACAGAATAGCTTGGAAATCAATAGAAGCATAAAGTTGACAGAATGTACAAAATGCTCTTAGGGACGCTTATTTCGCAAAATCCTTCAATTGTAATTCAAAGTGTAGATTGCTCTTTAGGACGTTCAACTTGCTTGTTGCAGATATCAGTTCCAGTTGTAAAGTAGTTTTTCGAATGTAGTTGTACAAATTGAAAGTTTACGAAAATCAAAGAGCCTACGTCGGGCATCGGCTGTAAAAAATTGTGTCGAGGGTTTGTTGCATAATATTTTGTTATCGGGCATATTGCGTTTTCTATTGTTTCGGTTACCTATTGTTCGGTGGCGCGAGTGATCGAGTGAACAAAGTAGAACAATAAAGCTGCTTTCCGGTGAGATGTGGTGGTTCGCCGGGTGTGGTGGGCTGGTGGTGGGGATCGTAATTAATTGTGATCCATATTATTCGTTCGCCATACTCGCTGGGCCACATATCTTGGAACAAGTAAACTACTATTCCATTTTGTGAGTGGCTCCAACAGCGTTCGTACTGTTGGTGTAAACCGATCGATGTTGGCCCTCATGCTTTAATATAAATTGCCTTGTTTTCATAATGATAAACCAATTTGTGAGTGGCCCCAATAGCATCTTTACTATTGGTATAAATCGGTTCAAATTGGAAATCGGTACTAATATAAAAATCTCTGAGATTTTCAAAAATAAGTACGTGGTTTATGAACAGGCCCTAGCCAAAATCTGTTGTTCCTATTTAGCAAAAGTGAATTGAAAGTGTGAAGTGTGAAAGTGAAGCAAACGGCAATACCTAATTGTGTATGATTATGGCAGCCATCTCGTTGCACGCTTGAATCGGACGTTATGGCAACTGCAATCCTGATGGACATTTTGACTCAAAATGGATCGTGTTCAAAATCTTAGATCTGGTCATTTTAGATCATGACGAAGAACCGCAAAAAGACGTTTAAGGCCATGTTCTCATTCAAATGAGGTAAAAATTGGTAGTTTGGAATTTTTTTTTTGAGGCAAAGTATTTCGATTGGATATAGCTTTGATTTTATTTCATAATTTTTTTTCACAAAAAAAAAAACAAAATAGCGCCCGCAATGTCACTTGGAGCTGGAAGGTAGTTCTTCATCTTCGCCACGGAGAAAAACAAATATACTCAAAAGCATAAGTTCTATGCTAAAACCATATTCGATCTATCCAGTCATTGGAATGAATAAACCAGGTTTATACATTGATAAGAATAAATTAAATACATGCATTGCAATGCATATTTGTATAAATATATCCATTCGCTAGACATCACCAGCTTCTTAATATCGACCGGTGTCACGTGGCTGTTCTTCTGATAGGGAAAGGCTGGCCCGTAATTTTTGGTCATGCCCGTTAAGTCGCTCATGCCCGGTCCGACTAGGTTTTTGAAGTTGTCTTAGTAGTTTCCGGCAGAGGCTACGCCATGTTGCCGGATGGTGGTGGAGAAATTTAATAATTATTGTTTGTCTGCGCTGATGGAAATGATAATCGATATTTTCGAGATTACGGAACATTGACACAATTGCAAAAACGATAAATAAGACCGAAGTCTTGAGGTTTGAATTTGTCGCCGGTAACGCAATATGCACGGAAAATAATAATTATCTAAAATGTATTGCAATGCATAACATATATTGATTCAATGCATACTTTGTATGCACTGCAGTGATTTAAAAGGAATAAAGCGTAGAAAGGAATATATAATATGCTTTCCAGCATTTTCGATTTTCTCCGTGTGCATTGTAGCTGCTCACACGGTTGCTGGAATCAAAAATCGTTCTCATAACTCGATACTGCATTAAATTTGGCGGAGTCTGACGTAGCCGAAATTTGAATAGCTTTAAAATTGAAAATTTGATGCTAAGTTGAAGTTTGGGTATCGTTTTTTCGTGTTATTTTCAATGTTAAAAACTGTATAAAAAATATGTATTATCAAAAAATTACATTTATATGGTCACCCAAGTAATCAGAAGCATTATATGATTGCACTTATTCAACCCAAAAATAACATCGGTAATGCGGGATCGCATCAATTCAACAGTTGTCAAGTAATGAAGCGTTAGATTAGCTTAAGAATGTAGTGATGCATTACCAATGCAATAATGCTACTTTAGCAATGTCTTATGGCGTTACAAAAGATATAGCATTAGTTCGATCTTAGTGGGGCCCTTTTCAGCTTTAATTCAACTTCAATGATGCACTAGACGTTATACATATGCCCTATATGTGCATGGTATTACAGCCTCGTGGTTACTTTGGGCAGTATCGTGTTCGAAAGAAATTTCTTTTTCTATTCCAAACCCATGTTAAATTACGTTTACTGAAACGGAAAAGTAAAGAATCTAAATTTCTGCAGTAGTATCCACCTGAAAAGAATGAAAACTAAAATTGGAATTTGTAAGGTTTCCACACAAACTAACGGGAACTGTCACTTTTACTTTCGGAAAAATATTCCGTAAGTGAAGGTGACATTTCGTTCCATGTAGATCAATTGTCAAAAGTCCGCTTGGTAATATTGAACAAAATTCCGTAACCTCTCTACTTTTTAAGTCGATACTGGCCTATAAGATCGACAAGCTCCAATCAAAAGTGTTCACTTTTCCGGGGTCAAAAGTAGAACCCGCATAACGAAGAACAATTTGCTATATAGTCAAAACTATATTTCGTATGTAAGATATATTATCACATTTTATGTTATTGTTATTAAATAGTTTAATCTCATTTTCACCATACAACCTCTACATTAACACATATTGTTAATGTATGCCATATTGTCATTGAAAGGTTTTTTATTGTCTGCACTCGATCTGGATTATATACCACCCGCATAACGAAAAACAATTTGCTATATAATCAAAACTATATTTCGAATGTAAAATATATTATCACATTTTATGTTATTGTTATCGAATAGTTGCATCTCATTTTAACCATACAACCTCTACATTAACACATATTGTTAATGTATGCCCTATTGTCATTGAAAGGTTTTTTATTGTCTGCACTCGGTCTGGATTATATGCCAACTTTTTGGCATAGAGTACAGCAAAAAAATTGTTCGTGAAAATTGCCATTTTTTTATGGTAACCTAACTTAACCGCCTATTCAGCATATTGTTATTTGGCCTTTTACCATCTGACATATTGTTAAAACTATATAGGAGATTGTTAGTTTATAGTTGTCATCTATAAAGGTAAATGTCGTAACAATAACGGAAACGGTTGTCAACAATAAGGGAAATGGTCCAGGAATGGTTTGTGATTATGTGGGCAACTTTTTGGCATAGATTACAGCAAAAATTTTGTTCGTCAAAATTGCCATTTTTTGTGGTAACCTAACTTAACCGCCTATTCAGCATATTGTTATTTGGCCTTTTACCATCTGACATATTGTTAAAACTATATAGGAGATTGTTAGTTTATAGTTGTCAACTATTAGGGTAAATGTCGGAACAATAACGGAAACCGTTTTCAACAATACGGGAAATGGTCCAGGAATATTTTGTGATTATTCGGGGAGTCGAGCCGTTTTTTTTTTTTAATCGTACACGCAGTTTTGAAAAACATTGTTTCGAGAAAAACGCGTTTAAAGTTTGGGGAACAGTGACACTGACCGTGGCATAGCTTCGAACAATGCGCTGTTGAATCTTTTGTACTTCCCGGATCGAAAAACCTTTTTGCCCCAACTTTTTAGACAAATATACCTATCAAAAAAATGCAATAGAAAAATACGATTTTCCAACATTTTGAATGAGAACCTGGCTTTAAGCAGAAGAGAAAGCATTAGTAACTGGTAACATGCGATGCGATATTCAAGGTGACATTCTCACTATTGGAAAGAGGGGCGATATGTTCCATCCGCCGCCACTGCTACACTTTGACAGGAGAGAGAAACAGGAAGCAAAAGGAGAAGTAAAATAAAAAAAAACATGTACCTTTATCATTCCACGAGAGATAGCCAACAATAAATGACGTCGTGTATTTTTAACTTGTTTGAATCCGCCACGCGTTCCGAAAGTTATATCGGTATTACGGTATTTTCGGTGTTTTCCACTTTGTGGCTTACATCCTCTGCTGGTTCCAACAGGTTATGGGCCCAGAGACGGATTGAAACTATTTATTTTCGAGTGCAAGTGCGATTATTCTGATGCTCCGCTGCGGGCGCGTTGAATTTCGTCCGCGTAGTGTAGACAGTACCACAAAAATTGGAATGGCCGAGAAATTTCTGGTCCATCGTCTGAACCACCAAAACTACCAGACGTGGAAAACGCGTATGGAGATGCTCCTCAAGCGGGAGTACACAGGATCAAAAACCCGAACCAGTGACACCGGAGTGGATGAGGGCTGACCAAAAGTGTGCCGCAACGATAGTGCTGTACATCGAGGACAGCCAGTTGAACCTCGTGAAAGAGATTGCTACGGCATAGGATGCATGGCATCGGATGAAGGAATACCGCAGCAAATGCCATCACGGGTAGCGCTGCTGAGGAGAATCTGCATCTTAAATCTGGCTGATGGTTCGAATATGGAGCAACACTTATTCGACCTAGAGGAGCTGTTTGATCGTTTGTCGTGCTCAGGCCAGCCGTTGGAAGATTCCTTGAAAATTGCCATGATCTATCAAATGGAAGGCTTATGAGATCCTCATTACAGCTTTGGAAAGTCGCCTGGAAGCGGACCTAACGATTGGAATCGTCAAGCAGAAACTGATAGAAGAGGATCAACGTCGAGTGGAACGGAATGGTGATTCTGGAGAACGTGCGATGAAGCTTCGGTCGAAGGGACAGCGTTCGAGACAGAGCCCTAGTCAGAGCTCGGGTCAAAGTTTGGGACAGAACAAGAAATGCTTTTTCTGCAACAAGCCAGGGCATTTTAAGTATAACTGCCGTGAGTTCCTGCAGCAGCAGCAAGCCGAACGTAATCAACATGAAGACAAATCGAATGCCTCGAAAGCGAAGCAGGCTACGGAAAAGGAGTCAGCAACTGTGTGTTTTTTGGCTGGAAATCTTCTACAAAATGAATCCTGGTACATCGATAGCGGATGCTCCAGCCACATGACTAGCGATCGGGCGTTCTTCGATAGCTTGGACGAAACCGCTAAAATAGAGGTGGTACCAGGGGGCAAGCCACTCGGCCACTATGAGTTGACACCCTCAAAAACACAATCCGACACAATCCGCCACATTTCAAATACCTCGCCGCCACATGAAGGAATAAAATCATTTCTGGCACCTCTGTCATGAATCGAATGTTTGTTTTTCCACTGTTTTGTTTCCCTCTCGCTTGCGCTGATGTGATTCAGATGATGCATATGTGTGTCCAAAACGTCCAAAACAACTATGGTTGCCAATAAGCATAAATTTTCGAGTGTATTTTTGACAGATATGTTGAAGCACAGAAACACCTTCTGCCACCTTCCAACACCCCGAAACACGATCAACACAGACAGAAAGTGGCAGAGTGACTTTCCCCCTGGGTGGTACTGGCGGATGGATCCGTGACGAAGTCCCACGGTGTCGGAGAAGGTTCCTTGAAATGTGTTGACGAAGATGGCAAGGTGAAGAACATCGTATTCAAGTTACCCCCGGTGGTAGTGGTCTGCCTCAGAAAAAAGCAGGCAGAAGGAAAACGTTTTCTTTCCTCCCCCCCCCCGTAGATAACGTACCTCCGAAAAAACAACCCCCCCAAGAGAGGCGAATTTTTCTTTCCTTTGAAAAAAAGAAAAAATTAGTCCAGCACCCACACTCCAAAATACCAACATTCGTGGAAAAGGCGGGGCCGCCCCCGCCCCCCGCCCTTTTTTCCCCCACCACAACAAAAAAACTCACCGCGCCCTCCGCGACCACACCGTGCCCCCCCCCAGTTTTGCGAGCATTCCGTGGCAGGTAAATTTGCACGAATTTCCTTTCCCAAAGTATCAGATAACAGAGCACCACGAATTTTAGATTTGATGCATACGGACGTTTGCGGGCCTATGAATTTATAGGAATTTATTTCTATTCATCAACAGGTTATGTATAAACCCCAATGATGTTACTTAAAGCTAAACTAGAATGGTTCATTAATGGTCGTGACATAAAACAAAACAAAAATAACACTATCGATGCTAATTAGACAAGTCTTTAAAAAAACGACTAAACATACGACGAAGCATCTGGCGAGTCACGTTAAAATCAAACAAGGCGGAAACTCTATTAAAGAGTCTTTGTAAACCGCCAATTGCGCCATACATGCTGTAATTGGTTCGCTGTAAAGGTAACCGCAGCATCGAACTATTCCTCAGGGCTCGGGGTTGCGCGTTGATGTTGATTTGCTCCAGAAGATCAGGACAGTCGATGCGGCCTTGCAAGATGTCTGCGATTAACAAAGCCCTGGCTGTATCTTTACGGACTAACAGGGACTCCAGGTTAATCAGATGGCAACGGCTTTCGTAGCTTGGCAAACGATAGGGATCCGTCCACGGTAGTTTACGTAGCGCAAATCTAAAAAACCGTCGTTGAACAGCCTTTACTCTAACGACACCGTTGTTGTAATCAGGAGTCCACACAACCGAGCAATACTCTAATATAGAACGACACAAGGAGCAGTACAACGATTTGAGGCAGTAGATGTCCGTGAAGTCTTTAGCAATCCGGAAGATGAACCCCAGAACGCTGGAGGCTTTGCCGACAGCGTACGAGATATGCTGCTTAAAGGTGAGTTGGGTGTCCAGAATTACTCCTAGGTCCTTGACTTGACTGACGCGCTCAATTTCAGTGCCCAACAAGACATACTTGAATAAAATAGTCTGTTTCATTTGCGAAAACGAGATAACCGTGCATTTGGCCGGGTTGACATCCATGCGATTCAAATTGCACCAGCCGACAAAAGCATTCAGCTGACGTTGGAGAAAGCGACAGTCATCGAGTGAGTGTACTCGAAAATAGAGTTTTTCGTTATCTGTGTATAATAAACGTGGTCCCTCAAACGCCAAATATACGTCGTTAAAAAAAGTCAAAAAAAACAACGGTCCCAAGTGACTACCCTGCGGTATACCAGACGGGGCTTTGAACATGTGAGACTGACAATCTCCTATGACTACAGCTAGATGACCGTCAGTGAGGTACGATTGAAACCATTGGAGCAGGCATCCGTTGATCCCAAGCCTGTCCAGTTTGGCAATAGCTATGCGGTGGTTCAATTTATCGAAGGCTGCAGACAAGTCGGTGTAAATCCGTTTGGGCGCGTTTCGCCATACTGTCAGTAATGTAGGAAGTAAGGCACAGCAGGTTAGTGGCAGTGAAGCGACCAACTATGAATCCGTGCTGGTCGGCACTAATATACGGTTTGCAGTGAGCGAGCAACGGTTCCACAATTACAAGCTCAAACAGTTTAGCAACTGCCCTAAGCGAAGTTATGCCACGATAGTGGCCAGCGTCCCGTTTGCTACCCTTTTTGTGTACCGGAAACATGTGCGCATATTTCCAACAGCAAGGAAAAATACCGACAGCCACAGATAGTCGAAAAACGTGAAGCAGCGGGGGCAACAAACTATCCAGGCATACAAAGAATAATGATTGGTAGAATTAAAAAAAACATTGCTAAAATTGAAAAGTTGCGTTGGTTCTTTTTCGTAGAAAGCGGTTAGCTTTCACAACAAAAACGTTCAAACTGTCATATCAAAATTTTCTTGCTTGGTACATTTAAAAGTTGAAACTGTCAAAAGGAATTGTAGAACTGTCAAATCGAAACCGGGGCATCGTTGGAAATAAAAGCAAATTATTTTTATTTCAAAATGAACTTTCAACCAGAAAGTGTGCAATTCAAATAAAAGTGAGCTGTTAAGATTGAAATAAAAAATAGTTTTAACTGAAATTGTTTTTTTTTTTCAGATGAATCAATATAAATTTTAATAAGACAGCTAATTGGTTGAAAATAAAATAAATAAACAAAAGTCGGATTAATGAAAAAATATTTTTTCGTTTTGTAAACAATTTTTTTCTTGTTACTGGTTCATGTAGTAAGGAACGGATATCTAACTTAAGCATAATTCTGAAGCTGCATTCGGATATTAATCATCTAAATATACTATGTTGGAGTCGTTTTTCGCTCGTCGTCAGGATATAACAGCATTCCTAAACACACATATAAAAAACAATTAATAAACTTATACTGCACGACGGTTTTCACAATTGGCCTGAAAAAGTCAGACTTGAAAGTAGTCACTGACGCCGGTGATTTCTATTTCACACATCGAAGGCGTCTTCGCTTCTGTTTCGGCCGGAGGAGTGTCGAATTCGGTGTCCTCCATCGTTGTCGTGGTGATTGCCTCGTGCACACCTGGCGTCGCCTAGGAATCGAACTTCGAGAGCAAATCGTTGGACGGTGGACCGGTATCGACGGGGTTTGCTCGGACGGATTCGTAGTTTTGATCCGATTCGCTGCCGGTGAGAGATTTGTAGCTGGAAGAAAGTCGACTGTTGCTATTGTTCGTTGGGGTGTTATTGTTGGTATTATGCTGTCTCACCTTAAAATCCTTGACAAATCACTTCTTTAAGAAAACGTAGAACAGAACAATATCCGTGAACAGCTTAAATATTTTCGCGGACGGATAAAAAGAACAGGATTACTTTGACAGGTAGACCCGATTCTTTTTTTGCTTTTTGTGTTGGTGGATTTGACAGTTCTACAATTTTCATGGTAAAAGAAATCACTTTTAATTTTACACACTGAACCGAAACATAACACTTTCAAATCAAACAAAGAACTTTCATTGTAGATAATTTTACTTTCAATTTAATGAAAAATAAACACTTTTCAGAAGTAAAGCGCAAAACTTTTAATAAAACAAGATTTGTTTTTTGTGTAGGTTTGAGAACGGACGAAGGAATTCCATCCGGCCCGGGATTGTGAGACAATTTGAGTTTAGAGCAGGCCTTGATTATCATCTCTGCATCGATGTCGACTTGGCCCAAGGTTTGACTGGCAAGTGGAACATAGCTGGCTGCAAGTCTAATGTGGTCATCACTCAATGTCTCCTCGGTTAAAACGCTAGAGAAATTCTCGGAAAATAACTGGCAAATACCCTGCGGGGTGGAAGCCTTGTTGCCGTGGAGCGAAATAGACGACGGTAGGCCAACTTCGTGGCGTTATTCGTTTACAAATCTCCAGAATTGTTTAGGACGTGACTTGAGCGTTCTCTGTATTCCACGCCGATACTGGAGAAAGGAACGTTTCGCGACTCGTTTGTATTCGTGATTTATCCTAATATAGTGACGACTAAGAAATAGTGTAAGGTGCTTTGTAAATTTTCTAAGGGCAGCTCTCTTGCCAGATTTCAGGCGACGAAGTTCGCTCGTTTGCCAGGGTGAACGAGACGTATGACGATGGATTTTCTTCGGAACGTGTCTGTCTATGACATATGCCAGAACGTTGGAAAATGTTTGAGCGGCTGACTCGACATTGACAGTATCCATAATATTATCCCAATCGAAAAGCGAGAGTAACTCGGCGATATTGCGATGATTGGCACGAACAAAATCGTAGCAAACTGTGGCAGGTGAAATTTCAAAATCATGTTCCTGCTTTGAGCGTAACGTGTCCAGTAGAGGCGGATGATGAAAAGTTGGTTTCACTAGAGGAGAAGGAGCTTCGCATAAGAGTGGAGCGGTGTCTTGGGCGCTCACGAAACATAGATCTAAGCTGCGGGTATTCTGATTGGTGACATGATTGATTTGAGAGATTGTGGCTGAGCTGTAATTGTCCAGAAGGAACGAAGCATTGGAATTCATGACAGAATGATTGGCATCGGAAAATAGAAACCCACTGTCAGATAATTTCCATGAAATCCTAGGCAGATTAAAGTCGCCTATCACCATAACATCAACAATCAATATGCAACTAGCGATTTGAAATTGGTTCACTGTTGTAAAACCCCTTGGTCCGAAGTACACTTTGAAGCCAGCACCTAACTATACATATTTGCGCCTTTGTTTTGATTTGCTGTGTTATTTTGACAGAATATTTGAGAGAGTGTTCGTGTGAGTTCATTATTAGGGGCGTATTATTAAGCTTGGGACCGAGCTTGGGACCGATGTGCTAGTACTGACTGAGCCAAGAAAAAAATCGTATTTGTTCGGGACCTACTGGTCTTAGAGTTAGTCTATGATAACATCGTCGGTTGCTTTGGCATTTTCCAAAATTGTGAAAACCGATTGACAATGGGTTGCAATTAGGTCAGGCTCACGTATGCGGTCGGGTGGAATGTACATTCCACAAAGGAATAATGTACGATCGCCCAGTTTGATCGACGTCCAAATTTGTTGCAAACAAGACCAAGAAGGGTTTTCAAAAGCCTTTGCTTTAAATTTTGTACCACGTGTCGCTTAACGGCTATTATCGGCATTCCTGACACATCGAAATACCTCGTAATCTTTGCCGAATACCTGACAAGAGAGTGTGTTTGAATCCAGCCAGGTCTCCTTGAGGACGATAATGTCGTAGCACTGGTCCGAGGTAGCAATGCGGAAGTCGTCGACATCGCTGTTGATACCACCGACATTCTGGTAGTAAATGACGATCTCGTGATGGCGATAGGGAGCATGGATGTTTGAGCGTGATGGTGCGGGTAAGGCTGCCGAAGTACCAATAACACAACTAGAATGTGAGGCAATACCAGGCAAAGGAGAAGCAAAATCGTGAATGTACTTGCCTGCTAAAGCAGGTTGGAAGACCCCCGGTGTGCATCTGGCCTCAGGGCTGAGACGACTATACTGAGCGGTGGCTGGAATTGGCGCGACTGGGGCAGCGGAACCGGGGGCTTCCAAAGTGCTTTCCACGATGCGTCTCGGATGTGATGTGCTCTGATTCGTCTCTAAATCGGGTAACTCTTTGTACAAAAATGTGAAAAATGTGACGCCCGGAGGATGTCGCTATCTAATGACATTGATAGATGAATACCCAAGTAACAATTTAGGTTTTATTTCAGCCGTATTCCATTCCTCCCGGCTTTGTTGATAAAACTACATTCAAAACTGCTTTGTCTACCTACACTTCCTCTATGCTTCTTTAAAGCCAAAATTTGTACAAAGTGGCCCACTCTATAGACGGTTGTGAAAACAATTCAATAAAACCATTATAAGACCATACAGATTTTGAAAATGTTCTAATGATAGATGCTATGACTACTTGAGAACCTTCATAAAACCTATTGACTGTCATGAAAACCAGCACACCGCCAAATGGCCACAACTGTCAAACTTCACTGTGATTTCGTGGTTGGTTTTGGTTGTTCTGCATTGTTCGATTCTCTGCTCTTCTGATTCATTTAGCAGTAAATAATATCTGAGGAAAAAGGTCTGGTATTGCGGGAAATTTTGTTTGATAGCAAAATATCCAAAACAAATTGAGTTTGTTACAGCGTATCATGCTCCAAATCATATACGCATTTAATTTTGTGGTGAATATTTGCACGATAAGAGCCAAAAAATAATGCGCCTCAGAAATTATGCGTGTTTACAACATCAAACACAAAATTAAAACAAATATATTCGATAAATTAATCATGAATTTCTTGAAAATTGATGAAATTCAATAAGGTTATCAATAAAAATGCAAAAATTGGTTTCAGATCTACAGTTCATTTGCATTACATTTAAAATTTGGTGCATTTATTTTTCCACATTTTAATTATTTCTTATATTTCAATATGGCGATTGGAAAAAAATCACAATTCTGGCATAAAGCCAAGTTATCTTCGCAATGACTATTTGGTTTTTGGGTGGCTTTTTCAGCTGACCATAATAAGATAATATGAATGAGTCCTAAAACGGCATTTCAAAACAGCATTTTATGAGTTCATAAAGTCAAAATAAAACCTTTGATAGGAGTAAAAGGATTTTGAGAAAACGAGGTTTTAATATCGTTTTAAACAAGCTGTGAAGGTTCTCATAAACCTGACTAAAATATAAAACCTATTGGCACCTCTTGGTGTCATAATAAAACCAAATTGATTTCTAGTGGCTTTGATAAAACCTTAATAAAACTTAATAAAGTAGGATGGTTTTGGCAATGTTACTTGGGTATAGCCGGTACACCGTTGTGTGCTTGCTATGTAAGAAGTCCGATGCAACTGGGTGCATTAAGCAATTCGTAAAGAACCGCTTTGGGAGAGCGCCCTGCGTGATTCGCTCGGATGGTGGGGGCGAGTACGTAAACCGCGAACTGAAGGACTACTATGAAAAGGAAGGAATTCAGGCGCAGTACACAGCAGCGTATTCCCCCAACAGAATGGGGTTGCCGAGCGGAAAAACAGGACACTACAAGAGATGGCGACGTGCATGCTCATAGATGCTGGGCTTGACCGGAAGTACTGGGGTGAAGCAATAGTCACGGCGACATACGTCCAGAATCGGTTTCCGCCTCGTTCAGTGATCCGAACCCCTTTTGAAATGTGGTTTGCCAAGAAGCCAGCGTTCAAACATTTTCGCGTCTTCGGGAGTCCTGCTTACGTAAAGCGTCCGAAGCTGGATTACAAGGCCCAGAAACTTATCTTCGTGGGCTATTGCGACGACAAAAAGGCGTATAGATTCCTCGATCCCACCTCGAATACGATTACGATAAGCCGTGACGCATGTTTCATCGAGTTGAAGAATGGGTCTCTCGAAAACCACGGTCAGGCAGAAGAAGATGTGGGGGATTACGTTTTGTATGACCTGGGAACTGATGCTGAATCGCAGGCTGAAGAAGAGCAGGTGCCCGATGCTGGTGCACAGCTGTCTGAGTCAGAAGAAGAATTTTACGGATAGGAATACGAGCGATCAGCGAATGCAGAAGAAACTTCGTCTTCGAAGCGTAGTACACGATGAGTCCTTCCGCAACGCTTGAAGGACTACGTCGTTTATTGCGGAATGGCGATTGAGCAGGATCCAGCGAGTTATAACGAGGCGACCAATAGCTCCGAAAGCGAGTCGTGGCATAAGGCGATGCAGGAGGAGTACGAATCGCTGATGAAGCAGGGAACGTGGACGTTGGTGGAATTGCCACCTGGCCGCAAAACCATCGGGAGCAACTGGGTTTATAAACGAAAGGAAGACAGCACCGGAAATGTGACTCGTTTCAAGGCCCGTTTAGTCGCACAGGGCTATTCGCAGCAAGTATGGCGTCGACTATGATGCCGTCTTTGCTCCTGTGGCCACATAGACAACCCGGAGAGTCTTGCTGACAGTTGCTGGAGTGAAGAAAATGACAGTTCATCACTGGGACGTGAAGAATGGATATCTACACGGTCAACAGCAAGAGGACATGTACATACAGCAGCCGAAAGGTTTCGTCGAGCCTGGTAAGGAAAACCTTGTCTGCAAACAGAACCGCAGCCTGTATGGCTTAAAGTAAAACGCTCGTGTGTGGAACGATACTATCAACCAGGTACTCGTTTCCATCGGATTCGAGCAATCGAAAGCGGACCCTTGTTTATGGATTAAGAAGTTGCCGGATGGAGCCACCGTATACCTATTGATTTATGTGGATGATATGATCGTCGCCAGCGGGGCTGCAAAATGGTGAGTAGACAACTGGTCCTCACAAGTTCCTACCTCATGCTTCCACGGGTCAAGAGATGACAAAGACCGCCAGCTAAGGGTTGCGTACTTAGCTGGTAGTGCAGCCTGTGCACTGTTGTCCTTCTGACTTCAGCTAGATTGAGGAGGTGCGTTCCGAGCGTCTGTCCACCAAGGAGGTGCAGCTCAAACAGCGTCTGTCCTGGCATCCAACAGCTTAGGAAGCAGTCCCACCAATGCGATGTAGGAAGGTAGCATGCTGAAATCTTACCCTACCACAAAAAATGGAAGTATTCTTTATACGGTGTATAATTTCAGATCATCGATGGAATTCCCAAGTGTTGTTTAATAATTTTAAATTTTTTCTTTCCTTCGTGGCAATGATAATGCAAGAGCGTCTACAACTGCAGCTGGACATCAGTCTACAGACATGCAGACAGTACAAATATAATTGTTACTATCATTTTATATTATAATATTTTTAAAGCTATTTTCAGGTTCGCATCTATGCATCGTCGTAAGTTTTAGCCCACCTAACCCACGATATGTAATTGAAAAGATAGGATGGTTTTTAATGTTTTTTTTTTTAGAAAGGATCATATGACAAATTCTACTAAATAAAATTTCCAAAAAAGTTTAATAATTCAAAAACTAAAATTGTTTATGATCTCTCATTTTCTATTGCACCGATATAAAGAATTATTTATGGGCCCAGTAGAAAGCAAAAGTTATCGGAGAATTCAAATTTCATTTTTCTTTTTCTCTCTCTGGTTTTTGTTCTTTTTTGTAGATTTATTAAGCTTCCGTTTGTGGGCAGTAATCATAATCATATGAAATTTATTTCGGCTAATTGTTTGCTTAAATTTTCTTTGTTATTCTGCTTGGCTGCCCGGTGATCAACTTTCCTTCATTATAACACTTTGGAAATTTTTGCCATTTCAGAGTTTCAATCATCTAACATCACAGCAGAAGAGACAAATAGTTGCATTTAATTTTTAAGTGTCTACTATTACAACATCGTATTATTTTCATCATATCATCATTATATATAAGTATAATCATATTAAAAATATATACTAAAAGATTAATAATAATAATTAAATTTCATTTGCTTCAAGGTTACAAGGAAATAGATTCCAGATAGTACAGATATTTTATTTCATAGTATCTAAAGGTGTTTTTCTATGAATTAAAATTATTGAATTTTATTAAAATTAATAAATGCTCTTCAATTCTGCTGATTATGTATATCTATATGTCATGAATACATACATATTTTTTTTATTCATTTATAATTAAAGGGTGTATTCGATAAAAATGGCACACAGAAAATCTTCTGTAACTTTTGAATCGTATGAGTAAAAAACCTAGAAATTTGAGTAGATCTTATCCATAGTGTATTATTTACATCTGCCAAGTTTCATAGTTATACATTCAGTAGTTCCAGTCATGTCGTCGAAACAAGAAATTGTCCGTGAGAAAATTTTGTGCACTCACAATCAAAATCCAGGGGCGTCCCACCGGTGGATTGCTAAAAGGCTTGGAATTGCAAATACAACTGTGTCTCGTGTAATAAGAACCTTCAAGGAGCGTCTGAGTGTCCAAAGGAAGGAAGGGAGTGGTCGTAAAAGTGGTCCAATGGACAGTAAAATGCCCAGGAAAGTCGTACAACAATTCAAGAACCGTCCAAACATGTCAATTCGAGATGTCGCTAAAAAGTCTAAGGTGTCAGTCGGTTTTGTGCAGAAAACCATGAAGCGTGCTGGGTTACATGTTTACAAAGTGCAAAAAGCCCCAAACCGGAATGAAAAACAAAACATCACTGCGAAAACCCGCGCCCGGAAACTTTACACGAAGCTGCTCACCAAATCCGGTTGCATCGTGATGGATGACGAAACATACGTCAAGGCCGACCTCCGTCCACTTCCTGGGCAAGAATATTTCGTTGCCAAGTCGAAGTTCGATGTTCTGGAGGATGTTCGAAAGAAGAAACTATCGAAATTTGCAAAGAAGTTTCTAATCTGGCAGGCGATTTGCGGATGTGGTGAAATAAGTGCTCCCTTCATCACTTCCGGAACAATAAACGGTGCGATTTACACGGAAGAGTGCCTTAAGAAGCGACTCTTGCCATTCATTAAGAAGCACAAAGGATCAACTCTGTTTTGGCCTGATCTAGCATCCTGCCACTACGCTCGAAACGTATTGGAGTGGTACCGAGCCAACGGAGTCAATTTTGTGCCAAAGGATATGAACCCACCAAATTCACCGGAACTTCGTCCAATTGAAAAATTCTGGGCAATTATGAAAACGGAACTTCGCAAACATCCCAAAACTATAAAAACAGAGCTAGAATTGAAGAAAATTTGGGAAAATCGGTTGTACAAAATTTGATTGGTGGAGTGAAAAGGAAGGTGCGGGCATTCGGGATGGGAGACGAAATTGAATAAAACAAATGTTGTAAATCAAAACTCATTAGTAGTTCTTCATTCACTGAAAATTTCAAGAAAATCCGATAATCAGTTTAATTTTGATGAGTATATATGTGTGTGCCATTTTTATCGAATACACCCTTTAAATGGTTTATATTTTATTTAATTGCAATAAGACCTTCACATTCCAGAGTTATATTCATCTGCCACTGATTGAGCAGTAAAGATGCACCAAGCTGCATATGATTATCGTATGCTTATTATTACTATTTTAACTATTTCATCATATTATTTTATTTATAACCATATTTAAATTACAGGATGACAAATTCCAACCATGGCATATTTTAATTAAATATTATAGTATATTTCATTTCTCTATTACATGCTGCATATATTGCATATTATGACATATTATGTACATTATATATAATAAATACTGGGTTAATACTGGGAGCATCAGGGTATCATTCAAGCTGAAATTGGACGATGGTTTGATTGACTGCCTGAGTCTAGGAGGGAACGAGCATTATCATTTTCTTTATCCTACCGATTCGATTGTGATGCTGCGAATTCTACTCCAACAGTTTCAGTGAGAGTGACGCGCCCTTCTTAACAAGCCATCCTGTAGAAAGCTTAATAAGTATTGCGAATTGGGTTATTCGAATTGTTGGATCGTATCGTTGGAAGGAGATTCTTAATTTCCCGTGGATTTCGCGTGAGTGTCTCTGCTTACGGGTTCACCCCTCCGTTTTTGGCCCTTCATACAACGATATTGTGAATTCAGATCGGTGGCTCAATTTGATCTTGCTATTAAGTGGAGCTGCATCCAAGCCAAGGGCATGAAGGGATGGTGGCTACCATACATACATACATACATGATTTTCCCCGCCGTGGTAAAAAAAAAATTTTCCAAGGAAAAAAAAAAAAAAAAAAAAAAAAATGGACTATCTTCTTTGGGGAAAAAAAGGGTTTTTCTCGGGATAGGGGGGAAAAAGACCCCCGAGGATTTTTCTCTTTGGACCAGGAGCTGTACATCCGGAAGATAGCAAACCGTCATGGCCTCGAGAAAGCTAGAGGATCAAAGATACCTATGGACGTAGGCTATTATCGTAACAGAGATGGGAGTCGTGTATTGCCAAACAACCAGCAGTACCAAAGCATGGTTGGGGCGATACTCTATGTAGCCGTGAACACTCGTCCGGACGTGGCAGCAAGTATCTCAATACTCAGCAGAAAGATCAAGGAGCCAACGGAAGTTGACTGGATGGAGCTCAAGCGTATCATACGCTACCTTATGAAGACTGCGGGATACAAGTTGAAGCTGATAGCAAGCAGAGATGAAGAGATGAAGCTCGTAGGGTATTGCGTTGCCGATTGTGGCAGCGATCCGTCCGACCGAAAGTATGTTTGCATGCTGGGCAACGCAAACGTATGTTGGGCCAGCCGGAAACAAACTAGTGTCTCGTTGTCGACTATGGAAGCGGAGTTCATCGCACTCTCGAAGGCGTGCCGGGAGCTTGTCTGGCTTCGTCGTGTGTTGTGTGATGTGGAAGAAATTCAGCATGACCCCACCATCGTGTTTGAAGATAACCAAGGATGTATTAACTTCGCCGAGGAAGAACTTCAATCCAGACGTTCGAAGCATATAGATACGCGGATTTTCTTCACCAATGACTTGATCGACAACGGAGTAGTAAAGCTGGAATATTGTTCATCGGAAGAGATGGCAGCCGACATGCTAACCAAACCGTTGGGAAGTGAGAAGCTGAAGAGATTTGTTGGCATGGCGGGACTTGTCGACCAGTGGGAAAGTCACTCTGCCACGTTGTGTTTGTGTTGATCGTGTTTCGGGGTGTTGGAAGGTGGCAGAAGGTGTTTCTGTGCTTCAACATATCTGTCAAAAATACACTTTGAAATGATTGGCAAAAATAGTTGTCTTGGACGTTTAATCTACGCACACATATGCATCATCTGAATCACATCAGCGCAAGCGAGAGGGAAACAAAACTGTGGGAAAACAAACATGCGATTCATGACAGAGGTGCCAGAAATGATTTTATTCTTTCATGTGGCGGTGAGGTGTTTGAAGTGTGCCGGATTGTGTCGGATTGTGTTTTTGAGGGTGTCAACACATAGTGGCCGAGTGGCTTGCTCCACATTAGAGCACTTTCCCCTACTTGTAATGTTTGAGTGCACGCAGTCAAGATGGCGACAGAAGACAATTTTTTTAATCGTCTCGATCTTTCAGTAGAATTTCTGGGAATGTTTAAAGGTATATGATTATTTTATGTACATTAATTATCAAACCAGTATTCCCCCTTGCGCTGAACTGGCCGGCTTGACGTGCCACAAGGGCTCAGTAGGGATCAAGACCCGAAGCTAAGAGTCAGTTCCTTTGTGGTTATATCACATTTATTAGCAGAGCAGCACATCGAAATTTTAGGTTCATTATATGCTTTATATCCCATGATTCCTTATATACTATACAATTTCAGATCATCCATGGATATCCCAAGTTTTGTAAAATAATTTTAAATCAATTTTTTTTCTCGTGGCTATGATACATTGCAATAAATGCCACATTGCATTTATTGCATTGTCTACAATTGCAGCAGGACCACAATCTGTAGACATTTAAATAAAAATGAAATTATTATCATTTTATTTTATAACATCCATGCATTAAATTTTGTATGCTTTTTTATAAGTCATTTTCAGCTTCGCATATATGCATCCTTGTCAGTTATAGCTCATCTAACTTACGTTGTGTATTTGAAAAGATAGAAAGGTTTTTGATGTTTTTTTTTTATTTTTTAGAAAAAATCATATTCGAAAAATTCAACTCAAAAAAAGCTCTTTCCTTCTTCATCAAAAATATATATTAATTTAAAACCTAGCAGTTTACAGTCATTCATTTCCTATTTCACAGACATAAGGAATCATTTATGGGTCCAGATGAACAAGAACTATCGAAAAATTTATTTTTTTATCTTTTTGTATGTTTGTTTTATTAAGATTCAGTTTTTGGATTCATACTCATATGAAATTTATTTCGCCTTATTATTAGCTGTTTTCAGTTTTTTTCCAATATTATTATGATATTAATACACATATAATTTTTACTTTCAGTAACATATCAGTAGATGTCAGATACATCTTGTACCTACGTTTATTATGTTCTCTGACTATTATTGTGAAAACAAATTCTAATCTTAGTAGATTTTAATCCAATAGAAACTGCAACAGTGGAAGTCTTTCGATGAGTGGATGTTCAGCTTAGTTACGGATATATGTATTCTACTATTGTTTACTGGCCTGCTGGTATTATTATTTTATATTTTAACGTCAGTTTATTATTTTATGTTATGATATTAAATGATGTGACATAATTGCATTTAAATTCATTTAATTAAAATCACTATTTCCGATGAGACTCACTACATAAATTATTGCAAGGAAACGGAACAGCACATCGAAATTTTAGGCTTACTATTCTATTGCTATATAATTTCAGATCATTCATAGGTATCCCAAGTTTTGTGAGATAATTTAATATCAATTTTTTTTTCTCGCAGCTACATACATTGTCTAACTTTCAGGTCCACAAATGGAAGTGTTATTATCATTCTTATATTCATTCACTATATTATTTGTCATTATAATATTCATTCACTATATTTTTATAATTATAATATTAATTCACAAGATTTTAAATATTACTATATGACACTGAATATATATTGGGAAAGGAGGGAGCATCAGGGTATCACTCAAGCTGGAATTGGACAATGGAGTGGTATGACAACCGGCGTCTAGGAGGGAACAAACAGTATCATTTACTTTATCCTACCGATTCGATTGTGATGCTGTGAATTCTACTCCAACAGTTTCAGTGAGAGTGACGCGCCCTTCTTAACAAGCCATCCCGTAGAAAGCTTAATAAGTATTGCGAATTGGGTTATTCGATTTGTTGGATCGTATCGTTGGAAGGAGAATCTCATGTTCCCGCGGGTTTCGCGTAAGTGTCTCTGCTTACGGGTCCGCCCCACCGTTTTTGGCCCTTCATACAGCGTTACTGTGAATACAACCCGGCAACTCAATTTGATCTTGCTATTAAGTGGAGCTGCATACATGACAAGGTCTTAGAAGGGATGGTGGCTACCATACATACATACATACATTAATTATCAAACTATTATTCCCCATTTTTATTAGTGAAAAAAATACGCATTAAATGATGCATTATTGCATTATCTCAATAAATGCTTCATTGCTAGCTAAAAAGTAGCATTGGAGCAGTATCATCTGGATGACATTTTCCAATTTGACTTTGGAAATGAGATATATATGATCGAGCTGAGCTGCCTGTCAGATCCAGAATCGACATCTTCATTCTCCTTGGACTTAGCAGCAGAAAGTTTAATTCCTTAAATTTCAGCAAAAACTATGGCTGCATTATGGGGAGCCGCGGGTTTTTCTGGTTGTTAATATTCAGAGGACTGAACTGTTTTTTCAATGAGGAATCTTCATTCTCATATCATTTTCTTTTTTGATCCAGTTTCAACCTGCACCGGGTATAAAAATTGTGTCGGCTTGTTGTGTGATGAACGGCGGTGAGCATGATTTCATTTGTAACTCGTACCGGGTTGAGGTTTGCACTGATAAAAGGTTCCGGTATCGCAGTTTCAACGACGTGTTTAGCAAGAAAAATCTAAAAATAGCTGCATGAAATATGTTTTTATAGAACGACAAAGAGGGTATGCTTAGTGTTAACCGTGTATCAGTATGCAACTGACTACTCCTAGTATGCAGCCCTTCTGGCAACACTTTACATTTCTATGTAATTATGTATTTACGTTTTATATAATAAATCAGTTCGAGTTTGATCACTAACGAGTGTAAACGTGTTTCTTTTCTCTCGTCCGGAAACCTCGGGAAGTTCGCCCTCGTTTTGTGTTGCGCAAGTCTTTAGGTTTTGGGCCCAGCAATGGATGACAAAACGAAGATTGCCGCGTTCGATGGAAGTGGTTTCCATAATTGGAAATTCCGCTTGGAGACCGTGTTGGATATGCACGATTTGCTCGGCTGCCTCCAGCAAGAAGCGGGTGAAATCGAATAATTTCGTGTTAGTGCAAACGATTCGGCGGCGGTGCGTGGCGAGAAGGAAAAGAAGATGGCCGACTGGAAAGTGAAAGAGAAGAAATGCAAGTCGGTAATTGTGCAGGCAATCAGTGACAATCAGTTGGAACTGATAAAGGATTGCCCAACGCCAAAGCTGATCTGGGACAAGTTGAAGAACGTTTTCGAACGTCGTGGTGTCGCCGGACAGTTGTTTCTTCGAAAACAGCTCCTCACATTGAAATATGTCGAGGGAGCGGGTGTGAACATGTCCGATCATTTGCTGCGGTTCGACAAGTTGATTCGCGAATTGAGGGGAAGTGGGGCTACTGTGGAGGAGGCGGACGCAGTGTGCCATTTGTTGGTGACGCTGCCGCCATCGTTTGACTCCGTAGTGACGGCTATCGAAACGCTCCCGGGAGACATCACAATGGACTTCGTGAAGAAGCGTCTGTTGGATGTCGATATGAAGCGAAGAAATGCAGATGCAGCTGATGAGGTAGTTGGAGGGGAAAGTGGCGTGGCGATGGCCAGCAAGCACAAGAAGAAGAAAATCATGTGTTTTCAGTGCGGGAAGTTGGGCCACCGAAATGCCGAATGTCGACAGAATGTGCAATCAAAAGAGAATCACCAAAACAATCCGAAAGTGAAGAGCGAGTGGAACAGCCAGAAAGCGAACGTGGGCGCCGAAGAAGAAAAACCCGAAATTGCTTTTCTGACGGCCGAAGAAGACGAGTTTGTTCGTGTTGGTTGGTTTCTAGACTCTGGCGTGACAGAACATATATTGTGTGATTCAAGCTATTTTTCGTCGATGCGAAAACTCGATCCGCCAGTTGAAATAGTAGTGGCAAATGGACAGAAGGTTTCTGCTGAATATTGCGGTGACGTTACGATGTATTCGGTGATCGGCGAAACAGTGAAAATGTGTGAGGCAAAGAACGTGTTATACTTGCCACGGTTGAGCTGCAACTTATTTTCAGTGAAGAGAATTGCAAAGTCTGGGCTGCGTGTTTGTTTTCTTGGTGAAAAGGCGGAAATATCGAATAACGGTACTGTGGTCGCTGTCGGTCAGCTGAGGGGCAAGTTGTACGTGCTGAACATCTTTTGCAAGCGTAGTGAAATGGGGTCGGCTTTAGTTACGGGAAAAGTGTCGCGAAATGCTGTGTTGTGGCATCGACGGTACGGCCACGTCGGCTGTGATAGTCTCCGCGATCTGGTGCGATTTGATATGGTGAGAGGATTGATACTAACCGATTTCGACGCGCGTGTTGTGGTATGTGAGCCGTGTTTATCGGGGAAAATGGAGAAGCTTCCGTTTGCTTCAGTGGACGAAAGGCGTTCGTCGCGGATTTTAGAGTTGATCCACAGTGACGTTTGTGGACCGATAACGCCTCGTACATGGGACGGAAAGCGGTTCTTCGTTTCGTTTACCGATGACTACTCGCATTTTTCTGTGATTTACCTTATGGTGACAAAAGACGAAGTGGTCGATCTGTTCCGTGAGTACGAAGCGCTAGTGACGTCATACTTCGGTACGCGGATCGCGAAGCTACGTACAGACAATGGTGGTGAGTACGTAAATGGTGACATGCGTGCGTTCTGCCGGAGAAGAGGAATAGTGATGCAGCTGACAGTTCCGTATACACCGCAGCAGAACGGTGTGGCCGAACGCCTCAACCGTATGCTGATGGAGCGTGCCAGGGCGTTATTGGCTGAAAGTGGATTTGAAAAGGAAATGTGGGGTGAAGCAACCTACACTGCAACATACGTCAAAAATCGATGCCCGACATCAGCAGTAGAGGAGAACAAAACTCCGTTCGAGGTTTGGAATAGTCGTAAGCCCGATGTTTCGAAGCTGCGGGTTTTCGGAAGCACAGCGTATTTGCACATTCCGAAAGAGCGAAGGGGAAAATTAGATCCAAAGTGCCAAAAGCTGTATCATGTGGAATACACTGTGAATGGCTATCGGCTTTGGGATGCCAAGAAAAAGAAGATTGTGATAGGAAGAGACATTGTGTTTGATGAGAACTCTCTGTTCTGCGATAATAAAGAGGAATTGAAGAAAAGTGTTCCGAAAATAGTTGAACTACTTTGTGACAATGTGGTGATACCAGAGGTGAACGGGAACGAGAACCGGAATCAAGTGGATCCAGTAGACGAGGCCGTTCCGGATGATAATTCGGATACAGAACAGGAGGAGAATCAACAAGCAACAAGAAGAAGTGAACGAGCTCGACGACAGCCAGTGTGGCTTGATTGCTACGAGTTGGCTGAAACCGCGATGTGTGCTGAGAATTTCGTCGAGAACATCCCGAGTTCTGTGGAAGAACTTCGCAAGCGGAGCGATTGGCCAGGGTGGCAAGCTGCCATCGCGGATGAAATGGCCTCGCTCATCAAGAATAAGACGTGGACTCTGACTTCGTTGCCTCCAGGTAAGAATCTTATCGACAGTAAATGGATTTTTACGGTCAAGCATAATGATGTTGGGGAAGTCATTCGGTATAAAGCGCGATTAGTTGCAAGAGGTTTTGCGCAACGAAAGGGCTTTGATTATGACAATACCTATGCTCCAGTGGCTGGACTGACAACATTACGGGTTTTGCTAGCCATCGCAAACCAGGAAAGAATGCATTTGCATCAACTTGATGTAAAGACTGCTTTCTTGAACGGGCATCTGGATCAAGAAATTTATATGCGCTTACCGAAAGATTTCGACTCTGGTGACCTGGTGGCGAAGTTACAGAAGTCAATATAGGCCTCACGAGCCTGGAATTCCCGATTCCATGAATTCGTTTCGGCTCTTGGATTCCGTCGTAGTGAAATCGACAACTGTCTCTACGTTGCGAAAATCGATGGGAAATTGGTGTACTTGATCATTTATGTTGATGACATATTAATCGCCTGTCATTCACTGGATGTGATCACTAAGCTGAAAGGAAAGTTAAAGGCCGAATTCGAGATGACTGATATGGACAATGTCCGTACATTTCTGGGGTTGACAATCGTACGGCGACAAGATGAAGACATTTTAGAGATTAGTCAGAAGCGGTACCTGGGCAGACTTCTAGACCGATTTGGCATGGGAGACTGCAAACCCAAGCAGACACCACTCGAGACTAACCTGAAGCTGGAGAAATGCACCGATCCGACCAAGTTTACTACCAAGCCCTACCGTGAACTCATCGGATGCCTGATTTATGTAGCAGTTACGTCACGGCCTGACATCTCGGCAGCTGTCAACTACTACTGTGCTTTCCAAAGCTGTGCTACTGACGAGCATTGGAATCATGCAAAACTTATATTGCGTTACATGAAAGGAACTCTCGATCTAAAACTGGTGTTCAGGCGAAGTGTGAGCAGTGAACTGATTGAAGGATACGCAGATTCGGACTGGGCAGGAGACATTGGAGATCTGAAGTCGCACTCAGGATACGTGTTTCGGGTCTATCAATCTACTGTTTCGTGGACAGCACAAAAGCAGAAGACAGTGGCGCTCTCGTCGGCCGAAGCCGAATATATTTCGTTGAGCGGTGCGGTGAAGGAGGCGATCTGGTTGAGGATGCTGTTGAAGGATTTTGAGCGGGACATTAGTGGATCAACGATTATTCATGAAGATAACCAAGCGTGTATCAGTGTGGCTAACGATGATAAGATGAATAAACGTCTGAAGCACATTGACGTTCGTTATCGTTTTGTGCAGGATGAAGTACAGAGAGGAACAATTGTTTTGAAATATGTGGCATCAGAAGATCAAATTGCGGACATTATGACCAAGGGTCTTACTAAAGTACAGTTTGAGAAGTTACGTGATCTTCTAGGTGTGTCGGCTTGAAGGGGAGTGTTAACCGTGTATCAGTATGCAACCGACTACTCCTAGTATGCAGCCCTTCTGGCAACACTTCACATTTCTATGTAATTATGTATTTACGTTTTATATAATAAATCAGTTTGAGTTTGATCACTAACGAGTGTAAACGTGTTTCTTTTCTCTCGTCCGGAAACCTCGGGAAGTTCGCCCTCGTTTTGTGTTGCGCAAGTCTTTACTTAGGGTATGCTTCATTTATATTATGCAATTGTCTTATATAATTCCATTGCTCTCTTGGCTACGAGCTTTAACGCAACCGGCATTCATCGATCAGTCGTGAGAAACCTTGGTTCGAATCCCGATGTAGGGTGAAACACATTTGAGCTTATAAAAAATATATATCCCATCAATGTTACGCGAAGATGCCATAAAATAATATGAAATAATATCCATAAATAAAACGTAACAGAGGAAATTAATTCAAATAGAAGAAAATTGAAAACATTTTTGATATTTTTTTTTTCAAAATATCAAAGTATATGCTTTTTAAAATGCAATGAAACATTTCAGTAGAAGCAGTAATTCAACTGCTGAAAAAGTAACTATGCCCTAAATAAACTTGTTTTCGGGCTTCAATAAAGCATGTGTGCTAGCTTTAATTTGACAGGAGTGGGGCCCTTTTCGACTTTAGTTCTACTTTAAGGACACATGTAAGATTAGACTACTTTATACCATAAACTTATATCGTAATATAATGCAAAATTGATGTATCTATATAGAGCTTCATGGTTACTTGGGTACAATTTACTCCATATGCTAGGATTTTCAACTATTGTGAAACAATACAATTAATAGTAATTGACTCAAATTAGTTCGGAAAATAATGATTTTTTCTATAGTTAAGATACATAACAACCGCCCTTTTCTATTGTTGATGCCTCAGTTTACATTAGATTCTATTGTGGTAACAATAACTCCTATTGTCATCTTATCGTTGTGAACAATACAATAAATTGCACATACTATAGATTCTATTGTATGGTTACAAAACATTCAATTGTAAATCTATGAGATTTTTTTATTCGGGGAGTCAGCTAGAATCGCAAAGGAACAGGAAGATGCAAACATTATATCGCCCCCCACGGAAGAAGAAGAATAAATAAACTGGTTAAAAAAAAGATAGTTATTTCAACACGTCAAATGGCCGGCGTTTGTGGTGTAGTGGTAAGCGTGACTGCTACTTGGCACCCCAGTGGGTCTGGGTTTAATCCCAGTCGACGTCGGTGATTTTTCTGAGGCGAAAAAATCTGGTCACGTCTTCCTTCGGAAGAGAAGTAAAGCCGTTGGTCCCGGTTCATATTCATGAGTCGATAGGTAGGGTCCAGGTGGTGGAGTCGTCTTCCTGCACTCAAACAATTTTAAATAATATTTTCATTCATATAACTTGTTAATGTTCATGTCTGATTGATCAATACTTGTCATTAAAATACCTCGCATAGCTTCAATGCGGACTACCAATAAAAAGTATAAGGCTTGCCTTATGGCTGAAAGTTATAAGGTTTGACTTATACTTTTGATTAGAAATGAAATAAAAAATATTTTCGTTCATCATGGGCGCTTGGGATCCCTTCGGTCGTCAAATCAAATCAGGTGCTAAGGTATATGTTCAAGGTAAGATTTTTTTTAATTACACGCAAATTGATTACCATTTATTTTTTTTTTTTAATCAGTTCGTTTATTTGTTAGGCTCAGGCGTGTGTAACACTTTACGGAGCCGATATTCAATATTGTTATTTACAATGTATAATTTTTCAATTTTAGTAAAATGGGGTGCCAATTACTCGTGGCTAGCTCGAGGTGAATGGGTCACATTATCGTTTGGAAGGGGCTAGGCAGGTAACTTATTGAAGGTATTATTTGCTGCTCATGGTTGCGACATCTACCAAATCCACGGTCCCTGTAGTCCCTTTCAGGAACTAAGCCGCAGATGGGTGACCACTGCTTGCTGGGACAAAAGGATAGTATAACCAACAATCAATATGCAACTAGCGATTGGAAATTGGTTCACTGTTGTAGAACCCCTTGGTCCGAAGCAGGGCTTGGAAATCATTCATGACCCTACTGAACAATAGTGTGTCAGACTGCCACCCGTTCGCGAACATAGAATCGCAAATTCGTTCAGATTCAGTAACCGTAACAGAACCTGAATATTCGGTGGTTGTTGCACTGTCTGAATGCTCGAAGCAACCCAAGTAACCATAAGCATTATATAATTGCACTTATTCAACCCAAAATCAACATCGGTAATGCGGGATCGCATCAATTCAACAGTTGTCAAGTAATGAAGCGTTAGATTAGCTTAAGAATGTAGTGATGCATTACCAATGCAATAATGCTACTTTAGCAATGTCTTATGGCGTTACAAAAGATATAGCATTAGTTCGATCTTAGTGGGGCCCTTTTCAGCTTTAATCCAACTTCAATGATGCACTAGATGTAATACATATGCCCTATATATGCATGCTATTACAGCCTCGTGGTTACTTGGGAATGATCCATACTTGTCCATTGTACACACTGATCGATGATGATCGCTGAGCACTGCAAGTTTAAGTACCAGCAATGTCCATAAATACGTAACAGTCCCATTATCATGGGGAATAACGCAATTTTGTTAGTTTATGCTTTTGTTGGTAGTTAAGGATACATTTCGATGATATTTCTTATTTTTTTAGAAGCGTAGAAGTTTATGCTTTTTTATTACGATTCAGTAAAATCCTATATTAATTTTGAATCGACTTAAGTACATTAAATACAATAGTCGAATTACCATTTGGATGAGAACATCTTCAACAGTAATTCAGTGGAATTTATTAGTTATTTGTTTTATTTACTTTTACGCGTTTCAACTGACGGACTACTTTAATGAAGTCTCAAAATATATAAATAAAAATCTATAACAACAATAGTCAGCCTGACATAAGAAAAGGCCCCAACAACTTCTGTGGAGACGTTGCTAAGGAGGATTTGCGGTAATTACTAATATCGATCTATACAGGATCTATTATGCCTAAATTTTTTTTTTCACTTTATTTCATATATAGTGGTAAACCAAAAACAGGTTCAATGGGTCAAAATAATTTTAATCAACTTGTTGACTACACAGCTCGAAAAAGTTGTGGGAATTTCTGTTCAATTTCATGCACATAAATGAAGCGTCACAAAACTTACTAATTAACATTATGAATCGTGTAAACTTCTGGGAAATTCCATACATTGTCGATAATGTTGTATGCAAAAGCGCATCTTTGATGGAACTATTTCATGCAAGTTTCTGCTTCGTGTGGCATAAAATACAATCTTACATGCTCTGATATTTACATCATAATGAAAATTCAGATTTTTTTTCTGTGTATAACATATCTGATTACCCAATGAATTTTTTGTAGCAATGCATACCAAACGAAATGTTATAGAATGCAAATTGTTGTTTAAATTTTCACATACATTACATTAAATTTATCAATCGCATCCAATAATATCAATATCGTATACATTTTACTTTCAATAGTCATTGGAATACGTTTAGGTACTTTTAAGTTCTTTAAATACTCTTCAAATAATATCGAATACTTTGAGCACACACATAAAACGTCTGAGTACAGACAGTTTTTCTAAAATACTATTGAGTGCTTTGAATAATCGCGAAATACTTTGGAATTATAAGATTCCTCATGAATTACTTGTGAGTACTAGGAATATTTTACTAGTACTTCTAAATCTTTGTTTAGTACCAATAAGTTCAAACATAGTTCGAGTACAACGCTCTACATACAGTGCTCTGCATACTCCTCGCATTTCTCCGCACTTTGAAACAAGTTTTTTTTTTCAAATTGAGGACTTCCCACAAACATTGAACACACGATGCTCTTACGGCGACTACGGAAATTGTGAGAATCTTAAAATCTTACACACAAAATCTGTTCGGAATAATTTCAAACAGCTGAAAAGTTAACTTAAACTTAAAAATAACTTGAAATTAAACTTAAAAATAATTCTTAAAAATTGAAGAAAACATAAATTCTTCCGAAATGTACACTGAATGCTTCATTCCAACATTATCTATTAATAGAAAAATATAACATTTTGTAATCTTCCATTAATTCCATGTGCTGATGATTCAAAGTTTATTGACTTTTTCAGCTGTTTGAAAACTCAGTACAAATTTACCGACCTCAGTAAAAAAAACTAAGTGTGTACAGCAGAACTGAATTCAAAGATGCATTCAAGCTAAACCAACAAAAGTATCCCCCGGTACCGAACGCTACCAGATGGAGTCCTTTCATGCAGGTGTTGCTGGATTGACCGACTGGCAAACAATTTTTCGTTTCTATGTAACATTGTTTTATAATCTAAATTTTAATATTAAAGAGTGTAATTGAAATGAATAAAAAAAAAGTGATGTAGCGAAATATCGTCAGATGGGCAGTAATAACGAAAAACAGGATCACCCTTAGGTCGTGCGCCTTTATTTCCCTATCGCTGCAAAAACGGACGGTCTTGCCGTCGTCAGTCGATTAAGTCTGAACTACTACTGCGGTCCATCCCAATCTTGTGTCGACTCGGCTCGCCAATCAACTGTAGCACCAGAATCATTGGACTTCGTCGACAGGAATACTATGAAAGCTTAACGTGTAGTTAATTAATTTGAATTTTTGAGCGCCCACCTAGAATCCACGTAACCCAAACAAGACAAATCTTTTAATGTCTCATATTAACCATTTACTGCTGTTAAATAAGTTCCTGCCTAGCCCCTTCCAAATGATGATGTGACCCATTAACCTCGAGTTAACCACGAGTAATCGGAACCCCACTTTTACTAAAATCAATAATAAAACATTGTTAATAACAATATTGAATATCGGCTCCGAAAAGTGTTACACACGCCTGAGCCTATCAAATAAACGAACTGATTAAAAAAAACATTTACTGCTATGATGCGAAAAAATAAAGTTATTTACAGCGCACATTTTCAATAATCTGCACTAAACTGCTTTTTTTTGTCATGAGTTATATTCGCCGGCTGTAACAACCGGTGAACCATCATATTCAGAATCAGCAACATACACAGAATGTGAATGGATCAGTTTTTGTATACCAAATGAAACTAGTGGGCCCCGACTCAAGCATAATCGTTGTGTACGCTGAGCAAAACATTTATCGTCTCCTTTTGTGTCGTGATCCGTATCGTTCGGTGAAGCGCATTTGCCAGTGTAGTAAATGACGCCTGTATGTTCGCAAGGCAAACGCAGCATGTGATTCATTCAGTGACACCCAAAATCGGAAAGCCCTGGTCCGAAGTACACCTTGAAGCCAGCACCTAACTATACATATTTGCGCCTTTGTTTTGATTTGCTGTGTTATTTTGACAGAATATTTGAGAGTGTGTTCGTGTGAGTTCATTATTAGGGGCGTATTATTTAGCTTCAGAGGGCTGAAGAGAGCGTTAGTTCTTGAAGCCTGCCACTTTTGGTGTGGCGCTAGTGACGATTTTAACATATTAAGCTCGGTTCACAATGGATTATATTTCTGTTCAATATTTATTCCACCAAACTACTAGTATCAGTAATTTAGATGAAACATTATAATGCCTGGCTGATAAACAATGAAAAAATAGTATCGTTTTGACAACCACTGCCCTAAACACAACACGGAAGATTTTTCTCTCGAATCAAATCAACGAGAAAACACGACAACTTCCGCCGCGAATATTGTGTTTGCTGCATATAGCCTTCAAGAAAACCAAGCTGTCAAATTAGCACCACACGCAGCACCAAGTTTTCGGCTTCACGATTGTTGTTCGTGAATGACAGCCGCTTCAGTCCTGTGTTTAGCTTGGGACCGAGCTTGGGACCGATGTGCTAGTACTGACTGAGCCAAGAAAAAAATCGTTTTTGTTCGGCACCTACTGGTCTTAGAGTTAGTCTATGGTATAACTGGGACACAATGGCAAGGAATTTACTAGAATGGATGGGAGGGGGTGATGACATTACACTCTTAGATCAGACAAACAAAGGAATTCGTAAATCGCTTGCATGTAGGGGAGATCACGCATTCCCAAAACATCTCTTACCTCGCGGGTGGGTTGTCTACCTCGGGCCACTAGGGTATCCAATAGTCGTGCTCTGGAGGCATCATTACCCGGACAATGCCAAACTGCGTGATCGATGTCATCATAACCGGTTCCGCACCTACACATGTTGCTATCGACGAGGTTAATTCTGTAGAGATGTGCGTCTAGCGAGTAGTGGTTGGACATTTGTCTTGACATCACACGAATGAAACCGCGACTTACATCCAGACCTTTGAACCACGATCTCGACGAAACATTTGGAATAATGGAATGTAACCACCGCCCAAGAGAATTACTTGTCCAATCGTTTTGCCAACTTTGAAGAGAACTCTGACGTACTAATGGAAAAAAATCATCGTGTGAAATTCTTCTTTCAAAAATCTCGCCTTCTTTTGCGCCCACCTTTGCTAGAGAGTCCGCCTTCTCATTGCCTGGAATTGAGCAATGTGAGGGGACCCATGCAAAGGTCATTCTAAATGATCTTTCGACCAACGCACACATCTGCTTCCTTATTTTTGAAAGAAAGTAAGATGAGTGCCTCACTGTTTTCATCAACCGGAGGGCCTCAATAGAACTGAGACTATCCGAGAAGATGAAATAAAGGTCTATGGGCATGTCGGAAATTATCCCCAATGCGAAATTGATTGCTGCCAGCTCAGCAACATATACGGAACAAGGTTCCTGAAGTTTCCGGAAGGCAGATGAGTATTCATTATAAACACAGAAACCAGTGGATCCATCAATGCGTGACCCATCAGTGAAAATTCTTCTATTGCGACATGTTGGTACTTTTTAATAAAAATATGGGGAATTAAAATAAGTCGAAGTTGATCTGGAACTCCTTGAATAGCCTGTTTCATGGAGAGAAACAGGCTACATGTACCCGGTCCCGGTAGTCGATGGAGGAACTGTGATAGGGGAAGCGTACACTAGGAGAATTATAGTATGGAAGACTAATATCAGATGACATATAGTTAATATAGATTAGTAAGAACCTACACTGGGTACTCAATTCGAGCATTTCTTCGAAGTTTTCAATCACAAGGTTGTTACTGATTCCACACTTGATCAGTATTCTAGATGAGAGCTCCCAGAAGCGGTTCTGTAAGGGTTTTACTCCTGCCAGAACCTCCAGGCTCATATTGTGCGTTGAATGCATACAGCCAAGGGCAATACGTAGACAACGATATTCAATGCGTTCCAATTTGATGAGGTGGCTGTTTCTTGCCGAGAGGAAGCAAAAAGAGCCATATTCGAGAACTGAAACTGAATAGTTGTTTTATAGAGTTTAATGAGGTCTTCCGGGTGAGCACCCCACCATGTTCCGGAAATTGATCTTAGAAAATTGATTCTTTGTTGACATTTCTGTTTCAAATATGCAATGTGAGTACTCCAAGTGCATTTCGAATCAAACATGACTCCAAGGTATTTGAAGGTCAAAGATTGGGTAATGTTTGTTCAGGCTCAACCTGGCCTGGTAAAGGGGTACATGAACTGTAATTTATTCGAAATAAAGATGCTTTCTTTACACTACAAACTAAATCCGTTTGTTCTCTACATTTCCGAATTACATTTTTACGCGACGAAAGTGCACAAAAGACTGAAAATAAAAAATGGTGGAAGGCGCACACGCAGTCCGATTCGCCCCTTTTTCTTCTCCTTCTCGTCCTTTTCGTTAACGGTGGGGTCGGTGCGGTGGATGATTTTTTGGGCGGGTTGCCAACTCAACAAAAGCATAATAGCAACCACTGCCAATAAAAGTGTGAAATTCATGTTTCTTGACAGCAGTTGAAAATTTATTCCTAGGCGGAAGGACATCCGCCTACATCTTGCCCCGCGGCTGCGAAGCTGAAGTTGTCCTCTGTTGGAAGCGGAGCCAGCTTACTGATAGAACGCCGAAAAGTTCCACCTGAAGTGGACGTCCACCACACGCACCAAGGAATCCTGTCCTGGGTAAGTAGCGGTCACAATTCCCAGCTTCCACACCTGAGGTGGAAGGTTATCCTCGATTAGGAGCACCACCGTTCCGGGTTGGACACTCGGTGAAGCTGCGTTCCATTTACCACGTGACTGAAGAGATGTTAAATATTCCCGGGACCAACGTCCCCAGAATTGCTCACGAAGCTTGTCAAGATATCGCCAACGAGAAAGGCGATTATCGCGGATTTCTTCACAAGATGGCTTGGGTATACAAACCAGTGGTCTTCCGATTTGTAGATGTGCTGGAGTAATCGGAAGAGGTTCGTCAGGACAATCAGAGACGCTGAATATAGGCCTTGAATTTAAGATTGCCTCCACGTGCGTAAGTATGGTGCAGTATTCCTCAAACGTTAGAGTTGCATTTTTCAACGTTCGCTTCAGATGAGTTTTGACACTCTTCACCCCTGCCTCCCACAAGCCACCGAAATTTGGTGCTCTGGGAGGGATGAAGTGCCACTCTATTTCCTTTGCCAACAATAAATCGTTGATAGCACGATGATGGGCCTCACTCTGGAAATCCGCATACAACTGGTGAAGCTCATTTGAAGCCCCCACAAAATTAGTACCGTTGTCTGAATACATTTTCTTCACTAGACCTCGACGATTTATGAAGCGCTCCAGTGCAGCAATGAACGCGGCGGTAGTGAGATCCGACACTAATTCCAGGTGCACATTCTTCGTCGCCATGCACACGAACACGGCAATATAGCACTTGATGACTTTCGGACGATATTTCCCTTGTCCGGCGTAGTCCACACCGGTGTACTCAAAAGGAGCCGCTGCATTCACTCGTTCCTCAGGTAGGCTACCCATAAGCTGCTGCAAGCCACGTTTTAAAACAAGCAACACAATTTCGCGTAACCTTTTTAATTGTGGACATGCCCTTCAAGGGCAAAAAGCTTTGCCGAACAATGGCCAACAGTCCTGAAGGCCCTACGTGCAGGTTCTCGACGTGAAGAGCTCGAATTATCATCTCCGTTATCGGATGGTTCGGCAACACAAATGGATGTTTCGATTCGAACGGCAAAGCTGACTTCTGCAAACGACCGCCCACCCTCATCAAGTGATCATCGTCAAGAAATGGGCTAAGATTCCCCAACCAGTGCGGTATTTCTCTCTTTTCAAGGCACCGGATTTCATCAGGTAATTCTGACATTTGAATCACCCTTACAATGCATTTCAATGCAGCTTGCATTTCAGGAACAGTCAGATATGATTTGGTAGTTTGTGGTAGGCTCGTAGACTTGCGATTGCAGTTACGAACGAAGCGCAAAACGTATGCAACAACACGCTGGAGTTTACGGAAATCACTAAACCTTTCAAACACTGGCAATGTCTCACACTTCTTCACGACAACTGCGACAGTCTTCAACTCAGGAATATTCGATTCCAGGATTGGACACAGTTCAGGGTCATAGTATTCTTCTTGGCTCAGGAACTCTGGCCCATTCCACCAGAGAAAGTTCTTGCTCAACATCGCTGGCAGCTGGTCGCGAGACACAACATCAGCTAGATTCTGTCGTGTGTTCACATATTTCCAGACAAACTGCCCGGTAAGCTTGATGATTTCGGCCACTCGATTTCGGACGAATACCTCCAAAGAACCCAGTGGTTTTTTTAACCACGCCAATACAATCTGGCTATCACTCCACAATAGAACACTTGAATAGTTAATGTCTAACACTTCGATCACTTTCACTATAAGCCGGGCCAATAACAACGCAGCAAGCAGTTCCAGCCTTGGAATAGTCGTTGGCTTCAATGGCGCCACCCCCGATTTGGCACACATTAGGCGCAGCACTGTTGTTTCGTCGTCCATAACACTTCGCAAGTATACACAAGCATCATATGCTGCGATTGATGCATCCGAGAACCCATGGAGTTCGTATCGAACGACACCAGCCAACTTGACACATCGTGGCACTTCGATCTGGTTAAGTTTGGTCAACGATTTACGAAAAGCTATCCACTCGTTCAAAAGATCACCTTCAAGTTCATCGTCCCAGTTCATCTTTGAAGACCACAACTTTTGCATGACCATTTTAGCACACACTGTCACTGGTTGGATTAGTCCCAGTGGATCATACAGTTTCGATATTTCCGACAACACATACCGTTTCGTTAACGGTTGTTCTTCGGCCTCTTCTGGCCAACTTCTAAACTTAAGCTGATCATTTTTCGTGTCCCAGAGCATACCAAGAGCTTTTATTCCTTCTTGTCCACTTTCATCAAATTTCACTAAAACTTCTCTTTCTTCTTCGGGTACACTTTGAAGCACTAATGTCGAATTTGAACTCCATTTGCGAATTCGAAATCCTCCAGAAAAGAGCAACTCCTTCACTGCCAACAGCCGCTGTACCGCCTCCGCTTCTGTATCTGATCCGGAGAGCATCTTCGATGCAACCGAAAAACGATGTTGCTCCTCATTGGCCAACTGCACCAAACATCTGGTCGCGAGAAACGGTGCAACTGCGGTTCCATATGTCACAGTGACCAACTCCAGAACTCTCAATAGCTGCGACGAATCCTCTCTCCAGAAGACCCTTAAAAAGCGAGAGTGTAGACGATCAAGTTTAACCTGCCGATACATCTTCGTGGCGTCACCGGAGAATCCAATCACATGCTGCCGGAAGCGTAGATCCACGGTGAATATATCGTTTTGAACCGTTGGTCCTGTTTTGATCACTTCGTTGAGGGAGTATTTTGACGCTTTAGCACTTTCATCAAAAACTACCCTAACTTTCGTAGAAGAACTCTCCAATTTGAACACCGCGTGTTGTGGTAATACCGTGGCATACCATCACCGTCTCCTTCTTGAATCTCTTTGCAGTGGCCAAGCAGTTCGTACTCTCTCATGAAATCAACATAATGGTTCCGTAGTTCTGGATTACGCGACAGTTTCCTCTCCAAGGCATAAAATCTCTTCAACGCAAGGCTTCTGTTGTCTTCCAATTCCACTACTGTTTCCCGAAATGGCATCTGGACTACAAATCGACCAGATTCATCTCGGCGGTACGTGTCCAAGAAATGCTGTTCGACCTCTTGCTCTTCAGTATTGAAAAGCGAAGTCTCGCCCACCTCTTCAATAGACCAAAATTTTTCCAATTGGTCGACCAACGGATCTTGCATAGCAGCATTAGAAAGCAGAATAGTGTCACTCACCTGTTGGTACGGGTCGTATGTACCTGTGATGATCCATCCTAGTGAGGCAGTACCATTCGCTAATTTCACCTTCTTAGCCCGAAGCAAATCCCAAACGTAATTCGAAGCCAGCACCAAATCGATCTCACTTGGCTTGAAAAAGTCTGGATCTGCCAGCTGCATCCCTGGAGGGATATTCCACGCTGACACGTCGATGGGCACAGCAGGAACGGTTCCGGTTGGCTTACTCGAAATCAGGCAGGTGATACTATCTTGGAGTGCACTGTACCGCGATGATATATTCAGGTTCAATCCTTTTTTTACTTGCGTCTTCACTGCATTTGCACCAACCACTGTTATGTTGCATTTCAGGGTTGGCAAGCCGAATATCTGGGCCATCGCTTCTGACAGGATGTGTGCCTGTGAACCAGAGTCCAACAGCGCACGACAAGCATGAAGACGGCCGTGTACATCGGTCACATTAATCACCGCCGTCTGAAGAAGAACTTGCTTTGTGGAGTGTAGAACCCCATTGCCCAAGCAAGACGTAGTCACGGCTACACTTCCATTCTCCTCTGCCTCAGGATGCACTTCATCGGTAGCTTCCTGGTGTTCTGCTGCTGAGCGATTCCACGAACAAGTGGGAAATTTTTCCAGTTTTTGATTTGCATGAAACCTTGCATACAAGTTTTTGGGGAAGAAAAACGCCGTTTTGCATACTTGGTTCGCCATTTTGAATCTAGCCTTACTTATGAGAAGGGCCTATGAAAAATGCACATGATATCTTCAAAAAATTGTATCTCGGAAACGGTTTGTCCGATTGGTTTGGTGTCTTCGGCGAAGTTTTAGACAATTGTTGGTGCTATATGGAAAAAATATGCACGGTAAAAAAAAGTGGTTTTTGTGTTTTGAACTAAAATATAGATTTTCCCTTAAAAGTTACATGTCAATAATTTTTTAATTATCCTTATGTTATAGCTGACTGAAAATGCTATTTAGTGCACAGTAGGTTGTTCTGGAGAAAAATAGGTTACAATGAAAAAAAAAATTTTAAAAAAATTACAACTTTCAAAAAAGCTATTAAGAAAAGTCAAAAAAGTTGGTCATCCTAATTTTATGAAAGAACATCAAATTTGCAAGCAAAAAGTACTTCGGAAACATTTTTCTAAGATGCACCGTTTAGAAGATATTACTGATTTAATATTGATTTTTTTGATAACTTAATAAGTTTTGGGTTTTTTCAGTTTCAAAAGTATTTTTTTCGGAAAGATTGGAAAATTTTGAGTTAAAATGACACTGACAACTTAAAGATTCGAGTGAAATTCTCTGCCTTAAAAGTATTTTAAAAAACAAGTTACAAAATCCCACTATCAGGAACAATGATTTCTTCAAGTGATTTTTGGTGCGTTGTGCTGAAAACGTGCTAACAAGTATTAGATACCAGTTAGCTGTACTACGTACAGTTGGTGATTGTAAACATGGTCTTTGTTGGAACTAGTCCACCATGGCCACGCTGGCCATAACGAGGCTAGCTCCGTCGATGACCGTTTCTTAATAATAAATAAAAAGAACGCAGTCTTAGTCACCTTCCATCAAACTAGACGGCTGCCGACTGATACCTCAATTAACAACCGCCGCACTCTTTATTCATTCCAGGTATATACAATTTACAATCTTCTTCAATAACAATATACCTACGCCAGCAAATCTACCTCGCTCCAACTCTCCAAACTCGTACCTGAAGGTTCGACGATACCTGAGCGTTCAACTCTACCTATCTTCCAACAGTCTTTACCCAGCATTCTATGATTTCTACCCGTGAGCTGTATAATAATGTCTGACTCGGTTCTGAATTCATCCAGTATCTACCAAACAGTAAATGCAGAAAGGTTGCTAGTAGATAGTGATTATAGTAATTTCAGCTCATAATCCTGTGTTTTTGAACGAGATCCAGTGTTGTTTGATAACATAATAATTGTAAAGGAAAGTGTAACACGTTTTGGTGCAAAGGTAAGTTTTAAATACACATTTTAATTATATGTTTTGTGATATTTTCGTACAAAACTAACAATTGGAAAATATTTTCTATGTTACAGATTACAAAATGAGTAAAATAAGATGTATTCGCCCATTCAAAGACATTCAGTGTTCGAAAGAGCTGCGATATCTCACGGATGGTATCATCCAAAAACTAAAATCAATTGGATTTTCCAAGGTATCCACACTGAACAGCAAGGATTTTCGTATTTGTTCGCCTTGCCGTCTACATATTGATTCAAGAGCTCACCTCACCCAAAAAGAAGAACAAAGCGTAGCCGGCGGCTCAAGGATGCCAACTGTTCAGACCATACCTGATGTACCTGATTCGCAAAGCTATGAAAGTTTGGTCACGATACCATCAGCGTCAACGCTAAGCACAATTCAATCAAATGAAGACTTCACGATGCCTGTAGACGTCGAAATATTCAACCGAGGAATAGCAGCTATTCGTGTTTCGCCTATAGATTTAGGTAAGGTTAAAAATGTTCACTATCCTGAAAAAAAGTGCGCTGAAATCGTCGAAGGTGTACGAAGAAATCTTTTTAAATTAGACGCTAAAACAGAAAAAGCAAACGAGTTTGATGAAGTCATAGAAAATATGAAAATTAAATTTCTAAATTCAGCCACAAGGCAAGAAAAACTATCAATTTTATCATTGTTACCAAAATCATGGTCAGTACAAAAAATTGTAGACGAATTTGAAACCAGTAGAAATATGGCATCAGATGCAAGAAAGGAAAGAGATAATGTATTTGATTCATCTCAAGGTTCAAGCTCTGGAAAAGCTTTGAGTAATCAAACAAAACAAAACAAATGAATTTTTTTTGAGGACGATGATATAAGCCGTGCAATGCCAGGCCAAAGAGATTTTGTTAGCGTAAAGACAGGAAATAAGAGATTAGCTGTTCAGAAAAGATTGTTAATGATGACATTGAGAGAAGCTTTTAATCGCTTTAATGAAATGTACGTCAATGTAAAAATAGGGTTTTCTTCATTTGCAAGCCTCCGGCCAAGGCAATGTAAACTATTGACTATCACAGGAACACTATTGTTTGCGTTTGCACTACGCATGAAAATGTCAATTTAATTCTACATAGCTTAAAAAAATACAATGTCTTGAATGATCTAAAAACATAAACGAATAGATTACTTTGCGAAAATAAGACAACTCATTGCCATCTACGAAGATGTATAAAATGCCCAGATACCTCAGTTTTAGAAGACAGTTTATTGAAACAACTGGAAGAAAACTTTGTTGAAAAGCTTTCATTCGAACAATGGGTGACCACTGACAGATGTGATTTAGAAACTATTGTAAAGCAAACCGATGAGTTTGTTTCATTTTTCAGCTCAAAATTAGAAAGTTTGATTCCGCATGATTTTGTAAAAACCGAACAATCCAATTTTTTGAAAACTACAAAAAAAAACTTGCAAGATGGTGAATTTTTAGCTATTTGTGACTTTTCTGAAAATTACAGCTTCATTTTGCAGGATGAAGTTCAATCACACCATTGGAACGTGCAACAGGCCACAATCCATCCTTTCGTAATATATTATACTGAAAATATGCAAATTAAACATTTTAGCTACATTATAATTTCTGAAGAACTAAGACATGATTCAGTCGCTGTTAATTTGTTTATTGATGACACGATAAACTTTTTACAAATTGATCAAAATAAAAACATTAAAAAAAAATATTTTATGTCAGATGGTGCTGCTTCACAGTATAAAAACCGAAAAAACTTTTCTAGCCTTTGTAAATTTAAGTCAAAGTATGGTATTGACGCTGAATGGCATTTCTTCGCAACATCGCACGGAAAAGGTCCATGCGATGCTATTGGAGGTACGATAAAACGCATGGCTACCAGAGCAAGTTTAGCCAAAGAACGCGAACACCCGATAAAGACTGCAAGAGAGTTGTTTAATTGGGCAAACAAACGAAAAGAAGAAGAACTTACAAAGTTGTCATTTTGTTATTCTACTACAGAAGAATACGAAAATATGTCTTTGCAGCTAAATAATCAATATAATAATGCAAAAACAATTCAAGGAACTCAAAAATTCCACTCATTTCTTCCTCTATCAGAAAATACAATAAAGGCAAAGCTTTATTCAAACTGTCCTGACAATGATGCCAAAATATTCGATATTGTTAAGAAATTTGTGTAAACAATTTCTAATTTTATAAAAATACAGGAATAAAAATAAACTGATGATATCCAACATATAATGTTATTTTTTATTGCGCACAATCACCATCCCTGAAAAATAAGCTTAATTCGCTCTTTTGAATCTTGCTAATTGAGGAGCTTGCATTTGCAGTTCTCAAAAAGGTGTATCTCGAAATCGAGTTATCTCATCGGTTTGATGTCTGTGGTGATGTTCGGCAATAGAGAGAAAATATGCACAGTATAAACACATCCAGTTTAAATGGATTAAACTGTTAGGCGATATGCAAGAGTTGAATGCACATTTTCAACACAATACACCAAAAATAACTGGAAGAAATCATTGTTCCTGATAGTGGGATTTTGTAACTTGTTTTTCAAAATACTTTTAAGGCAGAGAATTTCACTCGAATCTTTAAGTTGTCAGTGTCATTTTAACTCAAAATTTTCCAATCTTTCCGAAAAAAATACTTTTGAAACTGAAAAAACCCAAAACTTATTAAGTTATCAAAAAAATCAATATTAAATCAGTAATATCTTCTAAACGGTGCATCTTAGAAAAATGTTTCCGAAGTACTTTTTGCTTGCAAATTTATTGTTCTTTCATAAAATTAGGGTGACCAACGGTTTGACTTTTCTTAATAGCTTTTTTGAAAATTGTAATTTTTTTAAAAAATTGTTTTTTCATTGTAACCTATTTTTCTCCAGAACAACTCACTGTGCACTAAATAGCATTTTCAGTCAGCTATAACATAAGGATAATTAAAAAATTATTGACATGTAACTTTTAAGGGAAAATCTATATTTTAGTTCAAAACACAAAAACCAAACTTTTTTTTTACCGTGCATATTTTTTCCATATAGCACCAACAATTGTCTAAAACTTCGCTCAAGACACCAAACCAATCGGACAAACCGTTTCCGAGATACAATTTTTTGAAGATATCATGTGCATTTTTCATAGGCCCTTCTCATAAGTAAGGCTAGATTCAAAATGGCGAACCAAGTATGCAAAACGGCGTTTTTCTTCCCCAAAAACTTGTATGCAAGGTTTCATGCAAATAAAAAAATATGAAAATTACTTGTTGCTGAAATGATATGGAACCGCTCTGCTTTACCCTCCGGCTTCTCCTTTGAGTTTGATGACACAGTGCCTTCCGACTGATCCTTATGCAGCATACTGTGATGCTTCTGGTTGCACTTGGGACACGTTCTATTCGATTGGCACGATCTGACCATATGGCCCTTGCGCAAGCAATTGAAGCAAACTTTGGCATCCCTCACTTTTGCCAACCGTTGCGCAACGCTCATACTTTTGAACACGTTGCACTTGAAATTCGGATGTTCACCGCCACACAGTTCACAGATTATCTGGCTGGATGTGGTGACTGCTGCAGAAACCTTGGTTGCCTTGACTGATGGTGCTGTCTTTGCAGCTGATTGCTTGGAAGATGACAATACTGGTGCGGCTGACTCACATCGCTCCAAGATGAGACACCGTTTCCTGAGGAATTCCATAGTATCCTCGTATTTTGGCAGTTCCCCGTGCTCAACCGAGGCCTCCCAAAGCTCCCTCGTTTCTTGATCAAGCGCTGCTGACAGAATGTGGATGACCATTAGCTCAGAAACACCTTGCAGGAGTTGGTCGTGAAACTTCAAGTTCTCCACGTGTCTGGAGCATTCATCGATGAGATTACGGAGTTCCTTGGATGACTTTTTAGTCACCTTTTTCAGCTGCATAATGCCTTGGACATGAACATCAATGATCAACCTCTTGTTCTCATATCGTTGTTCTAGGAGCTGCCAAGCTTGGTGATAATTGTTGTCCTGAATGGTTTTAGCATCCAGGATCCCTGCTGCGCTTCCCACCAGTGACTTGTCCAGATGAAATAACTTCACTGCGTCTGAGTCCGCAGAATTCCGCATTAAGTCCTGAAACATTGACTTGAATTTTGGCCAGTTTTCATATCGTCCGTCGAAGGTTGGCAACGGCGCACGGAGGGCTTGCTGATGTATGACAATCTGCGGCTGGCCATTCTGCCGCGCTCCTGCTGGAAGAACGGCTCGATCCAGATTGGCGATTTGTGCATGACCGTCAATTAGCGTTTCGATGGCAACTTGCACTGCGTTGTACAGTTCCTCAAACTCGATCAACTTCTCTTCCTGGGCTTCTTTTTGATTATCGTGCACTAGTTGCACGACCGCGTCATGTACTTCGTTGAATTCGTTGTAGTATTTTTCTACGTTTCGCGAATGAACACGTAACTGTGCCATCGATATGGCAAGCGGATCATCTCCAGCTGCCGTTATTGCAGTTTGGATTATCACCATCTTACTTTTCACTGCACCCCGCTTGTAGCTCAGCAACTTCACTTCCGCCATTTTTCCTCCCTTCGCACGTTTCCGTGTCGACAAAGGGGATTTCGATTCTACCTTGATTCCCGTGTCGTGATTTGTGCCTGAACGATTTAGTACACGCCACATGGGATTTACGGATCAGTAGCGGGACTACTATCCGTCTATGTGGAGGAAGCAACGGGACTACTTCCACAATGTTCCAGCACTTTGGAACCAACCAAATGGCGACGCGCACTCTCTTCTTCATACACTTCACAACTTCTTTTTTTTGCACTCGCACTCCGGATCCAATCCGGCTCGAATGACCAATGTTCAGGCTCAACCTGGCCTGGTAAAGGGGTACATGGACTGTAATTTATTCGAAATAAAGATGCTTTCTTTACACTACAAACTAAATCCGTTTGTTCTCTACATTTCCGAATTACATTTTTACGCGACGAAAGTGCACAAAAGACTGAAAATAAAAAATGGTGGAAGGCGCACAAGCAGTCCGATTCGCCCCTTTTTCTTCTCCTTCTCGTCCTTTTCGTTAACGGTGGGGTCGGTGCGGTGCGATGATTTTTTGGGCGGGTTGCCAACTCAACAAAAGCATCATAGCAACCACTGCCAATAAAAGTGTGAAATTCATGTTTCTTGACAGCAGTTGAAAATTTATTCCTAGGCGGAAGGACATCCGCCTACAATGTTTCTTCCCAACAGCTTGAGACGCAGTTGGGCAGGGGTAAGCCCATGTAACTTATTCTGGAAGTTGTCAGTTGGCCTAGATTGAAGGTCATTTGTTTTTCTGACAGTAAATTATACAAAAAGTTATTTAAAATTCCTGGCAAACCACTACTGTGCAGACTATCTGCCAGTATATCTATGGAAACTGAATCAAATGCGCCCTTAATATCCAGAAATACTGACGCCAATTGCTCCTTGTATGCAAAGGCCAGTTGTATATCAGATGAAAGCAACGCTAAACAATCGTTTGTTCCTTTGCACTTTCGGAAACCAAATTGTGTATTTGATAGTAGGTTGTTTGATTCAACCCAACGGTCAAGTCTTGATAGGATCATTTTTTCTAACAATTTCCTTAAACATGATAGCATAGAGATCGGACGGTAAGAATTGTAATCAGACGCTGGTTTCCCAGACTTTTGAATAGCTATTACTTTAACCTGCCTCCATGCGGGTGGAAATATGTTTAATTCCATGAGAGTGTTATACAGGTTAAGTAATCGTCTTTTAGCGATATCGGGGAGATTTTTTAGAATGTTGAATTTAATCATATCGCTTCCCGGAGCAGAGTTATTCAATGAAAGAAGTGCCATTGAAAGTTCCAACATTGTGAATGGTTCGTCCAGAGAACCATTATTTCGGGTTTCCTTACATTTATTTGGCAAGCGACGATTTCAATGCCTGAGATTATTGGGAGTGAGATTTTATAGAAGGTGTAGCACTTTTTGATCCTCAAAAGTACGCCACCATATGAATCATCTCGATCCAGGCGAATAATGTTAAAATCGTGGAAGTTTAATTCATCTTCAGAAGAAACCCATGTTTTACAGAGAGCAAATATATCACAATCAGAATTGTGAATCAAATACTTGAATGAGTCTAATTTAGGTATTAGATTGCGACAGTTCCACTGTAATACGGTGATCATATCTTGATCCTCACTCGACGAATTATTCATCGAAATATATGAATTCACCACCAGTCTGCATTGTGCTCTCATGCCGTGCGGTTCTATTTTCTATTTGCCGAAGGAAGTGCTATTGCTACCTAACGCTGCCACAAATCTTAAACAGAACTTTTCATTGCTAAATAATACCTACAATTTTTAGATTTCCTCTTATTCCTTTTCGATCCTTGTTAGGCCCTTCGGGTAACCCGGCTTGGATATCGCATTGGAAAATTCCTCTTCGGTCCCTCGGATTCTTATAGTTATCTGCTTGGTCGTCGATTTGGAGAAAATTACTCTGCCACTATGGCAAATAAGCGCAAACGAAAAGGGCAATCTATTGATTCGCCTGCAAATCAAATTAATGTGAGTTATCAATTTGATATGCTCACAGATGATGAGAGTGATCCATCATCTAATCAAAATTTGAAAAAACTTTCTCGATTGAGAAAAGAAAAAGTTCCCCCTATTGTGGTGACAATTTCGGATTTCCATGCTTTTCGCAAGGAAATCTTAACATTTGTTGAAGGTGTGAAATATTCCCTTCAAATCTTCAGACGAGGTGAATGCCGTTTGCATGCAGAAACCTTGGACGGATTCAAACGTCTTCTTGAGTATCTTACTCAGAAGAACCACAATTTCTTCACTTACGACACCAAAGCTGAGCGTCTTTTCAAGGTTGTCTTGAAAGGACTGCCCAGTGGTGAATCTATCGATGAAATAAAAAACGAGTTAATAAAATTACTTGGAATTAGCCCAGTCCAAGTAATTAAGATGAAAATGAAATCCCGGCCTGGCGATTCTCGCCAATTTCCAAAGCCTCACCCAGTGCCGTAAGTGCCAGGGATGGGGTCACGGAACAAAGCATTGCCATATGATTGGTAAATGCATGAATTGTGGTGATTCCTCGCACACTAAGGACGACTGTCCTGTGAAGGTAGATCCTAAATAATTCAAATGCTCAAATTGTGGTGAAAACCATAAATCAAATTTTTGGGAGTGCAAGACTCGCAAAGCAATTTTGCAGTCGCGCACTAAACGCCAGGTAGGAAACGATACACGTTCCCGACCAGCTATTACCCATTCTGCAGCTGTTAACAACGATCAGCGAAGAACTAATTCCTACCAAACCGTCGGTAGAAACAGCGGACAGGTTTTTCCATCCGCAAATGTTACTTCAAACGCTCAACGAGGAGTAAATAGTATTTCGATACCTGCAGGTACCAACAGGGTTCAATCTGCAAACCCTACATTCTTACCCAACCGTGTTGTTAACAATGCTCAACATGTAAATGGACCTACCTACGCTGCCGTTGCAGCGGGTAGGAACCAAAACCAAAACCAAAATTCCCACGGGACTTCTGATGAATTTGATTTAGGTAACATATCCGCTCCTAAATTAGAATTTTTACAGCAATCGTTAATCTATATGATAACCGATATGCTAAAAACTAATTCCATGTTTGAAGCTATCCAAACTGGTATTAAATTTGCCAATAATATTGTCATGACATTGAAGTTCAGTAATGGAGTTTAAGTCTTTAAATATTTTGAATTGGAATGCTCGGTCCATCAGAGATAACGAGGATGAGCTATTTAATTTTTTAAAAGTTCATAACGTGCATATTGCTGTTATAACTGAGACTTATCTCAAACCTGCCCATAAGGTCAAAAGAGACCCAAATTATTTTGTCTACCGAAATGATCGCCTTAATGGAGCGGGTGGTGGCGTTGCCATCATTGTCCATAAGCGTATCAAACATCACATTCTTTCTTCATTTGAAACCAAAGTTTTTGAAACTTTGGGGGTTTCAGTTGAAACAAAATTTGGCCAATTTACTTTTATAGCTGCCTATTTGCCTTTCCAATGCACTGGCCAGCAAAAGAACTGGCTCAAGGGTGACCTCCAGAAACTTACCCGTCATAGGTCTAAATTCTTCGTTATTGGTGATTTCAATGCAAAACACCGCTCATGGAATAATTCGCAAAGCAATGCCAATGGTAATATACTTTTTGATCATTGTTCTGCAGGCTTCTACACTATTCAATACCCAAACAGCCCAACTTGCTTTTCTTCAGCCAGAAATCCCTCAACTATTGATTTGGTCTTAACTGATTCATGTCAACTTTGTAGTCAATTGATTACCCATGCTGACTTTGGTTCTGATCACATTCCAGTTACACTTGAAATATCTCAAGAAATCATTTCTAATTCCATCAGTTCTACTTTCAACTACCATAGAGCTAATTGGGATCAATATCGAACATTTATGGAATACAACTTTGATCCTAATGTTCCATTGCAAACAAGAAATGAAATAAATAATGCTCTTGAATCTCTGGCTTTCTCAATAAATAGAGCAAGAGCTACTTCAGTGCCAAAATGCGAGGTTAAATTCGATTCAGTTATAATTGATGACGATCTTCAGCTCTTGATTCGTCTGAAAAATGTACGTAGGCGTCAATATCAAAGAACACGTGATCCCGCTATGAAAGTCATATGGCGAGATTTACAAAAACAAATTAAAAAACGCTTCTCTGCCCTGAGGAACAAACATTTTGAAAATAATGTGTCAAAATTAGATCCGAGTTTCAAACCTTTCTGGAAACTCTCTAAAATATTGAAAAAACCTCAAAAGCCTATACCAGCGCTTAAGGAAGGTGATAAAATTTTGCTCACAAATGCGGAAAAAGCTCAAAAACTTGTTAAGCAGTTTGAGAGCTCCCATAATTTCAGTTTGGGTCTTACAAGTCCTATTGAAAATCAAGTTTCCAGGGAGTATCTGAATATTTTCTCACAAGAATATATTTTTGATGATTCTTGGGGAACTGATTTGGATGAAGTAAAAACTATAACTAAAAAAATTCAAAATATGAAAGCACCAGGTGATGATGGAATTTTCTATATCCTCATCAAAAAACTCCCCGAGAGTACTTTGTCTTTCTTGGTAAAACTATTTAACAGATGTTTTCCTCTGGCATACTTTCCAGATAAATGGAAAAATGCAAAAGTCGTACCTATTTTGAAGCCAGACAAAAATCCGGCTGAAGCTTCTAGCTACCGACCAATCAGTTTGCTTTCTTCAATAAGTAAGCTTTTCGAAAAAATAATTTTGAATAGAATGATGCTTCACATCAATACAAACTCAATTTTTGCTGATGAACAGTTTGGATTCCGCCATGGGCATTCAACTACGCATCAACTTTTGAGAGTTACAAATTTAATTCGTTCAAACAAAGCTGAAGGCTGCTCCACTGGAGTTGCTCTTCTAGACATAGAAAAAGCATTCGACAGTGTTTGGCATGAAGGTTTGATTGCGAAACTGAAAAAGTTCAATTTTCCGCTTTATATCATGAAATTAGTTCAAAACTACTTAACTGATAGAACTTTGCAAGTAAATTATCAGAACTCTAAATCTGATCAATTGCCTGTCAGAGCTGGTGTTCCTCAAGGTAGCATTCTTGGGCCAATACTTTATAACATTTTCACTTCAGATCTCCCTGATTTACCTCAGGGCTGTCAAAAATCTTGCTTTGCTGATGACACAGGCATTTCCGCTAAAGGAAAAAGTCTTCGTGTTATATCCAGGAGGCTACAAAAAAGCTTGGACACTTTTACAGATTATTTTCAAAAATGGAAGATTTCTCCTAATGCTTCCAAAACTCAACTTATAATATTCCCACACAAGCCTAGAGCTGCATTTTTGAAACCAAGTAATAGTCATATGGTCACTATGAACGGAGTTCCAATTTCTTGGTCAAATCAAGTAAAATATCTTGGACTGATACTTGATCAAAAATTAACTTTTAAAGATCACATTGAGGGCATTCAAGCCAAATGTAATAAATATATAAAATGTGTATATCCTCTTATAAACAGAAAATCCAAACTTTGTTTGAAGAACAAACTTCTAATATTAAAACAAATTTTTAGACCGGCCATGCTTTATGCTGTGCCAATATGGTCTAGTTGTTGTGCTACTAGGAAAAAAAGCACTTCAAAGGATTCCGAACAAAGTTCTGAAAATGATTTTGAAGCTGCTATTGAATTACATAGAATTTCAAACGTTGAGACTCTAGAAGAAATGTCCAACAAAATAATTCATAATTTTAGACAAAAATCATTGCAGTCTTCAATTGCAATGATCAATTCTCTCTATAGATAAGAACTAGTTTTAAGAAATCAATAATTATTCTTACACGCAGGCAAAATGAACCCTGTTAAAAATAGTGAATAGACAAGGTAAAAATAATATTAACACAATTAGATATAAATGATAGCATATAAGGTTGAAATGTTAATTACTTAGCAGGATCACCTAGGTTAATATATGAATGTAAAATAATGTAAAATTTGGAATAAATAAAGAGTTAAAAAAAAATATGAATTCACCAATAAGGGGCCATGATACAGTCAATTGCTTGAAGTAGTTTCCAACTATAGGAATAAGCAGGTCAATAAGTCCTCGGAGCGGTGAAGCATCCGAAAGGCCAAGAGCATTTAAAATGTTATCCACAATGTCCCTAAAATTAAATCTTACCTCGCTTGGACGGGATATTCTTAGAATTGTGAGAAGACGTAGTTTTTGGTTTTGGCAACCTATTACGGTTACTGTTATTAGGCAGCGGCGGGTTGGTATAGCTACAGCTGGGAACGGATGCATCAGCTATTACCGGTTTATTCGGTTTTTTAAATTGACCCCCGCTACCTCCAATTTTTTGCAATCTTTTGAGAGTGGGTTTAATTAGTTTCCGGCGCACACCCGGGGACTTAGTGGGCTTCCTTTTACCGGGGGCGTGTATCAAAAAAGGATTTTCATTTTGAGCGGCTGATGCAGACGATGCAGACGCTCCGTTTTGCGACTTTAACATTTCTGCATACACACTTAAATTCGATTTTGCTGTTCGGTAAAAAAAATTGACGAAACATTTCGGTAAACCTAACATCTTACCGATTTTTCGGTCAACATAAAAAAAATTACCGTAATTTTGTAACACTTTACCGAACGATCTGTAATGTTGAATTTTATTTACCGAATACGGTAGAAAAAAATACAATCCATACGGTAAAGACAAACAATCACTGAATACGGTAAGAACTTTACCGAACAAAACGTAAAACGAACTCTGAATAACCGAAGCCCGGTAAAGTATTATTAACTGTCAAACTGTCAGCCATTTTCTATGAAGCCTCGTGGTTCCAGTGATCGGTTGTCCAGAAGGTGGTTTGGATATTGATTAATTTTAATTATTCCATGTATGTATGTAGAAAATAAACCAGCGTTAATTAGAGCTTTCATCCGGCTAGCTATAAATATTTCAAATGTGCTGATTACACGCTAAACAATCAATACACACTTAGATTTTTTTACAGAAATCTGTAAAAGTTTACCGAATTCTCAACAGCTGAACGTTCGGTAATCCGATTTAACGGATTTCGGTGAAATTTTACAGTTATCTGTAAAAAAATTACCGGATTTCGGTAAAATTTTACCGAAATCCGTTAAATTGGATTACCGAACGTTCAGCTGTTGAGAATTCGGTAAACTTTTACAGATTTCTGTAAAAAAATCTAAGGGTGTAGGTTCGATGTAAAAAGGGATTATTATTCTAAATGATACACATGCAAAATATATTTGCAGCATTGTATCCATCTACAGGTTTTTCGAAAACCCGGTTTTGGTCCGAAAAAAATTACTAGAACCTAAATTTTCCATCAGGTGGGCTCTGAAACCTTTAAATGCGTTTATCTCCGTAAATAAGCGTCTAATCGCTTAAATAGGGTGTTTCAAATCGTCGATTTTCGAAAACCCGGTTTTGGTCCAAAAAAAATTACTAGAACCTAAATTTTCCATCAGGTGGGCTCTGGAAACCTTTAAATGCGTTTATCTCCGTAAATAAGCGTCTAATCGCTTAAATAGGGTGTTTCAAATCGTCGATTTTCGAAAACCCGGTTTTGGTCCAAAAAAAATTACTAGAACCTAAATTTTCCATCAGGTGGGCTCTGGAAACCTTTAAATGCGTTTATCTCCGTAAATAAGCGTCTAATCGCTTAAATAGGGTGTTTCAAATCGTCGATTTTCGAAAACCCGGTTTTGGTCCGAAAAAAATTACTAGAACCTAAATTTTCCATCAGGTGGGCTCTGGAAACCTTTAAATGCGTTTATCTCCGTAAATAAGCGTCTAATCGCTTAAATAGGGTGTTTCAAATCGTCGATTTTCGAAAACCCGGTTTTGGTCCAAAAAAAATTACTAGAACCTAAATTTTCCATCAGGTGGGCTCTGGAAACCTTTAAATGCGTTTATCTCCGTAAATAAGCGTCTAATCGCTTAAATAGGGTGTTTCAAATCGTCGATTTTCGAAAACCCGGTTTTGGTCCGAAAAAAATTACTAGAACCTAAATTTTCCATCAGGTGGGCTCTGGAAACCTTTAAATGCGTTTATCTCCGTAAATAAGCGTCTAATCGCTTAAATAGGGTGTTTCAAATCGTCGATTTTCGAAAACCCGGTTTTGGTCCGAAAAAAATTACTAGAACCTAAATTTTCCATCAGGTGGGCTCTGGAAACCTTTAAATGCGTTTATCTCCGTAAATAAGCGTCTAATCGCTTAAATAGGGTGTTTCAAATCGTCGATTTTCGAAAACCCGGTTTTGGTCCGAAAAAAATTACTAGAACCTAATTTTCCGCCCGGGGGGCTCTGGAAACCTTTAAATGCGTTTATCTCCGTAAATAAGCGTCTAATCGCTTAAATAGGGTGTTTCAAATCGTCGATTTTCGAAAACCCGGTTTTGGTCCGAAAAAAATTACTAGAACCTAAATTTTCCATCAGGTGGGCTCTGGAAACCTTTAAATGCGTTTATCTCCGTAAATAAGCGTCTAATCGCTTAAATAGGGTGTTTCAAATCGTCGATTTTCGAAAACCCGGTTTTGGTCCGAAAAAAATTACTAGAACCTAAATTTTCCATCAGGTGGGCTCTGGAAACCTTTAAATGCGTTTATCTCCGTAAATAAGCGTCTAATCGCTTAAATAGGGTGTTTCAAATCGTCGATTTTCGAAAACCCGGTTTTGGTCCGAAAAAAATTACTAGAACCTAAATTTTCCATCAGGTGGGCTCTGGAAACCTTTAAATGCGTTTATCTCCGTAAATAAGCGTCTAATCGCTTAAATAGGGTGTTTCAAATCGTCGATTTTCGAAAACCCGGTTTTGGTCCGAAAAAAATTACTAGAACCTAAATTTTCCATCAGGTGGGCTCTGGAAACCTTTAAATGCGTTTATCTCCGTAAATAAGCGTCTAATCGCTTAAATAGGGTGTTTCAAATCGTCGATTTTCGAAAACCCGGTTTTGGTCCGAAAAAAATTACTAGAACCTAAATTTTCCATCAGGTGGGCTCTGGAAACCTTTAAATGCGTTTATCTCCGTAAATAAGCGTCTAATCGCTTAAATAGGGTGTTTCAAATCGTCGATTTTCGAAAACCCGGTTTTGGTCCGAAAAAAATTACTAGAACCTAAATTTTCCATCAGGTGGGCTCTGGAAACCTTTAAATGCGTTTATCTCCGTAAATAAGCGTCTAATCGCTTAAATAGGGTGTTTCAAATCGTCGATTTTCGAAAACCCGGTTTTGGTCCGAAAAAAATACTAGAACCTAAATTTTCCATCAGGTGGGCTCTGGAAACCTTTAAATGCGTTTATCTCCGTAAATAAGCGTCTAATCGCTTAAATAGGGTGTTTCAAATCGTCGATTTTCGAAAACCCGGTTTTGGTCCGAAAAAAATTACTAGAACCTAAATTTTCCATCAGGTGGGCTCTGGAAACCTTTAAATGCGTTTATCTCCGTAAATAAGCGTCTAATCGCTTAAATAGGGTGTTTCAAATCGTCGATTTTCGAAAACCCGGTTTTGGTCCGAAAAAAATTACTAGAACCTAAATTTTCCATCAGGTGGGCTCTGGAAACCTTTAAATGCGTTTATCTCCGTAAATAAGCGTCTAATCGCTTAAATAGGGTGTTTCAAATCGTCGATTTTCGAAAACCCGGTTTTGGTCCGAAAAAAATTACTAGAACCTAAATTTTCCATCAGGTGGGCTCTGGAAACCTTTAAATGCGTTTATCTCCGTAAATAAGCGTCTAATCGCTTAAATAGGGTGTTTCAAATCGTCGATTTTCGAAAACCCGGTTTTGGTCCGAAAAAAATTACTAGAACCTAAATTTTCCATCAGGTGGGCTCTGGAAACCTTTAAATGCGTTTATCTCCGTAAATAAGCGTCTAATCGCTTAAATAGGGTGTTTCAAATCGTCGATTTTCGAAAACCCGGTTTTGGTCCGAAAAAAATTACTAGAACCTAAATTTTCCATCAGGTGGGCTCTGGAAACCTTTAAATGCGTTTATCTCCGTAAATAAGCGTCTAATCGCTTAAATAGGGTGTTTCAAATCGTCGATTTTCGAAAACCCGGTTTTGGTCCGAAAAAAATTACTAGAACCTAAATTTTCCATCAGGTGGGCTCTGGAAACCTTTAAATGCGTTTATCTCCGTAAATAAGCGTCTAATCGCTTAAATAGGGTGTTTCAAATCGTCGATTTTCGAAAACCCGGTTTTGGTCCGAAAAAAATTACTAGAACCTAAATTTTCCATCAGGTGGGCTCTGGAAACCTTTAAATGCGTTTATCTCCGTAAATAAGCGTCTAATCGCTTAAATAGGGTGTTTCAAATCGTCGATTTTCGAAAACCCGGTTTTGGTCCGAAAAAAATTACTAGAACCTAAATTTTCCATCAGGTGGGCTCTGGAAACCTTTAAATGCGTTTATCTCCGTAAATAAGCGTCTAATCGCTTAAATAGGGTGTTTCAAATCGTCGATTTTCGAAAACCCGGTTTTGGTCCGAAAAAAATTACTAGAACCTAAATTTTCCATCAGGTGGGCTCTGGAAACCTTTAAATGCGTTTATCTCCGTAAATAAGCGTCTAATCGCTTAAATAGGGTGTTTCAAATCGTCGATTTTCGAAAACCCGGTTTTGGTCCGAAAAAAATTACTAGAACCTAAATTTTCCATCAGGTGGGCTCTGGAAACCTTTAAATGCGTTTATCTCCGTAAATAAGCGTCTAATCGCTTAAATAGGGTGTTTCAAATCGTCGATTTTCGAAAACCCGGTTTTGGTCCGAAAAAAATTACTAGAACCTAAATTTTCCATCAGGTGGGCTCTGGAAACCTTTAAATGCGTTTATCTCCGTAAATAAGCGTCTAATCGCTTAAATAGGGTGTTTCAAATCGTCGATTTTCGAAAACCCGGTTTTGGTCCGAAAAAAATTACTAGAACCTAAATTTTCCATCAGGTGGGCTCTGGAAACCTTTAAATGCGTTTATCTCCGTAAATAAGCGTCTAATCGCTTAAATAGGGTGTTTCAAATCGTCGATTTTCGAAAACCCGGTTTTGGTCCGAAAAAAATTACTAGAACCTAAATTTTCCATCAGGTGGGCTCTGGAAACCTTTAAATGCGTTTATCTCCGTAAATAAGCGTCTAATCGCTTAAATAGGGTGTTTCAAATCGTCGATTTTCGAAAACCCGGTTTTGGTCCGAAAAAAATTACTAGAACCTAAATTTTCCATCAGGTGGGCTCTGGAAACCTTTAAATGCGTTTATCTCCGTAAATAAGCGTCTAATCGCTTAAATAGGGTGTTTCAAATCGTCGATTTTCGAAAACCCGGTTTTGGTCCGAAAAAAATTACTAGAACCTAAATTTTCCATCAGGTGGGCTCTGGAAACCTTTAAATGCGTTTATCTCCGTAAATAAGCGTCTAATCGCTTAAATAGGGTGTTTCAAATCGTCGATTTTCGAAAACCCGGTTTTGGTCCGAAAAAAATTACTAGAACCTAAATTTTCCATCAGGTGGGCTCTGGAAACCTTTAAATGCGTTTATCTCCGTAAATAAGCGTCTAATCGCTTAAATAGGGTGTTTCAAATCGTCGATTTTCGAAAACCCGGTTTTGGTCCGAAAAAAATTACTAGAACCTAAATTTTCCATCAGGTGGGCTCTGGAAACCTTTAAATGCGTTTATCTCCGTAAATAAGCGTCTAATCGCTTAAATAGGGTGTTTCCAATCGTCGATTTTCGAAAACCCGGTTTTGGTCCGAAAAAAATTACTAGAACCTAAATTTTCCATCAGGTGGGCTCTGGAAACCTTTAAATGCGTTTATCTCCGTAAATAAGCGTCTAATCGCTTAAATAGGGTGTTTCAAATCGTCGATTTTCGAAAACCCGGTTTTGGTCCGAAAAAAATACTAGAACCTAAATTTTCCATCAGGTGGGCTCTGGAAACCTTTAAATGCGTTTATCTCCGTAAATAAGCGTCTAATCGCTTAAATAGGGTGTTTCAAATCGTCGATTTTCGAAAACCCGGTTTTGGTCCGAAAAAAATTACTAGAACCTAAATTTTCCATCAGGTGGCTATAGCCCAGTTAAAAAGCAAATGAACTTCAAAAATCAGCATTTGACATTTTATTGTCAAAATCAGTAAGGGGCATGTAAAAGGCATATAAGGTTCGTGAAGGAGTGAAAAATAGTTAAATTGCACGAAATTGAGTCGTAATGCCATACAAACTCAGTCAAATATTTCGCAAAATGGGGTGCTACATAGCAATAACGTGTAAAGCATAATAAAATTATTGAATTTATGTATTGTGCAATGAAATATCCCAACCGAAATCTGATCGAAAGCCCCCTCGAAATTTATTTACATTTGAAATGTCAGCCCAGTTACCGAGCAGCATCCGCTAACTGGGCTGTGCACTTAGCCCAGTTAGCGAACGGTTGCTGTATTCCAAAATGTTGAATATTTATCGCCGCAAGAAGTTCAAGACCCTGGAGAAGGCCCAAGTGGAGATCATGTTTTGATCCAGTGTGTCGACAAAAACTGCTATCAACCGGTATCATTGGAGGACATTTTTGGCAATCAAACGTTAATTATTGATAATCAAGCAAAAATAATCTACAGCCTCGGTCATTTGAAAGTGAGAATGGATTACATTAATGACAGAGTGCTGCAGTTTGAATCGTGTTCTCGTGGAAGCATCCCAACTGCCCTTTCAGAAGATTTGTTTAAACCCGTTAATTCAGTGGAGATGCTTAATGATCTGGAGCGCATTTTAAACTGTCATGGCAAAATATATAAAGTCTATGAGTCATATTTGCGGTACAATGGGAAAAGAGGATGGCATTGACTGTTGTTATCGTTTTATTGATCATTTTATAACTCGACAGTTCCTTACAACTTGTTCCTGGACAGGGATGACGAGAGATAATGCTGCATCGGAGGAGTATTTGATCCTCAGATGAAAATTCCGTTCATGACGTACAAAAAAATTCGACAGATGTTTTTGAAGCTTGTTCTACTGGCAGACAACGGTTTTAGCACAATCAAATGCGATGAATTTTTCAAACGGGTTGAAAAACAGCAAGCAACGTTTGCTGTCCAAAACAGTGTCCAAGCATAAAAATCGTCCAAAAAACCTGCAGTATAATGCCCGTCAACAAGAAGCTGGACAAACTCTTCAGTGATGATTATTTTATAAATCTGTTCCTAGATGACTGGGGAGGTAGTAAATGAATTCCACTGTAATTTTTGATTGCATTGAAATAAAATAATGTTTTTGATTTTATTATTATTTGACTAAAGGCTATAAAGTATGCAACAGCGGAAAGAACACAGAATCAGAATCATTAAATGGATCACGGATCATTTTACATTTAACTTTTGACACATTATACGATGCTACACAATTGGTTTTACCATCAGATTGATATATGTTGAGCACATTTCATCGAATTGGTGTTTCAAAAAATGTCTTAAGTAGGTTAAGGCTAGAACCCGTGATTGCAACTATTCCATCCTGTTCAGTTACACACTCCAAAGCTACTATTTGATTGTCATTTGATAAAAACCATTTGTTATTGGGTTCTGTAAAATTTCCCTACTGAATTTTTGAGAATTTTCTAGACTTGCCTAAAAAATTATCATGACTGTTCATTATGTTCCAATTGTACAAAAATTTCGTTTTTCAAAACCGGTTGGTTAGATTTAGGATTTAGATTGGCATTTTTAGTGACCTGGTTCAGCTCACTCAGGCGCTTAGCAATCTGCACTAATGGATTACTACCGGCTCGAATTAAATTTTTGATCTCGAACAGTTTGCTTTCAAAAGGGTAAGCGTTAAATTTATGCAAAGGGCCAAAACGTTCCACATCATCGACCAAATGTATGAGGTTGTGAACATTGCTAGTTACATAATCTTCACCGTATTTTTTTTTAAATATTTCAATGAAATGTGTTAACAAAATATGTGCTAAATCGAACATTGAAGAATACATCTGTGATGAACAAGTAGTTATTGCACAAAAAAATACTAAAAAATGTTCATATACATCAGCTGGAAGTACAGGTTGCAAGACAACAATAGACACATAATGCAAAAATGTGCGAAATTCCAAACCTTTCCAATGAGAAAGGCATTCCAAACCACGAATTGATCGATGTATCTCCACAGTTCGGATGCCCGGATGGTAACATTTTTTAGATATCTCAACTGATACTTGAGCAGGCCACTTCGTTCTGTAAGTACCAATGTTTCCATCCCGCCATCCAAGAAGTAATTTCTTCATAATTCCGAGGTCAATGAGATGAAGTGAATCTCCTATTGCGAAGTCTTTGATCATGTCTATTGGAAGTCTCAGCAACAGTGAGTCGTTTTTGTGATGAGTTCCATAGGTTTTATTTCGAAAACCAGCATCAGTTCGTTTTGGACAAGCGGTCTGAGGATAATAATTAGTGTGTGATACATATGAATATTCTCCTTGTGTGCAACACTTCTGGCATCCACTAACTTCTGGCATCCACTATAATTGTGTAAAAAAAAACGATGTTTTCATTTTCTGAGCATAATAATTCGTACCCTTACCAAAGGCTCTAGCTGGTGAATCGCACACAATGCATCGAATTGTAATAGTAATTTTGTGGCCATTGACCAATACACCGTTCTTACAAACATCCTCCATTTCATCGACAAACGGATTAAGAAATGCTGTTAAATCCGAAGGCTTATGTTTTCCACCGTAAATCCCTATGACCATTGGTTTGATATAGGCATATTTATCGATATTGAAAAGGAAGACCATCCATATTTATCTTTACAGAGATGCTTAGTGGTTCCCTTATTTCACTAAATACCTTTTCTATGCAAGTTTTGAAGCCATGATGCCAGTATTGGCCATCTCCTACCTGACAAAGCGAAACTACCTGTGTCGTTTTAAGAAGAGTTCGTGGATCTTGTGGAAGTATATCGAAAAGCCGCTTGTTCAGTATTTTCAAGAGCTCCTTCATCGCACTGTGTCTTATGTTGTAAGAAAGAGCCCACAACTGTAGATCCTCCAGAAGTTCCATGTTAGCTAATGTTTCATCTTCATCATGTTCCGGAGCTCTTAAGTGAATGACTTTTGTTCTAGTTGGATCGATTTGATAACATGCGTTCACGTCTGCGCCAACGTCATTCGTGGGGGTTTCGATTTTATCCAGCATTGGGTTCTCGGAATCCGGAACCATTAAACACACAGGCGCCGTATCCATACCACATCGTGTATTTTCGGTAACGTTGATCTGCGTTGCTGAATTTTTGATTAGCCGAACATTCGCCTTCACTTTTCGTTTAAACGTTCCACTCGTTTTATACACTCAAAAAACAATGCACCTTATATTTAAGTGCAATCACCTATAGATTTGGGCAAAGTGCAAAGTTATTGCTCTGTATTGGTGATGCACTTATTTTTTATTAAATGTGGTCAATTAACCATATGTGCAATAAATATACAGACTTTAAGTGCAAGAGCTGAATAGATATTAATTATAGTGTACATGGATTGCATTAACTTGCACTAGCAAAAATTAAATGAGTTTTTTAATACGTTTTATGTGAAAAGGTGCATGGATTTAATTTTTTCATAAAAAGCTTAGTATTGGATTTTTTGTGCTTTTCATATAATAAAACGAAATGTGTGAATAAAAGAGGTTTTATTTGTAACATCATAAAAAATTCATCACTTTTTGAAACTATCGCGTTCAGCAGCTCTTCTGCGGGAATGGCAAAAATGCTCGGCAGATCTGAAATATTCACAATAAACACCGTTAACATGGCAAAGAAGAACATCTATAGTAATTTATTACCTTCAAAAATTCCGCTGGCAAACCAAGTACCTAAACCACCACACGGTAAACTTCACTTTGCTTCTCCATTTTGCAGTTTTCTTTTCTTCTAGAACGATAAAGCAGCTGATTGTTTTTCGCGCACGGTTTTTTTTATTTCGTTTTAAGTGCGAAGATCGATAGAATAGGGCAAAGTGAAAACACACTTGAATGACATTTCTCGCTCCATTGAAAATTATGTGCGGACCATATCAGTCTCATTGGAAACAAACCTGTGTATTAAGTGACGGGTGTTAAAAATTATGTGCGGCAAATGAAAATCATACTGGCTCACATGATTTCAATTCGAAGCAAAAATTGACCGATTTAAGTGCCAATTTTAATAATAAAAATTATTGATTTATTTGCAGTGTACAATTTCCACGCACTCATTTTGACGTAGACGTGATTCAAAGTGAAATCGACATATTTTTAACTCTGTGAATCTTAGGCCTATGATAAATATGATAGCTGCAACAAAGCTTTAATGAAGCATTTCAAATTTTATAACGGTTATCAAAAAGTGCGTCATAAAACTAAGTTGCATGATGTATTCTGGTTTTATTCTATAGTTTTTATGACGAATACAGAACTACCTTAGGGCTTACGTTAATACTATGAAGCCTGAGTTTTGTTTTGGTAGTCATAAAATAGTTTTATATTATACTTGAGAGCCTGATTTTATGACAATCACATAAAACTGTAACAGACCCACAAGCTGTAAGAGATGCAATGTTAAAACAATGATAAAATTTCGATAAATCCTCAAAGCATTCCGATTGTTACTTGGGTGTGGATTATATTTATAGTATTTAAAACTGATTTATACAGGGGTTTATAACAGATTAATAATGTGAATAAAAGACTCAGAGGATGTGGAGGTGCGCAATTCCTTGGTAGGAGATTAAAACGCTGAAGAAAAAAACTACGCGATGCTTACGAAGAATTGGAGAGACAACCAGGAGAAAAAGCTAGAATACGTCCATAATCGGCTCTAGCTGGAATGTTAAAAGAGGCAACGAAGAAGGACCCAACTCCAGCGCCGGTAGAAGTGAGTGGTTCGCCAAATCAGGTCAAGTCCGATATGGTGACTTCATGTGCGATGTGTACAAATTATGAGACAAAGTTGGTGCAATGCCAGGGGTAGATTAAGGACATACGGGATCAAGTCCCTATCACTTCGAAGTTTTCTGAGCACAAACCTCAAATACTATTAGGATTTCAGGCGTGAAATTTTCAAGAATCGTTTCTTCGCTGGAGCATCCATTGGTTAGCAATTTGAGCGTTGTTTGTTTTGTTTTGTTTTGTTTGTGATTTTTAGTCTCAAAAACGTGAAGTGATAATTAACCTAACCTATAAATCATATGGAAAAAGGACTCCCTCCAGTTTCACCTTAATGATGAAAAGAAAGAGGTCCAACAGCTGGAAAAGATTGTCGAGTGAATGAAGGAAAAACTGGCCAAGGAAGGTGGTATGAGGGGAGATTTGGAAGCTCAATGACAACAGTAGCAAAGGGATCACAAAACTGAGGTGCAACATCTGAACGAGCAAAGTAAAAGATGTACATGAACATGAACTGGACACACTGAGGAAAGATTACGCTCAAATCAAGCAGACCGTCAACGATTAGCTGCAGAAGCTGACGGAAGAACGAAATAGGTAACCGAAAATGGGGAAAAGAAGGGATTTTTGTTTAAATATCGCAGAATTTTGGAATGAATATTTTGTTGGTAGGGACTGATTTGAAGTAGTGTGACCTCTGAGTTTTAGCTATCGGAATGCGACTGGACTTTGACTGATTTGACTGAAAAGCCATCACTAATTACACCGAGACTCAACGAAAGTCTCCGCCCACTTTCATGTCTGTAGCCACCTTGATGTCCTGCAGAAGGAAACGAATTTCTCTCGGGAAAGTACTCGCAGAACTCGGATTTGAGAATTAACTTTCTGCAGAATATCGACGAACTGCATGATAAATAACTGGTTGAAAAGGTGAATAAGATTCAATGAAAATATAAAACGATATTATTGCCTTTAACCTTAACTGTTGTTTTTTTATGTGAAAAAAAAAAGAAGGCAGATAAATAAATCATAACAATAATATTTGGATTCATTCATCTATTTTCTACTATACATTTAGATTTGCAATGAAAACTATTTGGTGATAGGTAGATAAAGAGTATTTTCAATTGCTCATGAAACGTATAAGTCTATGTTATGAAGTTGATTCGACACGGTTAGTAAACCTTATGTGTATGACGCATAAACATCATGCAAAAATAACATTGGCAATAATCTATGGGGTTTGCTTAATACATACAATATGGAATTTTCTTTTCGTGTGGCGTCGGTGATTGTCACCATGTGAGGAAATAGGCCGACGAAAAATAAAAAATAAATAAAACACGTCAAATGACTAATTGAAATTTCCAGGAAAATATCAACAAAAAAATATAATAATGTTCCCATAGCGATTGCAAGAAAATGAGCAATATTCAATGTTTGTTTTGTTCATTTGATGACAGTTCGATAAGGTTTTATTAAGCTTATAAGCGTGTACCCCTTATTCTGTATTCCGGTCGATTCGGATTTATTTCGAACGAAACGTAATTTTCCGTTCTGCATTTCGATCGATACGACTTTTCCTAAACAAAAAGTCACAAAAAGTTAAATGAAATTCAGAATGTTCGAAATAAATCCGACTCAACAGCATACAGAATACGGGTGAATGTTGAATATCAATATCCATTATGAAAAAAGCCATAAGGAAAAAATCATAAATTTCATATTTGGAAACTAACACTTTTATATTTGAACATTACAAATTACATAATTTCAAAATTGAAAACTTCATAAGGCTGATGTATTAAAAGCATAGTGTTTGCAAACATGCATGGTTTGTTGCATTCAGGTGTTTCATAAGGCAATCTGATTTCTTGAGGCCCCAAAACATTTTAATGAAAAAATTTGCTTGTCCAGTTTCCTCAGTGTATCACGTTTGAGTGTGGTTATTTTTGGAAATGTGGTAGTGCGTTTGGACGAAAACATAATAAACCGAATAAACCACTTTCAAAAACCACAATGAAAACTTAACAAACTAAAATTAAACTTTTAGGTTACTGTGGGAAAACAAACAATTTAATTAGGCTTAGTGACCAAGGTGAATTTAATATCTCAGGTGGTCTATTTTCTTCAGTTAGTTGGGAAGACGGGAGGAGTAGCGGTGTATCGAATGAGATTTAGCAGTGGAGCGAAAGAGTAAGGAATACTCAATAGTGAATTACGCACATAATGACAGTTGGTGATTGCATTTTTGCCTAGGAGTGAAGAGTTACATATTAATGGAAACGGTTTTTGCTAAACGTTTTGTTTACATATATTATTAGCACGTGCACTTTTTGCACCAAAAATTAGTAAACAAACCTTGCAGCCTGACGCTTCATACCCCATGGCATAGAACACAGGCGTGGCAGTGTGAAACTAATCATCTCCTTTACTCGTTTGGTTTAAATTGGAACTGCGAGTTTGACCTCACAGGCACTGTTGCATAGGTGTAAAAGAGACAACTTCAGTATGCCAGACCAGTTTTTTACTTGATATGGATTGTATTAGTATGCGTTTAAACATGTCTGAAATTCTCATATACTCAGGGCTGGTAGCGGTTATCTGATGTAATAATAGTGACTTTAGTGACCAAATTGTCGAAAATAGTGACCAAATAGTGACTTAGAAGCAATAAAAAAGTGACCAAATAGTGACTTTGGGATACTTAAAATTTAATAAGAAGTGACTTTATTGAGTGTTTGCCATTTTTTTGGTTTCCTAGCAAAGAAACCACCTATTTTCGCTGCAGCTTCTTAAACATGATCGGTAGCTCGTGTTTTGCGTAAACTGTTGCTGTTCGATCTCGGAGGGCACTTTTGTAGCGGAGTGGACTGTATTCGGCAGGGTGGGCGGAGGAGACAAGCGTCAATCGATTCAACTCTTTTATTTTTAGAATTTTATTATTTGTTTCAATATATTATTATTTATTTTTTATCTCTAGAAGGTTGCAAGGTAACTTGTTGCAATACAGTTGATGTTACTCCAATACTACTCAATTAAGTCACAATCAAGTCACTGTAACCAAATATGACGATTTTGTGTTGCTTGGGATGTTTGTCAGATTGCTCCTTTGCCTAAATAAAAAAGCCATATTACGCGAAGTTGCCTCGATTTTGTAACAAGTTGTAGCAAAAAAGCCTAAAAAATTGACATCCATGAGAAAAAAGTTGTAATTATATAATAGTTTTTAAATAGTAACGAGTAACAATTTTATTACAATATTTTTCCTTTAACCTAGAACCCAACCTATGTAGCCTAAAGTATCTAAAAACCCCAAGCAGCACACATCCGTCAAAAATGGTTTCAGCAGCTCTATTGTGACTTAATTGAGTCACAGAGCAGTCACCTTTACTGGGTTGAAACAAATGTGCTACTAGGGAAATATCTCTTAATCTGTAATGTTAGCTATTAGATAAGCATTGATTGATTTTTTTCCCCGCTAGCTGAAAGTTGAAGAAGCTATGCTCAATAAAATGTTCAGTTCTTGGTTAATCAAAAAACTGAATATTCAAACCTATGCTACAGCTTTCAGAAGCCAAATAATACTAGATTAAGAAGTTGATAATTAGAAAAAGTATCAACGAAAAATATTTATTTGAACTATTCATGGCATGGGTCAAACCGCCCCGTTACCCCGCTTTCCCCGTTTTAGGGTACTGTAGTTTTGTATTATTGAGAATATATGTTGATCATATCTTACAGTCAGCGTGTGAGAAGCAGAACAGCAAGCTAGTCAGGGCGAGAAGTTGCAGTTGTCTTATCCTATTCAAATAATTTATCCGTTTTTATGAGCATGAGCAGGATAATGAGCATGATTGACCGCCCGAAGTTATTATTCCGTTACTGCCAGTTCAGCTGTTATTACTCAGAAGATCAACAGATGATGCAAACATGCTCAATGTGTAAAACTGGTGATCCCAAACTAAGGCAATACCGGCGCTGGCCTCGCCCGAATGCAGGTCAAATAAGGCAAGGGTAGGAATGCGTTAACGTTTATTTGGACGTTTTATTGGAAGCCGAGACCACCGCCGCACTTCCACGAGAAATCACTGGGATTTTGGATGACAAGATTGGGTGGCAGCAGGGTTCGTTTTGGTAAACAATAAGCTGAATTCACGCTTCGTTTAGTAAAATATTTAAATACTAGTACCGATTTCTGATTCGAACCGATTACAACAGTAAGGATGCTATTGGGGCCACACACAAAGTGTAATGGTGTTTTTTAATCTGAAAAACAAGGTGATTTTTTATAATGTTGGAAATCCGATTTGATCTGAGTTAAACCAATAATAAGGATGCTATTGGAGCCACTCACAAAGTGTGATGGTGGTTTTCCGTTAGGAAAACAAGGATAATTTTATGAACGCTTGAGAGACGCTTTGTTGTTCTCTTACTGTGCTCACTCGATCACTCGTTACACCGAATTATAGATAACCAAAACAACACGAAACGCGCCATGCTCGATAGGAAAATAGTGCGTAATAAAGCATCGACACAACCTTTCACAGCCGATGCTCGAACCAAACTCTTTTTTCGTAACTTACAATTTTTACTACTGTATTCTACAATCTTTTGCACTACTGTAACTAATAACTGTATCAATCAAGTTGAAGTGTCTAATGAACAATCTATGCTAATCCATTAAAAATTGCAATTGAGGGATTTCGTAAAAATAAGAGTCCGTAGATGCATTTTGTGCCTTCTGGTAACTTTATGTTTCTATTGATATCCATGCTCATCGGTTTAATACCAACCGGGAGAGACTTGGCCTTATACAAGTGGATTTCATTATCTCCAGTCCGCTCAACCAATCGCAACGTTTTGTGATAGATTGGACGGATTATTATAATTTGAGATAACTCCATGCAGATGTCTTCCAAGTTTGGCAGATCGACAAGCAATCGGTGGAGAGTTTAGAGGAAGACCGGAAGAATAAGCGATGGTTCTGCGCGTGTTTATAAACAGAAGAACCTTCATAACAAAACGAATCATCGGGTAAAATACATACGGTTTTTTTTTTTAATTATAAGCAGTCTAAAGCAGTTATTTGATTCATTTTATAAAGAAGTACCATAAATGGACATTCGAAAGTTTTTCAAAAGTAAGTATATTTAATATTTTTCAGCATGTAATTAAAAAAAAACAAGCAAACAAAACAAAACGAATGTTTTTTCATGCAGCTGAAATAACCACGAATAGAAAAATATGCAAAATGGTTGTATTTCTCGAAAATGAACAACAATTTTAATGTAATTCAATGATACACCGTTTTGGTTTCATACTACTCAGATACACATGATTGCTACATATACCGTGTTTCGACAGAACGTGTTTCAGTTGGATCATATCAGATAAATCGGTTCAAATTTCAAAACGCAGATGCAGATTTGGCATAAATTATTTTTAAAATATTGAGGAATAGCTGTTGGAACGCATATGAATTTCTTTTCGTCATTGATGAATAAAATTTCTTAAATTATTTACTAACTACTCGTGTGTTGAGAATGCAAGTAGCAAAAATTCAGCACAAAAAACACAGCTTGCTTACATTTGTTACTTACGTCGTTTTAAAAGGTTATGTTTGATGTTCCTGTTTAGACAACATCAGATAAAATAATTATACTAAAGGTGAGCAAAGGGGACACAAACCATAAGCTATAAACCACCAAAACTCAAAATGAATGTTTGTTAAAAGCTAATCACTTATTATTTGAACAACCATCAAAAAAATATAATCTATTCAAACGGTGTGAGCATGGTGAGTAAAAAACGGTGTTTCTACTGTGTTGCTTTGGGTGAGAGGGTCGCGGATGAAAAGTACATTTTCAGTACAAACTGCAAACAAATTCGGTGGTTATTCTATACAAAAATCCAACATGACCCGTTAAATGTTTGGCATTCAATGTGGTTTGATTTAAAAACATGGGAAAAATCGAAAGTTTTTAAAATCGTTTTTTTTTTATTCCAGAACAAGCCTAGAATTGTTTAATCTTGTTGCAAGAAACGGACGGGTATTGTCAAATACTTTGGGTGAGAGTAGAGAAGATAATCCACCCGCATTCAGGCGTTATGTCACATAAATGGGGCTCCATTCCCGCTCCATCTGTCGGAACATGAAAATGACCCTACTCTACTGGTCCACCGGGCGTTGTATTGTCCGTTAAGTGTCCGTTAATGTTAATTGTTCAGTATGTGCAACCACTGGTTGGAGACGATGTAATTCTCTCTCACTCTCTCTCTCTCTCTCTCTAAAAAAAACTCGCCCCCCCCCTATTTGAAATCCTGGCTACGCCTATGACGCTGCATGCCCCTTTTATAAGAGGTAGTTGCCATTCACCAACGGCGGTTGCTAACGGGGTGGCTTCGATTTCGACTGAGACGAAACATACTCCCCCGGTTGAGGTTACTCAACATTACCAGGAGGTTGAACGTTGTCTTCGATGGGTAGTACCGAAAGCTTGTTGATGGGGCGTCGGAAGATGGAACCTTCAACCAGAACATCTACGGTTCGAACCAAACCGTCGTTACCAGGGTATACGGCTGTAATGCGACCTAACTTCCAGTTGAGTGGGGGCTGATTTCGGTCATGGAGCAACACGACCATGTTTTCTCGGATGTTCGGCATTATTCGAAGATTCTTTTTCCTTGGTTGAAGAGTATTCAGGTAGTCGCGACTCCAAGCGCGCCAGAAATGTTCGCGCATGAGTTGCAGGTGTTGCCATCTCGTTAGGCGAGTTGCCCTGATGTCCTCCAAGGATGGCTCGGGTATGGCGGTAAGGGGACGTCCGATTAAATAATGAGCGGGTGTAATTACCATCGGATCTGCTGGGTCATTGGATATTGTGAAAAGCGGCCGCGAGTTCAGCAACGCTTCTATTTCCACTAAAACTGTGGACATTTCTTCGAACGTCAGCTTTACGTTGCCAACGATTCGCTTCAAATGGCTCTTGGCGGACTTAACTGCAGCCTCCCAAAGGCCGCCGAATTCCAGTGCATCCGGCGGGATGAAGTGCCATTCGATTTCACGGGTGCGACAAAATGTTTCGATGGTTTCAACGGCTTGCTGATCTTGGAACTGTTGGTATAAGGCATTCAATTCGTTGTGTGCACCTCGAAAGTTGGTTGCGTTATCCGAGTGCAGCTGCTGGATCATTCCTCGTCGTCCAAGGAATCGTTTTAGGGCTGCCAAAAACGCATCGGTGCTTAAATCGGTTACAGCTTCTAGATGGACGGCCTTGGTAGTCATACAGACAAAGACGGCCACGAAGGATTTCACCACGGCAGGGCGACGCACATCTTGTTTTACAAGGAAAGCACCGGCGTAGTCCACTTCAGTTACGGCAAATGGGGGTGATGGTACCACTCTTGATGCTGGCAGCTTTCCCATCAGTTGACTGGTGTTGGTTGGGTTAGTTCGAAAGCATCTCACACACTTACGTGTAATCTGCCGGATTGTGGAACGAGCGTTTAAGAGCCAATAGCGTTGTCTCATGGCGTACACTAGGCCGGACTGCCCGACGTGAAGCTGTTCGATGTGCATCTGCCGAACCAGAAGGCGTACCACCGGGTCCTTGTCCGGTAGGATGATGGGATGACGGCTCTCGAACGGTAGCTGTGATCGATCCAGTCGACCACCGACGCGAAGTAAACCGTCGACGTAAACAGGGCGCAGGTTTGCCAATTTCTTGCAGGGTTCGTGGTCAGTGACTCGTTGAATTTCGTCTGCCAAATGAACTAGTTGAATCACGTGGAAAATAGCTTCGGTTGCCTGGCGTAGTTCCGTAATCGTCAGATGCTTACTTGATTTTCGCTCGGTAGGGTTTTTGATTTGGCAGTTGCTTACGAATCGCAATACGTAACTCATTACGCGTTGGATTTTGCGGAAGCTGCTGTACTTGGAGAAAAACGAAAATGGTTCGATACTAACAGCTGCAATGACGGGTGCTTCCTTCAGCTCTGGCAAGGGTTCTGGAACATCTTCGGGTGGGTCGACGTCATACTTTACTCGCTGAAGGAACTCGGGACCATTCCACCAAAGGTTGTTGTTTTCCAAGGCTTCAGGTGGTTGACCACGAGAGACGACATCGGCAGGGTTCTGCAGAGATCGAACGTATTCCCATCGGTATCCACCTGTGTGTTCTTGGATCACGGCGATTCGGTTTCGGACGAATAATTGGAGTAGGTTGAGCGGTTTCTTAATCCAGGCCAGGACAATCGTGCTATCACACCATAACACAATCTCCCGGAATTCCATACCCAGGGCGGGTAGCACCTTCAATACTAGTCTGTTCAGCAGTAGAGCACCGCATAACTCCTTGCGAGGGATGGAAAGGTCATGCAGAGGAGCCAGCTTTGACTTGCTCGTAAGTAGCCGCAGCTTGGCTGATCCATCGGAAAACAGACTTCGTAGGTAAATGCAGGCGCCGTATGCCACGGTTGAGGCATCGGAGAATCCGTGTAGTTCGTAAGCCACTACTCTGTCGAATGTAACGCATCTCGGAATGGCAATGTTGGGCAGCAAGGACATCGATACTTGAAGTTCTTGCCACTTTTGTGCTGTTTCTTCGTCGACCGGATCATCCCATCCGATTTTGAGTTGCCACAATCGTTGAGCCAGAAGTTTTGCCAATACGATGACCGGAGAGACCAGCCCAAGGGGGTCGAAGAATTTGGCAATCTCCGAGTACATCACCCTTTTGGTGACACGTTGCTGTGATGGAGGTGGTTGGTTTGGATGGTTTGCGATGTACAGGGTATCGGCCGTCGGATCCCAGAGCAGGCCGAGAATCTTGATCGCTTGGTTAATGCCACGTTCTTCTAACGGTATCATTTTTTCTTGATCTTCTACAGGAATGCACTCGAGAAACTCTTGCGAATTCGAGCACCATTTATGGATCGGGAATCCACCTCTTCTTAGGAGCTGCTTCAATTGTCGTTGGGCTTCGATGGCGTCTTCCACCGAGTCTGCGCCGGAGAGCACGTCGTCCATATACGTTTCCTCTTTTATGATGCGAGCGGCGATGGGGAAAAACTCACCTTCTTCATTGACCAGTTGTACCAGACATCTTGTTGCAAGGTACGGAGCGGATGCGGTACCGTAGGTAACGGTACAAAGTTCTAGCACCCGTAGCGGCTGCGACGGGTGGGACCTCCAGAAAATTCGCAGGAAACGTCGATCTTCGGGAGCATGGAATACTTGCCAGTACATCTTGGTGACGTCCCCGGAGAAGGCAATCTTGAACTTACGGAACCGTAGAACGATGAAATGCAGATCATTTTGTACAACTGGGCCGACTTGCAGGACTTCATTTAGGGACAGCTGTTCAGATGATGACTTGGCACTTGCGTCGTACACGACACGACACTTTGTGCTCGAGCTGGACGGGCGAAGCACCGCATGATGCGGAAGATAGTACCTTTGCTGGTTGGGTTGATCGTTAGCTTCGTTGATTTCGTGGCAATGTCCAAGAGCCTCGTACTCCCCGATGAATTCCACGTACTGCGCCTGTAGTTCGGGATTGTTCATCAGGCGTTTTTCCAACATCAGGAACCTCTTCAAGGCCAAAGCGCGGCAATCATCCAACTGGGAAGACTTTTCGTTAAACGGCATCCTCACGATGAACCTTCCAAACTCGTCACGTTGGTATGTGGCCAGAAAGTGTGCTTCGCATGCCATCTCCTCGGTTGATAGCTTCGGTACATCTGGCACTTCCTCGATTTGCCAGAACTTATGCATCATTTGCTCGACATCTACTAGGGAAGCGTGGTTGGAATGCTGGACGGAAATGTTGGAAATCTGTGGCTCGATGATGACACCAGATACGATCCACCCAAGGTGAGTGTCTCGCAACTGTGGCAGGTTGTCTTCCAGGATGAGTTGGCTTGGCTTCAACAAATCAAAGAACAGCTCTGCGCCGATTAGCAGATCCACCTTGTTTGGCGTGTGGAACTCGGGATCGGCCAGAACTACTCCATCGGGATGTTTCAATTGACGATGTTGATCTTCGACGATGGTATTGTGCCCGTTACTTTCAGCGTCACTAAGCACTCGAGGCTGGTTTGGAAGTTGGATACACGGGACTTGAACTTCAGGGTCACTTTGTCCCGGGCGTGGGATCGCAGGGCGTTGATGCCAACGATAGGAACGTTGGCTGGTTGCTTTGTAAGACCAAGGCGATTGGCCGTTTCTTCTGTCACGAAATTTACTTGGGATCCGCTGTCCAACAGGACACGGCAATGATGAGGATGATTCTTCTTGTCGAACACTTGCACCACTGCGGTAAGCAGCAGCACAGTCTTGGTTGATTGGGCGATGTTCGACGAACAGGTGGTGGAAACGGGTGGTTCCACTAGGGCAGGAATCTTCTGTGCCGATGTCGATGGTTGACTCGGAGCAGCCGGAACTGGTGGCGGGCTTGCCACTGCTTCCGCGGACAGAGAAACATTCGGCGTTTTCTCCTGGCTGGGTGCCCTATCTTCATGGAGCAACGTGTGGTGCCGGCGCTGGCACTTGTGGCACACTTTGCTGGATGGGCAATCCTTGGAACGGTGCTCCTTGCGCAGGCAGTTGAAACAATTTCCTGCGACTCGTATCTTCTCGTTCTTCTGGGTTGCGGTCAGGTTGTTCAGGGCAGTACACTGAAAGTTGCGATGATCACCACCACAAATGTCACACGCTTGAGATTCACTAGCTGAAACTGCGTGGCTCTTCTGGGGCTGGGCTTTAGTAGGTAGTTGGGCTTGCTTTGGCTTGACTGTTGGAGTCGATGGCTGGAACGCTGTTTCACAGTTTTCCAGAATCTGGCATCTGGATTTCAGGAACTCGATGACTTGAGCATACTTTGGAAGTTCTCCTTTCTTCTGACCACTCTCCCAGGACTTACGTGTCGACTTATCCAGGGCCGAAGTTATCAGATACACAATGATGTGCTCCGAAACTCCGGTGATCTGTTGCTGAAGGTAGCGCAAACTTTCGACGTGTCGGTTGGCTTCGTTTAGCAGAGCTCACAGATCCTTATGCGATTCCATCGTCATTTTCTTCAGGGACAACAACCCACGGATGTGAGTTTCTACTAACACTCGTTTGTTCTCGTACCGGTCCGACAAAATGTCCCATGCCTGCTGGTAGTTGCCCTCGCTTAGGACCTTTGCATCCAGGATTTCAGCAGCATCTCCGACGAGGGCTTTATCGAGGTGATACAATTTAATGGCGTTTGTATCCCCCGAGTTAGCCATCAGGTCCTGAAAGATGGCCTTGAATTTCGGCCACGCGTCGTAGCTCCCATCGAACGTTGGGATTGGTGCTTTTAATGGTTGCTGATGGATGATTACCTGGGGCGCTGCTGGAACGGCGGGAGGAACTCTCAGGGTGGCCTGATCTTTTGCTTCCAGTAGTAGCTCTTCCACAGAGTTGGAGATGGCGTAGTATAGTTGCTCGAATGTTGCGTATTCATCGTCTTGTGCCTCCAGTGCTTCATCGGGAAGGATGGCAATTATCTTGCTGTGGAATTGGCTGTACTCGGCATAGTTGCCGCCAGACTCTTGGACAGCACACCAAGTTGTGCCAATCCTAGCGTCGAGTTGATCACCGTCTGCTTGATCCGCATCAATTTCATTTTTGCTGCATACCGTTGGCGACTCAATCCTCGATATTCCTTGGCTGTAACTTCATCCAGTTGGGTCTCCCATTCGTCGAATCCGTGGAACGATCCTGATGTATTCGAGTGTGAACCGACAGCTGGGTGCTGCTCGGTACCGGCATCTTGCGCACCGTCTCGATTTGTCGAGTGTATATTCATTTCAATTTTTCAGTTTGTTTTTTCACGGGGTTGGCATTGGCAACAGCAGTAGCAGTTTGTTTGGTTGGCAGGTTGCTAGGTAACGTACGTGTTTTTCTCTTGGAAGGCGGCAGGCGATTCGATCCTTAGGTGGGATCGTCACAGGGCAAACTTTCACGGCGAAAGCTTGTTGGAACTGCTCGTCATCCGGTTCGGGATGGACCAAAATTGATGTTCGATCTCGGAGGGCACTTTTACAGCGGAGTGGACTGTATTCGGCAGGGTGGGCGGAGGAGACAAGCGTCAATCGATTCAACTCTTTATGAGCTCTGAAAAGAGCTGGGGGGTTTGACGTTGCTCCTTGCCAGGGACGGGAATCGACGAATAATGAACACCGATCGGCTACACTAGCAATAACTTAATTAAATTTTCTTCTGCTTTTCTATTTAACAAATTGCTTGCTGCTGCTGATGTTCTCGCTGGGCGATGGTCGAATGAAAACTGATCATGTCCATGACGCTGCATGCCCCTTTTATAAGAGGTAGTTGCCATTCACCAACGGCGGTTGCTAACGGGGTGGCTTCGATTTCGACTGAGACGAAACAGTAACCCCCCCCCCCCTTTTTATTTTTTCAAAAAAAACAAACATTAAAAAAAAAAAAATAAAAAAACAAAAAAAAAAAAAAAAAAAAATTAAATTAATATTTTTTTTTCTTTTTTTCCCCGAATTTTCACCCCCTCTCTTTTCTTTCTACACACAAAAAAAAATTTTTATTTTTTGGATTTTTTTTTTCTTCCTTCCTTTTTACCTCCTTCCTTTTTTTTCTCCCCCCCCTTTTTCATTTTTTGATTTTCCAAATGTTACATATAATAAACATATGCGTTGTTAGCCATTATGAGCAGTTCTTTGGGGATGGGAACTAGATGCAGCTTATTTCCGAATGACTTCAATCACCATCAACGAATTTAATGTTCTCTCACAAATTGATGATCGATCGTCGGTAAGGTTCCTAGCCGTTGTCAAAAATCCTCGCTCGACATAAGTATTACCATGGGATGCCGTCATAGCTGCGGATATTTAGTTTCACCTCTAGTTGTCGCCATGCTACAGAACTGATTCCAGTAGTCCTCAATTCTCCCTTTTGCGCTGTCTTGCATATCTATTTCATTTGATTTGAGCAGGTTTCACTCATCCATTTGGCAAGTCCGCATTTTGAATTCATTATTCGTTCAATATATGTTTACAAGAAGCGATATAACGTTTTTTTTTTAGCTATATGCAAGAAGTTGAGCTTGTCCTTCAATTAAGTCAAATCAGCCGTTATTTTATCCCCAATAATTAAATTTTTGGGAGGTAATAAGTTCTCAACATTCTCAAATATATTATGGTGTCAGTTGAAAACCGAGTTTTTCGACTAGCGCCAATCGATTTTACTCTCGTTCTGTACGTTATACCTAATGTCGGAAGTGGTGCGCTGTATGGCGTATCTGATGCGCTATACAGCGCGCTACTTCCGACATTAGGTATAACGTACAGAACGAGAGTAAAATCGATTGGCGCTAGTCGAAAAACTCGGTTTTCAACTGAAACGATAATATCCTGAGATAGTACTGCATCGGCAGGCCACACTTCCGCTTTGCATAGTCTGGTCACTATAGTACGTTGATAGTACGAACAAACATTCCGATTTGTGACAGACTAATAAAATTACTAGGGTTTATAACACTTAGTCTTAAGTATTTCAGCTTTTACATAGTTTAGTTTCAAATGCATACCATGTCATATTGTGGACCCCGGTAAGTTTGAACAGCTAAAATTGCAAATACTCGGCGCTCAACTGCACAAAGGTTCAAATTTGCTTTATGCACTACTGTACTGAAACTAGTTACAAACATTCACTTTGAACGCCGAGTGTTTTCAATTTGGGCTTTTCAAACTAACGGGGGTCCACGGTATTGTATTTAAACCTGTTCGAAACGATTTGTTGATCAAAGTTGTTTCTACCCACCATCGTTTTCTTTCCAAACTCAGCTTCAGCTTAACCACCCTCGCAAACTAACACCAGTGGATGGTAAAAGAACAGTACTGACCTGTAAATCGAGTGAAAATGCCAGCACTCGATCTCACGAACAACACCTCCTCTTTCATACTCTGGTTATCTTACGATTCTTGAATACTACGTAGTCTTCGTTATCGGAACATGTTACTTGGGAATATGAACATTGAAATGATTAACAAGCGCCGGCCACTGTTAAATAAATAATTATTTCTGTTGTTTCTTGCAGAGATAATCACCTTGATGTGACGAGTTTAATGTACGGGTGGGACGGCAATCCAAGCTCTTGCTATATTTTCTCTTCAAGTCGTGATGGCTAGCCTGAACTGCCTCAGCATGAGAGAATTTTCTGCGGTAATACAGCATTCTGCAAAGCATCATTCAACTTATCAAGGATATCCCCGGCTTTGGCAGAACCGATGAAGAACGTTTGATGATGCGTTGAAACAATCTGGGACTTCGACTTTGACCAGTAGCGAATGGTTATTTGTTATTATTTTTTCCCAGCCGAATTTTTTTTTGTCTCGTCGTAGCATATGATGCACAGAGAATTACGCCCATCTTTCAACGTGATCTCCTGGAAAAAGTGCTAAAGCAACAATCACTAAATTAAGAGCCTTAATTCTGCTCAATCAAAAATCTGCAGGCACCGCATTCGGTAACATAGCACAAAATGTATCTCAAAGTCCATCACAGAATGCAGCCAAAATCAGATGCAATATATTTCAATAGCCATATCAATTCAGCCTTAGTTCCTGCATCTCGTGTACTTAAAAGCTGCACTTGAGAAATCATCGCACCAGATGAGCAGGGTGTTCGTTGCCGATCGATTTTGATCGATCACACCACACCCAAAGTAGACTTGGACCACGAAGATCCTTCCATCCTTATGCCTCACAATATTTGCGTGCTGCTCAAAGGCTAGAAAAAGCCTGGATATTGTTAAGGCCTTACCGCAAATTGTACAGAACACTCCGTTATCGCTATGTTTTCGGGCCTACTCCGAAACAAGGCAGTCATAAGGATTAGTTTTCTGCAACCGTTCAGGGTGGAAAGTGCATTTCCCTATACTGTTTTAAAAATGAACTAAATACCAATAATTAGTTTCCATGTTCAGGATTCGTTTGTCTGAATTGAAATGATATTCGAATAATAATAAAATAAAAAAAAAAGTGACTTTAGTGACCAATTTTTGGAAAATAGTGACTTTAGTGACTTTTCGGTGACAATGGTGACTTTTTAGTGACTGCCTTTGAAATAGTGACCAAGTCACTAAAAAGTGACCCGCTACCAGCCCTGCATATACAGTATTGAGACCACCTGAGATATTAAATTCACCTTGTTAGTGACCTTGAACACACGCACACTAAAGCGCCATTTAGATCAAAGGAGTGCAAGTAAGAAGGAAAATCTTTTGGAGGAAAACAAACCATCATACCTCTGTCTGTGCCAGAAAGGGTGAGGTGATTAAACGTCAAAAAGCCTAATATGTGTGCGTTAACCAAGGTGAATTTAATATCTCAGGCAAGGTGAATTTAATATCTCAGGTGGTCTCAATACTGTATATGAGAATTTCAGCCATGTTTAAACGCATACTAATACAAACCATATCAAGTAAAAAACTGGTCTGGCATACTGAAGTTGTCTCCTTTACACCTATGCAACAGTGCCTGTGATGTCAAACTCGCAGTTCCAATTTAATCCAAACGAGTAAAGGAGATGATTAGATTCACACTGCCACGCCTGTGTTCTATGCCATGGGATATGAAGCGTCAGGCTGCAAGGTTTGTTTACTAATTTTTGGTGCAAAAAGTGCACGTGCTAATTATGTAAACAAAACGTTTAGCAAAAACCGTTTCCATTAATATGTAACTCTTCACTCCTAAGCAAAAATGCAATCACCAAGTCATTTTTTGGGAAATTACCTTTTGATTATTCCTTACTCTTCCGCTCCCCTGCTAAATCTCATTCGATACACCGCTACTCCTCCCGTCTTCCCAACTAAATGAAGAAAATAGACCACCTGAGATATTCACCTTGATCTCAGATACTGTACACAGAAGAAAAAAAGTACCCATTTGAGCAGTTGCGTGTGGGAAGCCAATTTTGGGTATAGTTATGTTAACCGACCCGTTGGGTATAAATAACTTACTTTTGGGTCGAATTTCACCCAAAAGTAAGTTATTTATACACAACGGGTACGTTAACATAACTATACCCAAAATTGGCTTCCCACACGCAACTGCTCAAATGGGTACTTGTTTTCTTCCGTGTAATAAGAATATCACACCTTTATAAACACATACAAAAATACTACCTATAAAAAAAAAAACAGGTCTGGCATACTGAAGTTATCTCCTTTACACCTATGCAACAGTGCCTGTGATGTCAAACTCGCAGTTCCAATTTAAACCAAACGAGTAAAGGAGATTGTGACGGCGAGAACCACCTAATACAACAGGATTCGACACGACAGTGCACTGTTAAAGTGGTGTAAGCTACACCTTCGAGTAGCCGCTTATTTCGCTGGGTGCGTTTGACGTCTTTCGTGGTGACGTATCGAAAGCGGAGGAGAAGATTAAAAAAGTTGAGAGTCATCTTAGAATACAGAGAATTGAAGTGAATTGGTTTGTTCTAATATACAGGTTTAATATCAAAATTATAAGATTTACATTATCGAATTCGGATTTAAATTTGGTTACCTGAATTACAATCACCCTAGTGAAGAATCTCGTAGTAGAATTGTACTGAAAAATTGTAAGTAGTGCCATAAGTATCCTGAATTCAAACCTAATTAAAAATAAAAACTTACAGTTAAAGCTGATCCCAAATTACCCGTGTTTGTGGAGCTGCTAAGAAATTCAGTCACAACATTTCTTTAAAAAATTTCACTTCGAGATCCCCTGAAAATGAGTCGGACGAACAACAGTGAAATGTCTCAGGAGGAGTCCTGTTGTTCAGCCTGTGACCGTCCGGATAATGCCGAAAATATGGTGGCTTGCGACTCCTGCGATTCCTGGTTCCACTTTAGCTGCGCAAAGGTCAACGATAGTGTATCGAACCAACCCTGGAAGTGCATCTCGTGCGGCACCCTCAACCAAACACAATTGCAGACGGAAGAGGATGATGCGGTACCGTTGCAGAAAACGACGCTTAAGGTTCCACCCAACGGAGGAAAATTATCGAAGGCTTCGGACGTCAGTAAACCCAGTACCATGAAGAGTAAGAAGTCGGCAACCAAGAAGTCTGTAAGTGCTACCTCTAGTGTTAAGAATAGGGCAAGAGAGATTGAGATTCAAATGTTAGAGGAGCAAGAGCGGATGAATGAACAGGCCCTGAAGGAAGAAAAAGAAATGAAGCAAAGGAAATTGAGGTTAGAAAAACAAATAAGGGATCGCGAGTTAGCTCTAGAATCCAAAAAGTTAGCGGAAGAAAAGGCTTTCCAGGAAAAACAGCTAGCGGATGAAGAAAGGTTTCGTAAGGCCCGCGCATAGATGAGGCAGCAGTCATTTGAAAAAATAAAAAGCTTGGTTAGGCAGTCGTCACAGCGCGGTAGTGAAGCTTCGAGCGTTTGTCGCAGTGAGACGGAGAAATTCGTTGAGAAAGTAAAAAGGTGGTTGCAGACGTCGGACGATGAGACAGCGGGAAACAACAGCAAGTCCATATCAGCAGCTAACGAGAAAGAAGAACTTCGAGCAGTAGGAGAGCCAAATCAGATTGTGTCAATTCAGACGGCTGAAGGGGGGAAACTGGAGGCCACCCCAATAACAACGCTACAAGTCGAGGAAAAGGAGGATGAAAACGAGAAGCTGAGAAAGTGAATTGTACAGCTTGAGAAAGAGTTGTATCGCGTAGGCAAAATAGCCGAGGAAAGCCAGAATAAGGAACATCTCGGAAAGGAAAAGGAGAATAAACCAATAAATCAGCACAAGGTAACCCGGAAATCAATAATCAACGATATTTGCCCTCCCGTTCCTCACGGATCTCAGAGAAACATTAGATTCAACGAAGAATCGGAAAAATCCGGGACGAGCGAAGATGTTATCAACCCAGGTAACATCAGTTCCCCAGAAGAGAAGGGACCAACCAGTCGTCAGTTAGCAGCACGGCAAGTGATGGGGAAAGATCTTCCGGCATTTTCCGGAAACCCGGAGGAGTGGCCCATCTGGATAAGCAACTTCGAGAGATCAACAGCTACGTGTGGATTCTCCCAGGACGAAAATTTGATCCGGTTGCAACGATGCCTGAAAGGCTCAGCATTGGAAATGGTGCGCAGCAGGCTTCTTTCTCCGACTAGATAGATAATCTGGTGGAACATCTCAAGAATGCAAATCAGCAATCTCACTTAACAAACCCGTCGCTGCTTCACGATTTAGTGGGGAAACTTCCAGTGGATTACCGGTTGAAGTGGTCAGCGTTCAAGAGTTCCGTCGTGGAGGCGAACCTCGAGACGTTTGGATCATTTATGTCATCCTTGGTAGAGCTGGCGTTCGAAGTGATGGATGACACACCGACAGGAAAGACGCACAAAGCAGGAAATCAGAGATCCAAAGACAGAGGGTACGTTCAAGCTCATTCAGAGTGCCCTTTGGCTGGACGATCCGCATCGAACGACAGTGTAGAGAACAGCATTACTGCATCAGCTAACCCACCGAAAAAGATTTGTACTTTCTGTAAGTTGGAGGGGCACAGAGTAGCCGATTGCTTCAAGTTCAAGGCGCTAAATGTTGACGAGCGGTTCAAGGTTGTCAACCAGAATTCTATATGCAGAACTTGCCTGAATCAACACGGAAAATGGCCGTGCAAAACCTGGCGAGGATGTGGTGTAGAAGGTTGTAGCTTGCGTACACTGCTGCATTCGACTACACCATTCGTACCTACCGTGGTCTCTACGAGCCATGTAGGACAGCAGACCAGTGGCGGTCCATTTTCTCGGATTCTTCCGGTCACCTTGTATGGAGAACACAGCAAGCTGGACGTGTATGCGTTCGTGGATGAAGGTTCACAGCTGACACTTTTGGACGATGCAGTCGCTGTGAAGCTGGGAATCACTGGAAAGGTTGAAGCATTAAATCTACAATGGACTGGGAATATTACCCGGAACGAACCGAATTCCGAACGGATACGGGTGGAGATATCTGGATGCGATTTAGGGAAACGGTATAAGCTATTTGACGCACGAACCGTAGCGAGTCTTCGACTACCGACACAATCACTGCGTTACCAAGATTTAGCTACAAGTTACCCAACAAACATCGGTGTCGAATAACCGCTTGTTCAAACAAATTTGGAGAAGTTGTTCAGCTTTTTCTTCTAGAAAGCTTAATAACTTCTCCAAAATTGTTTGAACAAGCGGTTATTCGACATCGATGTTTGTTGGGTATCCACATCTTCGAGGTTTGCCGATCAATGATTACGATGACGTTACACCGAAGCTTTTGATTGGTCTTGACAACCTGAAACTCACGGTTCCGTTGAAGATTCGAGAAGGAGGTTGGGGTCAACCCATGGCTGCCAAGTGCCGGCTTGGCTGGAGCATTTACGGATGCGCACAGTCAATTTCGGAACCATTCACGTGTGGGTTTTACGTTGGAGGATGGACCAATCCAGAGGCAGACCTGAATCAGCTAGTCCGCGATTATATTACGCTCGACAATTCGGGTGTAGGGCCTCCACCGGCCCCGCTCGAGTCAGATGAAGAGAAACGAGCACGTATGTTGCTGCAATCAACAACGAAAAGGGTTGGAAACCGGTTTGAAACTGGTATGCTGTGGAAGCGGGATGACATCGTGTTTCCAGATAGCTACGGGATGGCGTGCCGACGCTTGCGTTCACTGGAGAGACGACTCAGCAAAGAACCTCATCTTTATGACTGCGTTCGTCAACAAATGCGGGAGTACCAAGAGAAAGGCTATGCTCATCAAGCTACGGTGGAAGAATTAGCCAGCACGAGTCCGGAGAAGTGCTGGTATCTACCGTTGGGAGTGGTGCTCAACCCTAAGAAACCTAGTAAGGTACGAATAATCTGGGATGCTGCCGCGAAAGTGAACGGTGTGTCACTGAACTCGGCGTTATTAAAAGGACCTGACTTCCTTACGTCGCTGATTGCTGTGTTTTTTCACTTCCGCTTATATCAGTACGCGCTGACAGGAGATGTCAAGGAGATGTTTCACCGTTTTTTTATCAGGCTAGCAGACCGTCAGTTTTTGAGATTTCTTTGGCGAGACCTAGCAACTCTAGACGTTATAGTATACGTTATGGATGTAGCTATATTTGGGGCAACATGTTCGCCGAGTTCCGTACAATACATCAAAAATTTAAATGCGCAGGAATTCGAAACTAAAAATCAAAGAGCGGTAGCAGCAATCATCGATTATCATTACGTGGACAGTTTTCCGACAGCTGAAGAAGCAATAAAAATAGGAAGAGAAGTGAAGCGGATCCATGCAGAAGGCGGATTTGAGATTTGCAACTTTCTCTTCAACGATTCTGCGATTGCAGAGCAAGTCGGAGCAGCATCAATAGAGAAGGAGAAGTCCATTAAGGCGGAAAAGGGAGAAAACGTCGAGTCTGTCCTAGGAATGAAGTGGTTCCCAGGTGGTGATGAACTCACTTACACATTCGTATGGCGTGACGATCTCAAACACCTTCTGAACGAATCGCACACGCCAACCAAACGGGAAGTGCTTCGTGTAGTAATGAGTTTGTTTGATCCATTAGGGTTGATCAGCTTCTTCTTGATTCACGGGCGAACATTGATGCAAGATATTTGGGCATCAGGAGTAGACAGGGATGAACCAATAAATAGACGTCAAGGTGTGCAGATAGAGTGTGGAATGCTGAAGCAAGAGGAATTGGCCAGGGCAGAAGTTACGCTGTGGAAGGAAGCCCAGCAGGAGTGCTACGCAGAAGAGGTAGCGCAGCTAAGCGGAAACAAAAGTGCGTCGCAGTTGGAGTATTCAGCAGTACCGAAATCAAGCCACATATTCAAGCTTTGGCCATTTCTGGACCAAGACGGAGTGATGAGAATGCGAGGAAGAATTGACACTGCATCGTTTATGGCATATGCAACTAAACACCCTACGATTTTGCCGCAGAGGTCTTGGATCACTTTCCTTCTGGTGGACAAGTTTCACCGGCATTTTCAACACGCTAACAGAGAGACAGTTATTAATGAAATGAGACAAGAGTACCAAATCCCAAAAATGCGAGCGCTCGTCGCAAGAGTCGCTCGGGAATGCATGTATTGCCGTGTGAGGAACACAATCCCAAAGACACCACCAATGGCTCCACTACAGAAAGTTCGGTTCACACCTTTCGTAAGACCGTTCACATTCGTGGGCCTGGACTACTTCGGGCCGATTTTGGTAAAGGTTGGGCGCAGCAACGTTAAGCGCTGGGTGGCGCTGTTTACGTGCCTCAGCATTCGAGCGGTCCACTTAGAAGTAGTACACAGCATGTCTACCGAATCCTGTATGTTAGCAGTTCGCCGCATTGTATCGAGGAGAGGCTCCCCTGCTGAATTCTTCAGCGATAATGGCACCAATTTTCATGGCGCCAACAACCAGTTGAAGAAGGAGATTCAAGACCGCGAGGAACGGCTAGCAGCAGTGTTCACCAACGCAAATACCCACTGGACGTTCAATCCACCCGGAGCCCCCCATATGGGAGGGATTTGGGAACGAATGGTGCGCTCGGTTAAAACGGCGATAGGAACCATCATGGAAGCGCCACGGAAACCGGATGATGAAACGCTGGAGACGGTGATTATTGAAGCAGAAGGTATGATCAATAGCAGGCCGCTAACGTACATTCCATTAGAATCGGCTGACCAGGAAGCGCTAACGCCGAACCACTTTCTTCTGGGGAGTTCTTCCGGAGTCAAGCAACTAGCAGTACTTCCGATAGATTACCGGGCTACTCTCAGAAGTAGCTGGAAATTAGCGCAGCATTTGGCTGATGAGTTCTGGAAGCGATGGTTGAAGGAGTATCTGCCGGTGATATCACGGCGGTCTAAATGGTTCGAACATGTGAAGGATATCGAGAAGGGAGATTTGGTATATGTAGTAGATGGATCAGTGAGGAGCCAATGGTTAAGAGGACGAGTGGAATGAGTAGCAGTTGGTGCAGATGATCGTGTCCGACAAGCGTGGGTGCGTACGAGAGGAGGAGTTCTTCGAAGGCCTGTAGTGAAGCTGGCGGTGCTCGACGTCAGAGACAATGGTGATCCTGGACTAGGAGCGTGCAGCGAATCACGGGCGGGGGTGTGTGACGGCGAGAACCACCTAATACAACAGGATTCGACACGACAGTGCACTGTTAAAGTGGTGTAAGCTACACCTTCGAGTAGCCGCTTATTTCGCTGGGTGCGTTTGACGTCTTTCGTGGTGACGTATCGAAAGAGAAAAAAAAAAAAAAAAAAAAGAAAAAAAAGAAAAAAAAAAAAAGAAAAAAAAAGTTTTTTTTTAAAATAAAAAAAAAAAAAAAAAAAAAAAAAAAAAAAATAAAAAAAATTAAATATAAAATTTAGTTTCAATAATAAAAACCCCCCCCAAGAAAAAACACCAAAAAAAAATACTCGATTAATTATAATAAACGCCCAAAAACAAATAAAAAAAAAAAAATATAAATATTGATTTTTTTTTAATCCTAAGTCACTCTCGTGGAATGAAAGCAGCATTTGGTAGAAGAATGTTAGTTCTACCGCAGACAGACGTTTATTCTCATATACCCATTTTCATTTTTCGTGTGTAAATTTTCAAATCAAAACACGTTGAATCGCCTTATATACTAGCGCCGCCTAGACAACTTATTGCTAGTTTAAAACTGACAGATTCACTCACCATCTCAATCACCACCCTACCTACCGAATCTGAAAACAAAACAATAACAATCGACGTAAATCTTCCGTACCGCTTGGTTAATTGGTTAATTGATCGGTGTATCTGTTTAAATTACTTATCAATTATCATTGGATCATTCAACTATCTATTTAAAAGAAGCTCTAATGTAAGTATATAATAAAATGATGTTTGGTACCGTGTGATAACAATAAAAACAAGCTTAAACGAGACAAATAAATCACATTCAAGCTTGGAAACAATCAATCGACGTTGGCCGGGTCTCGGAAGAACATTTGTCGCCGAATAGATTTCATGTTTTATTTAAGGAATTTTATTGTTGATTCTCTTGATTCCGTTGATTAGAACGATCGGGTGTATACCGTCAATGAACTCAATAATCATTTCATTTGGTTGTAGTCGAGAGCACCGGGGACATTCGCCATCAGAGGTACTTCCTTGGTGATTTCTACTAAAATAATTTTCATATTTTCGACCCATTTGCAACGCACAAGTTCGTTATACTGAATCAAAGCCAAAACAATAATAACATTTTGAAAATCTGCTCAGATCAGATCAGTGGCGCCATCTGACTGCTTATTGCCACTTGCTAACACAATGTACGCCATGTTTTTTACACATGTTAGTGGGTCGAGCTTGAACGTCTGTCTGCGGTTCCCTACCACGTGGCGCGATAGAATATAGGGGGCGCTTCTTGTGAGAGAAAAAACCATTAAAAAAATTTTTATAAAAAATTTTTTTCCCCCCCCCAAAAAATACACCACAAAAAAAAAAAAAAAAAAAAAAATGTGCCCCAAAAATACCCTAAACACACCCCAAAAAAAAAAAAAAAAATACACATAAAAAATAACCCCCAATACCCCCGTTTTTGGGGGCCCCCAAAAAAATACACACACAACAGAAAAAAAAATACACACCCCCCCACCCCTGTTTTCTACCCCATGATATAAAAAGCCACACCCCGCAGGTTTTTTTCACAAATATTTGGGGAAAAAGTGCACGTGCTAATGTATGTAAACAAAACGTTTAGCCCATACCCATTTACATTAATATATAACTCTTCACTCCTAATCAACAATGACAGTGCGTAATACCAACAATCAATATGCAACTAGCGATTTGAAATTGGTTCACTGTTGTACAACCCCTTGGTCCGAAGTACACCTTGAAGCCTGCACCTAACTTTACATATTTGCGCCTTTGTTTTGATTTGCTGTGTTATTTTGACAGAATATTTGAGTGTGTGTTCGTGCGAGTTCATTATTAGGGGCGTATTATTAAGCTTGGGACCGAGCTTGAGACCGATGTGCTAGTACTGACTGAGCCAAGAAAAAAATCGTATTTGTTCGGGACCTACTGGTCTTAGAGTTAGTCTATGGTATTATTAAGCTTGGGACCGTGCTTTTGACCGATGTGCTAGTACTGACTGAGCCAAGAAAAAAATCGTATTTGTTCGGGACCTACTGGTCTTAGAGTTAAGGGTCACCCACAATTGATACGTTGCGGATGCGTTGACGTAAATTTGACAGAAAACCTATGGGAAAACTGTCAAATTCACGCAAACGCATCCGCAACGTATCAATTGTGGGCCAGCCTTTAGTCTATGATAATACACTATTGAGTATTCCTTACTCTTTCGCTCCACTGCTAAATCTCTTTGATACCCCGCACGGTAATTCTGAGGTAGTCATTTTTGGCTACATTCTATGCATTTCAAAGAACATCCTCCATACGTCAAAAAATGCATACTTTTTAACCCCAAAAAATGAATACTTTTAAGTCCTTTTTTTATTCCAGTGTGATAGAAAAAATGCATAAAAACAAGGTTATCATCAAAGTGGAAATGTCGATTTGTTCTAGCTGACTGGCTGTGCCACAAAAAAAGTGAAAATAAAAAAAAGGGGTTTTGCTCGTCAAATCTGAATCCAGTATCATGAACTGGCTATGAGGCACTAATTAGATTGATATATATCTATTGATACCATAACCGTCGCTTTGTCGGAAATGAAAACATTTTCCTGCAAATTATCAATCCCAGCAAAAAGAAACATGTTCATACCCTATGGTGTATTTTATTTGCATGTGCGAGTTTTTTAGATAAATCGATACGGAATGTCGTTAATTACAAAAAAAAAAAAAGCAGATCGTACGAAGATTAAAACGGCCAACGGAGATTTGACATATTGGCGCTGAGATTCTTATCCCATCTTCATTAAATAAAGTGACTATTTCCTACAATCACATTTCAAAAATGCATAGTTTCTAATCTCTTTTACGTGCTGCAAAATGCCTAAAATTTATTCACTTTTTGACGTATAACCTCTTTAGGCATTTTTGCCTAAAACCTTTTTAGGCATCCCTAATAAATTTCGTATGGTTATTTTTCTTAACAACCTAGGCACTATCATCCAAAACATTAAAGAAATGGTTGAAGGATTTGTGATATCGTTCGTTTAAGGTAATTTTTTATAAGGGATTTTATGCATAATTCCAGTCTTCAAGAAAAGTGCCTACTTTGAAGTCATAATTGCACACTTCAGATCTACCGTGCGGTACTCCATCCGGCTTCCCAACCAACTGAAGAAAATAGACCACCTGAGATATTAAATTCACCTTGGCGTTAACGTCACAAAGCTTAAGTGGCTTCGCACTGACTAATACAAATGCATTTGACGATCTGTTATATCTCCCTCCATACTCATTGGTATTGCTGGGCGAAATTTCGCTCAATCTCAGTGACCGTTGACAGGATACTTTTAATATTTTCTGTGCGTTTTGTTTATCCATTTTTAAATAGTTTCATGATATTTTAGCGCTTTACTAAGTATTTTGTGTCATTTTTCTATTATCTCTTATAAGTTAAGTATCTGGTTACAATTAACAAAACATGAGCTTCTGAGCAATGGATAAATTAGGGGTAAAAATGCTTATCAACGACATCGGAAACAAGGAGGAGCTGTTCAACGTAATCGTAGGTGAATTGCGTGGCCATGGGATCAAATATCGCAAGGAGAAACGAACCAAGGACGGACAGGTACACAATTGTGTTTGCTCGCATGTTTGCCTCCCTTGGGTAATCTGTTTTTTTTTTTTTTTTTTTTTTCTATCAGGACAAGACACGGTGCAAAAGGATATTCAATGTTCCTCTTCATACATTGGAACTAACAGATGTAATTCTGGCAAATGGAGGCATAGCACAGGTTCCTATATTTGTTTCGGATGCTTGTCAGCGCATTTTAGAGCAAGTGCATACGGAGGGATTGTTTCGGAAAGCTGGCTCGTCAAAACGGCAGCAAGAAATTAAGGTAAGTTAAATTTATAGATTTTCGCATTGTACTAATATCGGATATTTATTTTAGGCCAGTCTCGAATCTGGTCATCCTTTAGGTAAATCACATCATGTTATTGATGTTGGAAACATACTGAAAACTTTTTTTCGCGATCTTCCCGAACCTCTTCTCCCACCGGGAAACATTCAAGAGGCTTTAATCCGCTGTCTTATTTCTGGTGAACACAATGTTTACGATCTCATGATAACCTGCTTGCTTCTTCCCCCCATAACATTAAATACGCTGGCATTCTTCATGCAGTTTCTACACACCGTTTCATTGAATGCGCATGTTAATAAAATGACTATGGAGAACCTGGCCATAATTTTAGCACCAAATTTAATGCCCATTGTTGAGATGGTGCAGCAACGATTGAATAGTCACGTTAAGGTTATTCAATTGCTCATCGAACACTCCCATCAGATAGGCATTGTACCTGAAACGATATTGGAAAAACTCAACGATTCCATAAACTTGGTGCGAGGAGACTCGGCAATTAATACTACCGACAAGAAAAAGAAAAAGCGGAGAAGTGGTTCATTGACTCGAATGTTCCATGGCTTGAGAAAAATAGTTGGTGCTATTGGGTCATCGGAAAGTTTAGATAAGACCGACGAATACGTCGACAAAGATTCAACAGCTGCTACTCCGTGTCTTAATAAATCATCAAAAAAGCGAAAAGTCGGGGAAGGGATGCCATTCAGTGCGAAAAAAAAGTAAATATGCTCATTTCCGAATTTGGTGCTCATCATTAACTAAAACCTTTCGCTTTTGTTTTATTGTAGGAAACAGGTTGTTTCATCACTTCCTGATAATCAAGAAATTCTCCCGTATACTCCACTTGCATTAATGAAGTAAGGATCAAGTATTATTGTTGGTTTGGAAATTTTTACTCAACCAATTTATTTACACTTTCAGGGAGTCGAAAAAATCTCGACTTAGTCTCGGAGGCAATAAAAATAAAACGGGCAAGACGGGATCCAGATTGGTTCAGAGTTCTTCGATTACGTCGATTGTCGATAACAAGCCAATGGAACGGCGTTGGAGTGTCGTCGGTGCACCTTGGGCCCGTAAAAAACAAAATCGTGATGCGGGACTTATCGATTCTAAACTCTCATGCGGGGATGGTATAGATTCTGGTAGAAAAAAAGAAGAAGAAGACGGTGAAGTGATCAAGGATTTGTCGAGTCTATCGCCTGTGATGTCGTTGCCGAATCTGAGTACCCCGGATCTGGAGAAGGAACATGAGTTGTTTGAAGCACAGATTGTAAAGATGCCAACATTGAAAGGAAAAGTATTATTCAACGACGACGATGATGATGATACTGAAGAAGAAAGTAATCGGAAGTACACAAACAATGGGCATAAGGGAGAGGAATATATGCGAATTCCGAAAAGTGAATACGAAGCCATCAAGGAACGTGTCACAGCAATCGAGACAAGAATATCTCAAGAGTTTGGCAACATCATAGGAGGGGTGGTAGTCGACAAAACACAAGTGCTTGATGGCATTGAACGAGTTGAGGATAAATATCAACAAACGCTAGAACACACGGTTCCCATGGAAGCTATATGTTCCAGTACTGATCAACTAGCGAAAAGGTTAAGTCGGGAGTTGAAGATTCGCCGTAGCGTTGAACACAAAGTAATGCGATCTCCAAGCGCTCGTAAAATTGGGACAATTAGAAGACGTTCCAAGGAAAATGTTCGCCTGTCCCGAAATCAATCGTGGCATATGGGATCAACTGTGTCAACTGTAACTAATGTTAAACCCATTGCATCGGATCTATCATTCTATCCGAAAACGAATCTTAAACGAGGTCGCCCAAATACATTACAAACGGGTCTGAAACATCCAGAATTAAGTCCTGCGAAACGTGCAGACGAAAGTGTAGCATTATCATTTCAAAATATTACCGATGAAGAAAAACAAGAAGAAAAGTGGACCTGTGCCAAACGATTTTTCGGTGATGATATATCAATGGATAAAACAATGATAAATGTGAGTGGGGAAGTTTTTAAAACACCCGACATGACAGCGGCCATCCCAAGGCGAACGTCAATACGTTCCGGTGGTAGTTCCAAAAAGGAAACACCACATTTCGTAACCCGAATTGAACTTGGTGAGGCTAAAACTCCTATGCTTCCTCCGGAAGTACCACCTCGCAAGACCCCCGCTAAAACACCCATGCTTCCACCCAAAACTCCAGGCCGCCTGGATTCGACTTTATTGAAAACGCATCTTACGCCACTGCAAGAATTACAATCCGGGCGAGCGTCGATTGCCCGACTACGCAGTCAGAATGCCGGAATGGTGATGGCCAAAGCTAAACTTTTCGATGGTATGGTAACGAGTACACATCAAGCATCTCAGTCACAGAGTAACCGTCGTCAAAGTACTAAATTTGCGATAAAAAATAAACCGGATGGTACAAAAACTCTGAATCCTCTCATGCAAGTTCCAGAAAAGATTCAACTACGTCAGGTGCAAAAAGTTCGAAGTGTTACTTCTACTCATAATGTGAAAAGTCCGCACCGATCAACGCCGCGTAAACGAACCATGACGAAATCACCTCATGGAGGCATTAATCGACGGGAAAAGCTCAGACTCGCTGCAAAATCTCCCGGGACAAAGGCCTTTAACTCACCTCGATTGATTCGGCAGCTACAGGACGAATCCACACATTTTGTGACAGTTAATTCTACAAATTCCGACGAAAATATGGGCTTTTCGTTGAATCTCTACGATCTGGATAATAAAACTCCGCACGGCAAAAAGAAGTTTGTTCATAACTCTCCCCGAAGACTCATGGCCACCACTCCTCAGAGTAGAGGGAATAGACCTACGAATCCACTTGGAAGACAGCATACGCCCATGAAGGCGACGCCTCTTTCAAAAATGACTCTAGCACCATCAGCTACAGGACAAGGCGTAAATGGATTGTCAGCACGACGAGAATCACCACGACTGCTGGCCAATAGTTGTCAAACCAGAAGAGCACCAAATATCACCGCCACCGTTGGACCTTAACTGAGTAGGTGTTTATAGTTTTAATTAAGCGTGACTATCGTACGAAAAAACAATCACTGCTTTGGTAAGAGTCTGTGATGGTGAGTTGATGATGTGCCCTTTAAAGCGATAAACGTAAAATGTATAGACTGCCATCTCATAATAAATATAAGCCTTTAATACGAAAAGAGTGCGCATTTTATAATATTTGTATCACAATTTGGCTTTGTATAAACGGAGTTTTTTTTTTTTTTTTTTGAAGAATGGGGCTGAAGCGATGATGAGGTTCATTTATGACGTGGACAAAGCAAAAAAGGGGAGAGGTGAACAGACTAGGGGAACTAGGGGCAATATAAGTCATGCACATTTTGTTCTACACCACGAATTCTAAAAAAGTTTGTAATTGTAATAAGTCTTGTGTGCAGTTTTTACTATAGTACTGGTAAATTTTACGTGACAGTCGATAGTTTCAATAAATCTAAAAATCGGTTCACATTACATACATTTATTTCAATTGAACTTATGATTGAACAAACAAATTCCAAAACTACTTTCTACGAGGTAAAATGGTCACATTTGTTCAGAGCACTACGATCAGCTTTGTTTTCGTTATCTAATATCAAACTTCAGCTTTTAAAATCTGCAATGCCATTTCATTACGGAAAGTCCTCATTTTCATGCTTAGATTCAAGTTTGTGTGAAGTACAAGGCCACATGCTGTGGTTGAATGAAATACATTGGAATTTATTAGACGTTAATTTTTTTTATAAAAAATTGCCATTATCGATAACACTTCCACCATACTTCATTGAATCAAAAACATCGCGTCGATGGTGACACAAAACGCCCTCTTATGGCCAGTGGTGGTAAAAGTACTGTGTTTTAACTTTTTTTTCGGTGACATTTCACATCTTTTTAATGATCAAACGAAAGACACACAAAACCGACCTGGGTTCAACTTACGTTCGACAACATTTTGGAAGTGAGGGTTCCAAACCGGGGAAGCATATCCAAGGCATATTAAGGCAGAAGACGTCTTGAAACACTATTGTCACATGAAAAATGATGGTCGTTAATTTGATATGCTCTTTTCAGTGTAGTACCCGCAAATAAATAACCGTAGACAATAGAAGGCTTTTTTATAGACAATTTGACAGCAGAATATTTTTTTGGATTTAAAAGCATGCAGTTCACATCGTACTGCCTCTAGATCATACTGCAACTAAATAGCGTCTTGAAACGAATCTACCTGTATATAAATATTGAAATCGTCAGCGAACCTCAACAAACCAACTAAATTTCTGCAACAGGACATCGTTGAATTACAAGAGGAAATTCAAGCCCATGATGACTACTATGAGGAATGCCAGATAGAGCGGCTCATTTACGGAGTTGCTTGTACGAACGATGCACCAGGTGGCGTACTTCCGTGTTGCGATAAGGCAGTTATCTATGTAGTTTGCTATCCTACGCTTAGCAACGTGATTATTTACCAGGTATAATCAAGTAGAATAAATACATTTTCACTTTAACTTTAAGCTTACACCAAACGAGACGTTCTTTATATCAACTCACAAGTGGTTATGGGCCCAGAACATGGCCATAGCTTGAAGTAAAGATTCTTCCTGCTTTTCAAGAAAATTTTGTTCGTCCAGGAAGCGGTTCAAGCAGCAATAAGACGAATACCACTTGAAGCGGTGTTGTAACCGGATCTGGAGGCTGAGATGCTGCCGCATCGAGAGACAGTGTGCGAACTGGTGGTGTAGTTCGTGCCTAAGGCGATTGAAAACATAAGGATCGTCAAAACTACTCATCATGGGTGTTCTCAATGAAGATGAAGCTTGTAATAGAATCGACGTAGAGAACTGTTCAGCCCGTGGAGGGTCCCCCAGTTGATCCGGATGCTAGTAATTGAGCGCTGGCAACGATTCGTTTTACACTGGTGAAAAACAACTTCAGCCTTGTCCAAACCGCGACTAGTGCTAAGGATATATGGGTAATGCTCCAGAAAGAATTTCAAGACGATGGACTGATTCGAAGATTTGGTTGGCTGGAGCGGTTGACTTCGGTGAAGCTGGAGAACCACAGTTCCATGGAGGATTATGTGGAAAACTTGGTGTCCATGGCCAACGATTTATGCGAAATCGGGATCGAAGTTATCGACCAGTCTCTGTTGATGAAAGGCCTTCCAGAATACTACCACCATGGGACTGCAGGCGTCCGACATGGCGCTGACAGCTGATACGGCCAAAGTAAAAATCCTGCAAAACGTTAAGTGGCCCTTTTCAGCTTCCGCAAGTGAAGGAGTTCTACGAAATACAAGCTCAGGCGACCGAAGAGACGAAACGTGTTTCAACTGTAACAAGCTTGGATATATCTCAGTTCATTGCCCCGAGAAATGAAAACAATTCACAGAGGATAAAACCATAATTCACCACAGAAAGCAAAGTGTTCTTTTATTCGGTCGCAAATAGACAGAGTAAAAATGTGCGCTGGTGGTAGGATGGCTTGGAGTGAGTGAATCACTCTCTCTTTTAAACGACCGCTCTCACGGGCTCTCATCTGTCTTCGCCCACGAGCTCTCGCCTGCGATCCGTGCCGCGTACACTTGTGCGAGGACGCGCCAGTGCTCTTTCTGTGATTCGCTGGTGGTTTTTAGTGAAAACGTCGTCGGAGTTGTAGATAATGTCCTGAAAAAGGAAGCATTCTTCTTTCTTCCTTTGTTATGTAGCGTCAAAGCGAATTTTCAATCACTGCTGTATATTAGCAGAAGAGTCCATGCCAATGAGCTTACTGGAGCGCACGCGTCAAGTAATTTATCTGCATTCGCTTCTGTGAATTTGAGAGCTCTTCTTCGCACTCTAGAACGATCGAGTGTTGTGTGAATAAAAACCATTTTTTCCACTCACATGCGCTACACACATGCAAACACGGTGGTAAATATAAACAAGAGAGAAGAGCTCTCGTTGAGGTAGGAAGAGGGGCATATGGTTTGAGCTACCAGCCCATTATAAGTGATTGGCAGATGCTGATCACAACCAGAGATAAGAAGAAGAAGAAGAAGAGGTAGGAAGAGTGTGTGGAAAAGTTAAAATAACTCTTTACCACACTGAGGATATGGACATCACTGGCAGCAAGTGTTTGCTCATCCAATCGATACGGCGAACAACCGGTGTATGATGTCTACAGCAAAAGAATTGGTCAACCTCGAGCTTCAAGAAGGACCCATCGAAGTGCAGTAGTTGCTACATGACATGGATGTGTCAACGAACCTCATATCTGTCAGCAAGATTTGTCGAAAGGAATTGACGGTGACGTTCACTGCAGATTCCCGTATAGTTTTTGATGATGATGAAGATGTGATTGCTTCTGGTACCAGATGGATGGTTTGTATCGACTCAACCGCAAGAAACCGCAAACATCGGTGATGGCAGCGGAAACGGAAGTCTGGCACAGGAGGCTAGGACATCTGAACCAACAAATCGTGAATTTCTGAAGGAAGCGGTATTTGATTGTGTGACCTGTACTACAGGGAAACAAGCTCGTGATCCATTGCATTCTAGCACAATGAGAGCACAAGCATTGTTGGATTTGGTGCAAATGGATCTTTGTGGACTAATACAAGCGGAGCGTACTGTCTTGTTGGTAGCCACTACTTCTTAACATTCGTCGATGATGCCAGTCGCAACTTTTTAAAGTCTAAGTCGAGGCGCCCACTGATGGGGTGGAGGTGTGGTAGGGTACGGGACGGGTTTTAAGCAGTCTAGTCAGACCCTGAGACATTTGATGAAGCTGTATGTAATCTTTAATTAGAACTGCCAATATTTAGACATTAATCCCTCTGCTTACCTCTGGTCTATCGGAACATACCTTCAGCAACGAGCATTAGGCTCAGAAAATTTCATAGCCATGGAATAAAGTTCCCAATTGCAGGGACTTCTCAAACGCATGCGGATTGCTTTCCGATTAAAAAAATGTTTTCTTCAGCTCCTCAATCTGTACATAAACTAACAATATTGTATCAGTGCGATTCTGTGCATGTGTGCGAAGCGACATGAAATAGGCCAGTTGACGATTTGCTGCAAACGTCAATTTCCTCAACCCGCTCCTTCGTTTTACCCATCCGCTCTCGAAAACAATCAACCAAAACATGTCGATTGCTACGACACAAACTCGTCTCCTAGCAGGTTATGAGACAGACGTACACAACCAAACTTTTAGTTTGTCATTGATCTTTAGATTGGCAATGTGTGTTTCTTACTTCATTTACTCTCACGCAAATGTTAGCCAAAGCGACCTTGAGGACAAACGGGATGCTTCGTTTAAAAACAAACAAATGCAAGAGACAATAGGCTTCACGTTACAGTACCGGTGCGCTATATCCATGGTTAACCAAGAAGAGAGGAAACATGCGCTCTCAAAAGCAACAGTGATGCCATAGCTGCAGCTCAACAGCGAAGCATTATTTATCGTTGGGTACTATTGGACAGCTCCAAAACATATTTTTTATTGCAAATGATAGTGCCAGATGATGGACAATATAATCATAAGCATAGATCAACCTCCAATGACTGGAAGAAACATGAAATAAATAGCGATTTCAGATTATCTAAATATGTAATAAATTTAACTCAATGTTCAACATCACATTCTGGCAACAAGCCTAGTTGTGGGAGAGAGCTGATGAAGACATGCTCTCCGGTACACGCGATGCAAATGCAAAAAACACAAAGGTAAAATTTGAGCGAACTTCTTCAGCAGGTCAGAAACTGATGGTTTCTAGATGATGTATTTTAAATCTTCAAAATAACAGTAATAAATTGATAATCAATCATGATTCATACATCGAATCATTGGCCCAATAGATAAAATTTGTATATATAAATTATATAATATATATAATATATAATATAATTTGGAAAATGTAGGAGTTATAGACCTATTTCCTAACAACTGATTAAAACAGTGACCCCTGATTAAGCCGTTCCCTACCCTATCTGCTAGCATGTCAAAATATCTTGTCGGCGTTCGCCTCACGTCACAAGACTTTGGATCGATGTTTTGACATGATACATGATGCCACATCTCCGCCACATCAGTGGGTGCCTCGACTAAGAGTGGCGTTTAAGATGTGTTTGCGAACTTAAAATCTTAATGGCTGACTGGCAGTCTTTTCGAAAATTGAAGCTTTGGTCCAACAATGGTACATACTGAATATGTTAACTCGGCGATGGAAGCTTATATGGATTGAATCAATCGAGCAGGGTGTGGAATAGACAGCTGGTTGAAGTGATGTGGCAGTTTGGACATTCTCGTTCCAGACTGGACCCATGTCTGTAGTATAAGGTGCACACGAAGGAGATAATCTTTGTATCGATTTACGTAGATTACCTATTGATCTTTACCAATAACTCGGACTTGATGAAAGATGAAGCTGAAGGAGTTGGTGAGTGTGTGAGGTCATCAAGTGAACTCAAATTAACCGACTGCAGTCTATCGGATCTCTCTTTGTACGTGGTAGTATGCCATATACATTTTATTAATATATTTTGGGTTTTCAATATATAAATGCTAATTAAACACTGTAAACCCCGTAACATCGGTCCTAAAAGTTTTACTCGAACCAAGCTTACGTGATTCTATTCTCCACTATCTTGCGCAATTTTGACGTATATTAGGAATCATTAAGGCAGCAGATTAAAAAACGCATCACGTCGGTTTGTGCGCTCCCATAAGCCGTCATGTAATCTCATCGCGGCGGCGGCAAAAAAAACGCTGCAGTTTGGGAAGGCCTTTACGCCATTTTTTTTTTGCGATGGATTATTTCCGTTCTTGCCATAGCTATGGCAAATGAACAAGCATAAGCCATACTTTCGAATGGTGAAATAACTATATTTCTCATGTTTTTAAGCTAGGCTGCAAATTTAGAATTGCCAATGGGTGTTTTTTTTTTTTAAATTCGAATGAAAAATATGGTGGAATAAATAAATGAGATAAATTCGTTATTTGAAACTGCAAATTTTATTGTTCAATCATCATCGGAGAAAAACAGCTCCAGCAGATCTGCTTTACAGCATTGGTCTCCTTCCAATCGTTGTGGGTTTCTCCACCGGATGAGCGTAGGAATAACACTGAGGTGCGTATTGGTATCTTTTCTGAAGGGATTGTTCATATCCTTCCACGTAGGTCTGTCGCCTACGTCGACATAGATGAAATGCGATTCGGCGGGTGCTTTCACTAAAGCTGCTTCAATGAACGGAGCAGCTGAAAATAACATAGTATTGACATCTATAATGAAATAAATCCAAATTGTAGCCTATTACCTTCGACGCAGTCCCCACACCAGCTGATACCCGTTTCTAGTTTAGCTCCCGTAAAGAGAATGTTCACCGCTTGTCCATTGCTCTTTAAATCTTTTATGAAGCTGACAAAGCTATCGTAACCGGCAACATGATACTTATGGACCATTTTACTGAAACCCTAAAAGCACAAAATATGGAGTCGAAGAGTATACTTTGAGCAATACCAGCTGATAACTTTCAGGTATCGAATTGAAACAGATAATTGAAAACAATGAGATCATTATAAATACCCTCAATACTCTGATAACGATAACGACTATCTGAAGGATTAACTTTTAAAATTTCTGTATCAACATTTCAATAGACCCTACATGTAATGGTCGAATATATATAGTTGATAAATTAGTTGTATAAATATTTCCTTTTGTGTTTAATATTTACTTCGGACCTTGGATAAGACCCAAACAATACGGTAAAAATAGCCCAACATTGATTTACTTAGCTGTGTACGAAAGAAAGTATATGGAGCGAATCATTCAAAGCATAAGACCTCTTTAAATGTTTTGTGCATTTGACGAGAACACACGGTAATTCTGAAGTACGCAATTATGACTTCAAAGTACTCTGAGGAAAATTTCTATCGTTATACCGACAATTAAAGCAGGGTCAGGATGACTATCGCATATAATGGTTACAATAACCATGAAAATGGTCGAATTCACCAAGTTCATGGTATTTTTGACTACTCTGAGAAAAATTTCATCGTTGTACCGACAATTCTCGCGTAACTTTTCAAAAGGACCTATCTAACAATTTGCTTATCCCGAGGAAAACGAGGTTGAAGAATATGAAAATATTTTTTGAAAATGTTTCAAACTGGATCAAGTTTTACCCATTCAGTTGCTTTTGAGGGCAAACATTGTTGTTAAATTTGCTACAGTAATGGTCTTTGTAACATTTTATGTTAAAATAACAACGAAAACATCGAAAATGTTAGATAGGACATTTTGCTTAACCGAACTGTACATTGGTCGTGCCACATAGGACATTTTATTCCAATGATAGCTACATAGGTCATTTCAAACAACACCATTAGTCAGTTGACAATGACCGCGCGCAACGTTCCACCGCCAGCAGAGCCGCTTGGAGCCGTTGGATCATTTGAATTCAAAGTTATCGGAGAAGCTGTTCTTTCGGAAAAGTCGGTTACGGACCATGATGATTTTATCATTCATCAATTTCAATTATATATAATATTATATATTATATATAATTCATCAATTTATTATATCATGGTCAGGATGACTATCGCATATAATGGTAACAATAACCATGAAAATGGTCGAATTCACCACGTTCATGGCATTTTTGACTATGATCATGGTAACAAGGACTATTCCGACAGTATGGCAAATGTTGGATCAACTATTTTCAATGGTCGTTTTGACCATGATCATAGTCGGTTCAAAATCACTATACTGCAATAGTCATCCTAACCCCCAATAATGGTAAAATTGACTATTAAATTCCTCTCTATGTATGAGCATGGTAACAAGGACTATTCCGATATTATGGCAATTTTTAATGGTCGTTTTGACCATGAGCATAGTCGGTTCAAAATCACTATACTGCAATAGTCAACCTAACCCCCAGTAATCGTAAAATTGACTATCAAATTTGTCTCTGTGTAGGCACTTAGCTTGAAGACTGGTATTATGCATAAATTAAACGGCAATTATGGCCTAAACACAATGATAGCGGCAACGGAAAACGGCAAAGCCCGATCAGAGTAATCCTGCTTGTCGGAAAGAAACCAGACTAAATCCAAGCTGATTCTAATTGGACATATCGAAGTCATTTGCAACAACTGTCAAACTTGCGTTTTTCCGTTCCGTTTCTCTTTTTTTTTTGCTTTTCCATAATATACCCAAACACATTTTTTACACAAAAACACAAAGTTTTACCTCAAAAAAAAAAAAATTTTTTATTTTTTTTTAACATGTAAAAAAGATAAGAAAATATATATTTTCAAAAAATGTTTTTATGTATAAACTTGTCACTGTACACACCAAAATTTAATTGCTGGAAAACAGCAAGGTTTTGCTGATTTTTTTTGTGCTGTTATTTCAGCAATATATACAGCAAAACAAAAATTGCTGATCAACCAGCAAAACTGATATTCAAAAAAGTGACTGCTCTTATGCTGAACCTTCAGCAAAATGCTTACAATTTGTTGGATAAATCAGCAGCAGATCAAATCAAATAATTTTGCTGTATTTTCGGCAATTCACAGTATTGCTGACAATGCAGCACAGTAAATGTTTTGTTTTCTTTTTATTTTATAAATAAAAACACGTTTTTGGCTTGTTTATCATACATTAAACTAAGCTTTTTATTAATTTTAGTTGTAAAAGAACCCCATTAGCAGTGGTCGATGGTTTAGGAATTTTAAACACAATCGATGGGAAAAATGAAAAACAAATTGGCAAGAGATGGATGAAATTTAGAGTTAAAAAAATAGTGCGCTTATAACATTATATGAAAAGCGTTCTGAATTTCGGATCCGCAGGAGAAATAACGTCTCCCAATCTGGATGTACGCTACATAGGATACGTTGTACAAAGGAGCCTTAAATTAAGTTTTCCAATCAGTATTATGATTTCACCAGAATACAAACATTTAACCACCCAACAATTCTCTCGAGCAAATTCGCAATCTTTTGTGTGCCTTTTTTCACAGCAAAGGCATTTCAACACCGTGGCCATTTTGCCTGGAAACCAAAAATGTAATGAAAACATTATATATACGTTGTTCCAAATCAAGATTTTCCTTGATTCGCAGAGCGTCCACAACCACTTGTAGTTCCTTGTTGTAGTTATAGAATTAATCCATAATTAATTCTAAATTCTCCGAAATCACAAAAATTCATACGATCATTAAAAATTCGAGGCAAAAGCAAAAAGAGAAAAAAAACTGTTTTGACGTTTGAAGTTGACAAGCAAAATAGTTTACTGGTCTTCAGTAAATATTAGTTACTGATATACAATCAGTAAGAAAATATTTGCTGATTTTCGGTAAATATTACTGGATTCCACAAAATCTCAAAAAGAATGCTGGTTAACAGCATAAATATGAATGCTGATGGATGTTCAGTAAATTTCGCTGCTGCTTTTCAGTTATTTGTTTGAAGATATGCTGGTATATCAGCAACAAGTGTTTTGCTGATTTGTTTTCAGCAAAAACTTTTGCTGGAATCAGTTAAGATTATTTGGTGTGTAATATACCTTTTAAAAAAAAACACATTAATTCATTTTAAAAAAACATTTTTCCCTTTTTCCCAAACAAACCTCTACCCCCCACCAATCTCCATATTATCTAATTTCCCACTTTCCTTTTTTTTCAATGTTGATACACGCAAAAAAAACCGCTGTAGAAACTACCATTTCGAGGGTTAAATTAAGCGCAAACACCAACAATTTTCAGCTGACTATAAATGCGTTTGATTTTACCATGCCTGCGATTAGATCAACCATGGTGCGGTTGATATCAATATGAGATCTGTCAAATATACCGCAAATGATGACAGTTTTACCATAAACGTAGTAAATTTGACTGAAATTTCATGGTAGTTTTGAAGATAGGCATAGTCAGGTATAATGGTAGTTTTTACTACAAGATTTTTTCCTGTGTATCCAGACGCACCCTCCCCCCCCACCCCTCTACCCTTCAATGTACGCCTCGATGCTCCTCCTTTTTATTTTTTTACCACCATAATATTTCTCACACCGAAAAAATAAAAAAAACATAATTTTCCTATAGCAAAAAATCAGAATGCAATCTTAATAGGATTTAAAAGTGCAAATGAATAGGATTTTAAAGTGTTCATTTTTTAGCATTAAACAGTAGGCATTTTTTGACGCATGGAGGATGTTCATTGAAATGCATACACTCCCGTTTCATTTACTCAATTTTTTTTTTTTTTTTTTTTTTTTTGTTGGGGCGTAGAACCACTGCGTCCACTGAGTTGAACTTTTGTGGTATACCCCTGTTTACTATTCTAATTCGCATCTTAAAGCTAGATCACCATTTGTCAAGTGACCATCCCAAGACGCGTCTCCCAGTCAGGCAAAATTGAGTTTATAAAACCCACCACCTTTCCAGGATTTGCAGTCCAAATTTCTTTAGGTTGCATATAGCCACTGTACAGAAATTTAAGTCTGCTCTTGTACAAAGCATCACAACTGCAAAGCAGATGTTCCGAGGTTTCACGTTCCATGTTACAGAAACGACAGATATCATTCTGAACCTGGCCAATGTTTTTCAAATGATATCTACTCGGGCAATGTCCGGTTATTAGGCCAGTATAGGTACAAAGAACTCTCTTATTGAGCTCCAGAAGCTTTTTACTGATTGTAACATTTGGAATTATAAACCTTTTCGCTTGAACACACTTTGTGGTGACCAACCAATTGGTCATCACCCTTTGCACTTCCCAAGATTTTAATTCCATTTTTATGGCACAGTATGATATACCGCAGAATGGTTCTGGGCCAATAAACTGTGCATTTGAACCTTGTTTAGCAAGCTCGTCTGCCCTTTCATTGCCTTCAATGCCACAGTGTCCCGGAACCCAGAATAAATTTACCGAGTTCTCTTGGCACACCTTTCGCAATGAAAGAATGCATTCCCAGACAAGTTTGGATGTGCATTTATAATTACTTAACGCTTTGAGTGCCGCTTGGCTGTCTGTAAAAATACAAATATTTGCATATCTATATTTCCTCTTCAGACAAACGTTAACACATTTTATTATAGCAAAGATCTCCGCTTGGAAAACCGTTGGATAGTTTCCCATCGCCACTGAGATTTCTACCCCAGGGCCGAAGATTCCTGCTCCCGTTTTTGTTCCAATTTTTGAGCCATCTGTGAAGAATTTTATGGAGCCATGGCGAACAGTGGGACCTCCGACTTCCCAATCTATACGTGACGTTTCACATATGTTGTAAGGGATGTCATGGTTTTCCACAGGTTTCATCCAGTCTCCATTCATATACATCACTGGCCCATTTTGAAAGCTTTGTGAAATGCTCAGGTGACCGACTAAGTCACCAGACAGGAAAGTTTTCAACCGTTTAAGTCTAAGCATACTCTTTTCCGCTTCTAGTTGCACGTATTCGTGCAAAGGCAGCAGATTTAGAATTGCATTCAACGCATTTGATGGAGTGCTGCGCATCGCTCCCGTTATAGCAATGGATACGTGTGTTTTTTTGTTTTTTTTTTCTTGCAGCTCCTTTTTTTTTTTTTCCCCCCCCCACAAAAGCAACATTACTTTTTGTGATTTTTTAAGGATGAAAAACCATTATTATTTTTTTTTTTTTCCCCCCCCCCTTTCCCAAATATTTTTAGCAAACCACCAACCACTGGTTGCCCCCCCCCCCCCCCCCCCCAAAGACCATTCCCCTCATTTTGGCATCCGTATCACCCCTCAATATTTACCCTCTTCCCCAAAAGAATTTTTAATCCCCCCCCCCGAAACCCTTTTATATAAAACCTCCTTTTCCTAGTGAAAGGTACAATTACTACTTTTGATGGATTTATGCTAAGGCCCTCCTTGATACACCAATTTTTGATTACAATTGTATATATCGGCGCTAACATTTGAAAAGGGCGAATCTAGCAATGATGTAAAACTGTGCAAAACTCAATAGAAGATTCTGAAACGATAATATTAAATTAATTTAAATTAGAAAGCAATGATGGTCTTATTCTTGCACAGTGTACCTTTTGAGGAACCTTCCTCGTCAATAAATAGTAATTAAGAATTTATGTATGAATTTTCATCAATAAAAAACATAAAAAACATATTGCGCCTTTGATTTTCTCAAATATTGATTAGGCCCTTTTGGTTTGGTACCTTTTGTTGGACAAACTGTCAAATTGGCCCCACTGACGTCGCCTTATTGTCATTTTATTTCTAATTTCGCCCTTCTGCACCGGTAGCATTAAGCATCGGTTCCCAGTTGGAACATGAAGCTAATAGTAACAGGTAACAGTCGATTACAGTTAATATGGCTGATATTTGATTACAGCTGAAATTATCTTGTTTTAGTTCCAGTGCAGTTAACCGAGCTGAATGGATAAAGCTTCTGTTTTCAGCATAGGACACCAAAGCCTGAATGATAGAGTAAGTTGTTTTTTGTTACGTCTACTTTTCACGTTCTAATAAGAAAATTATGCCATTCTAGTGTCTGCACATTAAAATTCAAGTGGCTCATCAATTGTGCGATAGCAGAACAGGTTCAGCCTGTCATCAAGGACTCAATTACAACAGTTGGTTAGTGTAGCGGTATTAGCTATAATTCACGAACCTACACCAACAAAAAAAAATACAAACGATGTATTTTTTTCCCCCCGCCACCCCCCAATTTTTTTCCCCCCCCCCCCCCCCCCCCCCCCCCCAACCAAAAACACCCCCCCCCCGTTTCCCCCCCAAAAAAAAAAAAAAAAAAACAAAGAACACAAAAAAAATTAAAAAGAACCAACCAAAAAAAAAAAAAAAAAAAATTTTTTTTTATTATAATTAAAAAAAAAAAAAAAGATAAGATTATATTTTTTTTTTTTTTTTTTATTGATGAGTTCTACCCCCCCCGCCGGGTTTTCCCCGGGGTTATCCCCCATTAAAAGAAAAACATTCCCCCAGCAAAAAAAAAACAACCAAACTCCCCCCCAAATGGGCCCCCCCCTCCACTTTAGCCCTTCCCCCCCGCTTCTTCGGTACTAGCTGCTGCAAAAGAGTGGTGTAGTATGCCCAAGTAACACCACTTGTCATATTCATGTTAATAATACACGTTTTAGACCAAGCTTATGTTTTTTTTCTAACGTCAATAACTTAATTTCTACCACGCATATAACCGAAAAAGCGCAATAAATGTGGCATTTTTTAACATCTTTTAGGTCATACCAGATGTTTTGTAGGACATCCATAAGACAAATATTATGTTCTGTGGATGCTTCCAACAGCACGCTTATAACATAATGATATGTTTTGTCGAAGCAAGCACGGTATGAACAAAGTAAAAAAAATATAAACAAGATTTTTTAATGGCGAAACGATATCGTAGCTAATGGTATTTTACGCGTTAAAGATGATTGTTTATTACTTTTTCAAATGAAAAATAAAAACTGCTTTGCGCATGGAAGTTGTATCAAAATTGTATATGCGGCTCAAGGTTAGCAGTGCAACTTTCCGTTTTACCTTCCCGAATTTCATGCGCCATCGATTGGATTAAAACACGTAGAAGGTACCCCGAATAAATTATTGAATTTTAGTGAGATTTCTTTATGGAATTCACAAAAACCAACATGGCGATTTACCAAGTCTACAGCCCTACAGTACAAGTCTACAGTACGGGTAAAAACATTAGTAACACATTTGATTTTCAAATCTTCGTTTTTTATTTTCTGCGTTTTTTGTTGTAAAATTGAACCGAGAAATGTCAGTATGAATGAAAATACAAATATAATTTTTCTATTATGTTGTGCGTAGCTACATCTCAAAAGACTCCCCCACAACACAACGTAACAATTTATAAAAAATACTAAACATTCTCCCAAACTGTTGCTTTATGCTACATTTGAATAAACCCCTATGCCCAATTTGGCTTCTATTTGAATCAGTGAGTGGCATCACAATCTTACATTTAGGTAGTGTTTTATTTTATTCCAGTATTTCAAATAAACATATTTTCAGCCGTCACTGTATTGGATTCACAATCTATTCGGAATGATTTCACTATTGCATGAGGATGTTAAAAACATGTTTAAAATTCATCTTGAATGCAACCTATCAACATATTCACAAACATCTAGCATACACGCTATTTCCAAACAATCCAAAATGAAGTACGTTTAACTCCAATCAGTCAAAAGTATGGATACTCAAAAGTGAGTAAAAATAGTTCGTAGTGGTAAGATGACAAACATCCTGAAAACTTTTTCAAGACCAGACATGTTTGGTATTTCATCCTCACGACTTTTTTACAACAAACTTCTTATATTCTTGTCAAAGAAGATGTTTCTGGTGTTACTTGGGTTACCCATTTATTTTTCCTTTTTTTCCCTTAAAGTTTCCCACACTTTGTTCTGCGGTTTAAAAATTTCATTTCCTTTCCAACAATTATACTTAAAGTGGACTATTCTAGGTGTTGATGTTCTGTACTCGAATTGAGAAATGTCTTTGAACCGAACAGGTTCTCCGTTCGGATTGAACTTTGGTCGTTTATAGACATCTTCTAGCTGCTTAAACGCTAAGAACTCCTTTTGATCCATTTCAGTGACCTGGAACGGCACTCTTCGTTGAATGGATGAAATGAATACAGCCCAATCCCTAGGCGTTTCTATGTTCGTTGTGCACCGTTTCTTCGCCTTTTCGATGCAAGCATGAGCCGAGTCAACTTCCATATGACTATGCCCGGAAGTCATAAATTTGTGACAGATTGTCAAGTCACGGCCTTCGGTTCTGCATTTCTCAATAAAATGTGTGAACATCATGCACATTACCAGGTTATGGTTCTGTCCTACACATCGGTCGGAGTAGTAGTTAATTATCTTTACCCTCTGATCCGTGTTGACCAAATCCTTCAGAATACAAGATGCTATCTCTTGGGATCCTCTTTTTGCTTTGGATTCGTCCCATAAGTAGCATTCAACTGAATTTTCTCCATTCCATGTACTGTACACTGAGAGATTCAGCGTATATAACTGTCTTTTATAAAATGCCGTGCCACAAAGTAAATGTGGTGTAGGCAGGCATTTTTGAAGATCGAATGAAACCGTCCTAACTTCAATATTAGTTTTTGCAGCTAAAACATCAACCTTCTTACTCGTGTATGCTGCCTGAGCCACTGCATGGTGGTCATCGCGTGTACGTTGAATCACTTCCTTCGTGGCGCTTGTTTCAGCTTGCTTCAATTGGACAGCTAGTTTGTCGCACAGGCAACAGGTATCTGCCTTAGATTTTCTGAAGGCCAGCTTCAAAGAGCGGAACAACAATCGATATGTATTGAAGTGTACCGGATGCAAGTTATCCTTACAACATTTTGTTTTGTACAAATTGTACATCTTCATCACGTTTAATTCACTGCTTAAATGTAAGCGTGAAGTTTTTTCACGACTATAGTGCGAGGTATATGAAGGGAAGGACTTTATGTGGTTCATTATATAATTTCGTTGCTCGTTAGAAATTCTCCTACAGCTGCTATTTGTAGCCCGCATATCATCAGCTGAAATTCTGAGACCCTTCAACTGCTTACTGGCCAACACTCGAAGTTTTTTGTCTTTAACGTCCAAACTGGTCATGAACATTTGCTTGCAAACTCGAACTCTACCGTTTACAGCCGGAAGATTTTTTTTTTAATCAGTTCGTTTATTTGTTAGGCTCAGGCGTGTGTAACACTTTACGGAGCCGATATTCAATATTGTTATTTACAATGTATAATTTTTCAATTTTAGTAAAGTGGGGTGCCAATTACTCGTGGCTAGCTCGAGGTTAATGGGTCACATTATTGTTTGGAAGGGGCTAGGCAGGTAACTTATTTCAGGTATTTGTTGCTGCTCATGGTTGCGACATCTTCCAAATCCTCGGTCTCTGTAGTCCCTTACTGGAACTAAGCTGCAGATGGGTGACCACAACTTGCTGGGCAGGTACAAGTAGCACGGAAACAAAAGGATAATATAACTGGGACACAATGGCAGGGAATTTACTAGAGTGAAAGGGAGGGGGTGATGATATTACACTCTTAGATCAGACAAACAAAGGAATTCGTAAATCGCTTGCATGTACACACTTAGAAAATTTTACAGTATTCGGTAATTTTTTACCGAACTCTCAACAGCTGAACGTTCGGTAATCTGTTCGGTAATTAAATCAATTACCGAACGTTCGGTACTCAAATTTTTTGATGAACTGTCAAAAACTACCGTACAGTTCGGTAATGGAAGATTTGATGATCTGTCAAAAATTACCGTACAGTTCGGTAATTTGTGTAGTCTGGTACCGAACCGTTTCGTTATTTTGTTTTTGTTTGTATCGTTAAACACCAAAATATTTGGATGTTATTGGTTAATTGAATATATTAAACAAAACTATATTTGTTGTTATTCCGACCGGGACTGTGAGGTCTTTCCAGCATATGGCGCAGTCAACGAAATACTACGAACGATGCGTGTCGACTGCATCGGATGCTGGTCAGTGAAGTTGTGTTCTACCTGTAGATGGATACAATGCTGCAAATATATTTTGCATGTGTATCATTTAGAATAATAATCCCTTTTTACATCGAACCTATTGATTGTTTAGCGTGTAATCAGCACATTTGAAATATTTATAGCTAGCCGGATGAAAGCTCTAATTAACGCTGGTTTATTTTATACATACATACATGGAATAATTAAAATTAATCAATATCCAAACCACCTTCTGGACAACCGATCACTGGAACCACGAGGCTTCATAGAAAATGGCTGACAGTTTGACAGTTAATAATACTTTACCGGGCTTCGGTTATTCAGAGTTCGTTTTACGTTTTGTTCGGTAAAGTTCTTACCGTATTCAGTGATTGTTTGTCTTTACCGTATGGATTGTATTTTTTTTCTACCGTATTCGGTAAATAAAATTCAACATTACAGATCGTTCGGTAAAGTGTTACAAAATTACGGTAACATTTTTTATGTTTACCGAAAAATCGGTAAGATGTTATGTTTACCGAAATGTTTCGTCAATTTTTTTACCGAACAGCAAAATCGAATTTAAGTGTGTATTTTAGAGCCTCAATAGAACTGAGACTATCCGAGAAGATGAAATAATGGTCTACGGGCATGTCGGAAATTATCCCCAATGCGAAATTGATTGCTGCCAGCTCAGCAACATATACGGAACAAGGTTCCTCAAGTTTCCGGAAGGCAGATGAGTATTCATTGTAAACACCGAAACCAGTGGATCCATCAATGCGTGACCCATCAGTGAAAATTCTTCTATTGCAATTGACATGTTGGTACTTTTCGATGAAAATATGGGAAATTAAAATAGGTCGAAGTTGATCTGGAACTCCTTGAATAGCCTGTTTCATGGAGAGATCATAAGCAATGGAGGAACTGTGATAAGGAAAGCGTACACTAGGAGGGATATAGCATGGAAGACTAATATCAGATGACATATAGTTAATATAGATTCGTAAGAATCTAGACTGGGTTCTCAATTCGAGCATTTCTTCGAAGTTTTCAATCACAAGGTTGTTACTGATTCCACACTTGATCAGTATTCTAGATGAGAGCTCCCAGAAGCGGTTCTGTAAGGGTTTTACTCCTGCCAGAACCTCCAGGCTCATATTGTGCGTTGAATGCATACAGCCAAGGGCAATACGTAGACAACGATATTGAATGCGTTCCAATTTGATGAGGTGGCTATCTCTTGCCGAGAGGAACCAAAAGAGCCATATTCGAGAACTGAAAGAATAGTTGTTTTGTAGAGTTTAATGAGGTCTTCCGGGTGAGCACCCCACCATGTCCCGGAAATTGATCTTAGAAAATTGATCCTTTGTTGACATTTCTGTTTTAAATACGCAAAGTGATTACTCCAAGTGCATTTTGAATCAAACATGACTCCAAGGTATTTAAAGGTCAAAGATTGGGTAATGTCTCTTCCCAACAGCTTGAGACGCAGTTGGGCTGGGAACCGCTTTCTAGTAAACACTACCAATTCGGTATTATGCGGTGAAAACTCGATCCCCAAATTTCTGGCCCAGATGGACAGATTATCTAGGGAATTTTGCAATGGTCTTTGCAAGATTTCTGCACGTGGACCTCTAAAGAAGATCACAACATCGTCTGCAAGTTGTCTTAGCGTGCATCTATTTTCCAAGCAGTTATCAATATCTTTAACATAAAAATTATAAAGCAAGGGACTTAAACATGAGCCTTGGGGTAAGCCCATGTAGCTAATTCTGGAAGTTGTCAGTTGACCCAGATTGAAGGTCATTTGTTTTTCTGACAGTAAATTATACAAAAAGTTGTTTTAAATTCCTGGTAATCCACTACTGTGCAGACTATCTGCCAATATATCTATGGAAACTGAATCAAATGCGCCCTTAATATCCAGAAATACTGAAGCCAATTGCTCCTTGTGTGCAAAGGCCAGTTGTATATCAGATGAAAGCAACGCTAAACAATCGTTTGTTCCTTTGCTCTTTCGGAAACCAAATTGCGTATTTGATAGCAGGTTGTTTGATTCAACCCAACGGTCAAGTCTTGATAGGATCATTTTTTCTAACAATTTCCTTAAGCATGATAGCATAGAGATCGGACGGTAAGAATTGTAATCAGACGCTGGTTTCCCAGACTTTTGAATAGCTATTACTTTAACCTGCCTCCATGCGGGTGGAAATATGTTTAATTCCATGAGAGTGTTATACAGGTTAAGTAATCGTCTTTTAGCGATATCGGGGAGATTTTTTAGAATGTTGAATTTAATCATATCGCTTCCCGGAGCAGAGTTATTCGATGAAAGAAGTGCCATTGAAAATTCCAACATTGTGAATGGTTCGTCCAGAGAACCATTATTTCGGGTAGTATCCCGTAAATTCGGTTGTGTTGGGACAGAGTCTGGACAAACCTTTTTAGCGAAGTCGAATATCCACTGCATGGAGTATTCTTCACTCTCATTGGAGGATGAGCGGTTTCGCATGTAACGAGCCTTTCTCCAAAGCGTTGTCATCGAGGTTTCTCTAGATAGTCCCTCTACAAACGAAAGCCAGTAATTGCGTTTCTTTGCTTTGAGTAAGTTTTTAAGCCTTTTTTCAAGCTTGAGGTACTTATCAAAAAGCTCACATGTTTCTTGTCTACGATAATCTTTAAACGCATCGGATTTCTCAAGATACAACTTAGTGCATTCATCATCCCATCCAGGGGTGGCGGGTCTTCTTTTGAGGGATGCACTTGGAACACGTCGTTTCTGAGCTTCTAATGCACTTTTGTACATCAGGTCGGAAAGGAAACGATACTCTTCTAATGGTGGAAGAGGATCGGTAGAATCAATACCAAGGGTTACCGCCGATGCAAAATGTTGCCAATCAATATGCCTCGTGAGGTCATAAGGAACATGGATTGACTGGTCTGTTTTATTAAAACTATTTGTGATTGAGATAATAAAGGGTGTATTCGATAAAAATGGCACACAGAAAATCTTCTGTAACTTTTGAATCGTATGAGTAAAAAACCTAGAAATTTGAGTAGATCTTATCCATAGTGTATTATTTACATCTGCCAAGTTTCATAGTTATACATTCAGTAGTTCCAGTCATGTCGTCGAAACAAGAAATTGTCCGTGAGAAAATTTTGTGCACTCACAATCAAAATCTAGGGGCGTCCCACCTGTGGATTGCTAAAAGGCTTGGAATTGCAAATACTACTGTGTCTCGTGTAACAAGAACCTTCAAGGAGCGTCTGAGTGTCCAAAGGAAGGAAGGGAGTGGTCGTAAAAGTGGTCCAATGGACAGTAAAATGGCCAGGAAAGTCGTACAACAATTCAAGAACCGTCCAAATATGTCAATTCGAGATGTCGCTAAAAAGTCTAAGGTGTCAGCCGGTTTTGTGCAGAAAACCATGAAGCGTGCTGGGTTACATGTTTACAAAGTGCAAAAAGCCCCAAACCGGAATGAAAAACAAAACATCACTGCGAAAACCCGCGCCCGGAAACTTTACACGAAGCTGCTCACCAAATCCGGTTGCATAGTGATGGATGACGAAACATACGTCAAGGCCGACTTCCGTCAACTTCCTGGGCAAGAATATTTCGTTGCCAAGTCGAAGTTCGATGTTCCGGAGGATGTTCGAAAGAAGAAACTATCGAAATTTGCAAAGAAGTTTCTAATCTGGCAGGCGATTTGCGGATGTAGTGAAATAAGTGCTCCCTTCATCACTTCCGGAACAATAAACGGTGCGATTTACACGGAAGAGTGCCTTAAGAAGCGTCTCTTGCCATTCATTAAGAAGCACAAAGGATCAACTCTGTTTTGGCCTGATCTAGCATCCTGCCACTACGCTCGAAACGTATTGGAGTGGTACCGAGCCAACGGAGTCAATTTTGTGCTAAAGGATATGAACCCACCAAATTCACCGGAACTTCGTCCAATTGAAAAATTCTGGGCAATTATGAAAACGGAACTTCGCAAACATCCCAAAATTATAAAAACAGAGCTAGAATTGAAGAAAATTTGGGTAAAAACAACAAAAACACTGGGAAAATCGGTTGTACAAAATTTGATGGGTGGAGTGAAAAGGAAGGTGCGGGCATTCGGGATGGGAGACGAAATTGAATAAAACAAATGTTGTAAATCAAAACTCATTAGTAGTTCTTCATTCCCTGAAAATTTCAAGAAAATCCGATAATCAGTTTAATTTTGATGAGTATATATGTGTGTGCCATTTTTATCGAATACACCCTTTAATTGGTAAGTGATCACTACCATGGGGATCATTGATTACCTTCCACAGACAATCTTATGATAGTGAGTTAGAGCACAAAGATATGTCAAGTCGACTCTCCCTGGCAGGAGGTTTTGCTATTCGTGTCACTTCCCCAGTGTTCAAGATGGTAAAGTTGAAATCGTCGCATAAGTCATAGAAAACACCCGCTCTGTTGTCATCGTATTGTTCGCCCCAAGCAGTACCGTGGGAGTTCAGATCGCCCAAAATAAGAACTGGAGATGGAAGTAATGTAATTGAACTCCAAAGTTGACGGCGGTTTATTGATGCCCTCGGAGGGAACGCTATGCAAAGATCTTTATTCTTTACATTTATTTGGCAAGCGACGATTTCAATGTCTGAGATTATTGGGAGTGAGATTTTATAGAAGGGGTAGCACTTTTTGATCCCCAGAAGTACGCCACCATATGAATCATCTCGGTCCAGGCGAATAATGTTAAAATCGTGGAAGTTTAATTCATCTTCGGATGAAAGCCATGTTTCACAGAGAGCAAATAAATCACAATCAGAATTGTGAATCAAATACTTGAACGATTCTAATTTAGGTATTAGACTGCGACAGTTCCATTGTAATACGGTGATCATATCTTGATCCTCACTCGACGAATTATTCATCGAAAGATATGAATTCACCAATAAGGGGCCATGATACAGTCAATTGCTTGAAGTAGTTTCCAACTATAGGAATAAGCAGGTCAATAATTCCTCGGAGCGGTGAAGCATCCGAAAGGCCAAGAGCATTTAAAATGTTATCCACAATGTCCCTAAAATTAATCTTACCTCGCTTGGACGGGATATTCTTAGAATTGCGAGAAGACGTAGTTTTTGGTTTTGGCAACCTCTTACGGTTACTGTTATTAGGTAGCGGCGGGTTGGTATAGCTACAGCTAGGAACGGATGCATCAGCTATTACCAGTTTATTCGGTTTTTTAAATTGACCCCCGCTACCTCCAATTTTTTGCAAGCTTTTGAGAGTAGATTTTATTTGTTTCCGGCGCACACCCGGAGAACTAGTAGGCTTTCTTTTACCGGGGGCGTGTACCTCCGGAAATCCACTCTCATCGGCTTCGTCAGAGTCCAGTTCATCGGAAGACAAAATCAAGAAAGGATTTTCATTTTGAGCGGCTGATACAGACGATGCAGACGCTCCGTTTTGCGACTTTAACATTTCTGCATACGTCTGCTTGGAGCGTTCTTGTATGGAACGTCTCACATTACCAGTGCGCTTCTTGTACACGGGGCAGTTCTGCAGATCGTGGAGAGGCTCTTTGCCACAGTAAGCACACTTGGTTGCTTCCTGTTGGCAAGCATCCTCTAGATGCCTTTGGCCGCATTTGCCACAACGGGGCTTGTTGTCGCAAAAAGTAGCCGTATGACCCAACTGTTTGCACTTGGTACAATTAAATACCCTTGGTACAAAAAGGCGCACTGGGAAAAAAACTTTATCAATTTCAACAAATTTTGGGAGAATTGATCCGGCAAAGGTCACTTGTAGCGAGTCCGATGGAGAATACGTCTTTTTTCCATCTACCATTGATCCTGCATGCAATTGTTTGCATTCCAGAATCTCAATGGTAGACGAAGCGGAATCTGGAAGTCGCCCCTTACCTTCCATAACGTCTTCACACGTCAGGCTCGCTGCAGAAACCACGCTATCTATCTCCACATCTCGAGATGGGATGTAGACGTAGTACTCGACATTATAACCTTCGTCACTAGCAATTTCATTTGCAATTTTATATGTAGGTGCAGTAACACCATAGACTAACTCTAAGACCAGTAGGTCCCGAACAAATACGATATTTTTCTTGGCTCAGTCAGTACTAGCACATCGGTCCCAAGCTCGGTCCCAAGCTCAATGATTCGCCCCTAACAACGTAGCTCACACCAACACATTCTCAAATGTTGTGTCAAAATAACATAGTGAATCAAAACAACAACCAAGATAATAGTACCGGAAGGTACCGAAAAGCACAAGAATTATTGCAAGGTGCAGACTGCAAGGTATACTTCGGACCTAGGGGTTCTACAACAGTGAACCAATTTCAAATCGCTAGTTGCACATTGATTGTTGGTAACACGCAGTTTGTTTCGGTTGACCTGATGGAATTCGGTCCCCGGATAACGACGCGCACAGCCGGAAGATAATACGATCTTGTGAAAAGTCTTCTTGAATTCAGAACCTGCAACAAAGATACATAATAAATGAATATTTAAAATTTGTCCAATCGTTGCTCTGTTACCGTTGGTCGAGCAGTGGTTCTCATTGCCATATGGTTACTTAAAAACTGATTCTGACCAGAAGCAGATAGTTGTAACATGTTCTTCAACAGCTGTCGTCGTATATCGTCGGTATACTTTAAGTTGCATTTAAGTTTCATGCAACTACATGCGGGTTTTACCATAGACTAACTCTAAGACCAGTAGGTCCCGAACAAATGCGATTTTTTTCTTGGCTCAGTCAGTACTAGCACATCGGTCCCAAGCTCGGTCCCAAGCTTAATAATACGCCCCTAATAATGAACTCACACGAACACACTCTCAAATATTCTGTCAAAATAACACAGCAAATCAAAACAAAGGCGCAAATATGTATAATTAGGTGCTGGCTTCAAGGAGTACTTCGGACCAAGGGGTTCTACAACAGTGAACCAATTTCAAATCGCTAGTTGCATATTGATTGTTGGTTTTACTGCTCTTGCAAGGACCACTGTACCATCAGCACGGACGTAGCTGTGTCCCTTTGTCTTTCCGATTTGAATAATCTTTCGGCGACTCATTCCTTTACACCGGACTGGCTCGTGTTCGACCATTTCATGGAAACCAAGATCTCCCGGTAGCGTTTCAGATGATGAAGCTGCGGATAATAAGAAGGAATATATTGATTTAATGAACTATTCCAAGAAATTATATTTAAACACTTACTACCGTTGCTGAGATTGGAATCATCAGTTCCTGGCACATACTCTTCGCGGTCACTCAAGAGACCCTGATTCCTAAATTTCTCAAAATATTCCGTCATATCGAATTCGTTCATTTCCATGTTATCACCGACACAAATTTCTCTGCCATGCTCATCCAGATCTCCAAACTCCGATTCAGAATAATTTACATGATCCGCGTCGTTACCGTGACTTAGTACATCATCTACGATTGCTACTGATGTGTGAGAGGGGTCAATGCGATTTTCGACATCGCTTTGCGTTCCAACACGGTGCCTGGGTGCCGCATACGAATATCCGCTTGCGTTGGATGGAGATGTGGTCATGGGATTTGGCGAGTTGCGGTTTCCAGTTTGGTTTTCGACGTCGCCATGCGCACCACCGCGGTGCATGGCAGCCGCATGCGAATGTCCACTTGAACTGGGCGGAGGTGTGATCAGGTGATTTGGAGAGTCGTGGTTTCCAAAACGGTTTTCGATATCGCTATGGGCACCACGGTTTATGGTAGCCGCATGCGAATGTCCACTTGAATCACTGAGTTCCGAACGAGTTCCGGCATCGCCATGCGCACCATCTCGGTACATGGTAGCCGTATGCGAATGTCCACTAGAGTTGGATGGAGCTGTGGTCAGGCGTTTTGAAGAGTCGCGGTGTCCAGATAGGTTTTTAACATCGCCATGCATACCACCACTGTGCATGGTAGACGCATGTGAACTTCTGCTTGAGAAGGACTGAAAATTCCGTGACAATTTCCGGTAGTAGGTATGATCCGATTGAATTAGATTGCTTAGGCTTGGTAGGTGCTTTCGTCTATCATGTTTGCCGTGTTGGGTCCGGCTTCGACTGCGCCTTGAAGCGAGCAAAAATTCTCGCGGATCATCATACACAGAACGGTTCCCTATGTCGTTTAACGCACTCCGACTGCGTACAGACGACATACTCCAACTCGAATAATCAGCTTTTTTCCCCATCCGAAGGTCCAGCGCACTGACGCTTAGGTCTGTCGAGTATTCAGTGGATCCAAGTGAATTTTGCCGATCAAATGTGATGTGTATTTCCGTTTGAAGTTTTTTTTTGGTGTAGAGCATTGCACATTGTTAAACGATACAGCAGAAAATTTTAAAATGTTGGACTCTGAATGATTGTCCGGTGGGTTCAAAGCCCTTGAATCCGTTCCACCTTCGAATTCATTATCAAGATTTTCACGTTCGGATGCATCTACCTCTTCAAAGTTTGCTGCATAAGGAACCTGTCCATCACTCCGAATCTCACTTCGGACAGCATTTTCTTCTTCCGCGAACAACGCTGCAGCATCTAAAATTGAATTAATTAAATCTTTTGTAAGCGTATTTAGATCAATATTACGGTGCTACATTATTATAACCTAGAAGCTGCTGAAAATTGAAAAAATCCGTTAGTTAATCTTTATTCAAAAGTTTTTGAACAATTTATACTCTAAAGTAAAAAAAAACAGCAATTATTTAACAGCGAAAATTCCTGAAAACACGAAAACTTTTTTTTTGCCTCAACGCAAACCTATCTGTCAGTTTCGCCTTTTCGCTTGCCAACAAAATGAGGGGCGCAACAAAGCTCATAATAGTTATCCACATATGATCAATTACGCCTTATTGTTATTTTTAATTGTATGATAATAAAAAATAGTTTTTAAAAGATTTGGTGAAAATTTGTATTGCAATAGGGCGCTGGCTGTCCATTCCAATGAACAACTCAGTTTGTTTACATTTGTCAGTTTCGCCCCTTTGAAATGTTGGTGCCGAATTTACCCCCACCCCCCCCCCCCCTTTCTTTTTTTTGTCCCCCCTCCTCCAAAAAATATATTCATTTTCTTCATGACTATCCAGCCGCTGCACAGTGGGCAAAAATGGATCCAAAATCCCATTAATTTAGACGGCGCAGGGTAGGAGTCCTGAAAAATAGCTCATCTTATGGGAAAAAATGCGGGGAATCGAATGGTGTTGGTTTCATTTAGGGCTGAACACAGTAAGTGTCCCATTTTTCCCATTTCTCCCCTCATTTTGGATGTAAACTAGAATTATTACCCAAAAATTAAACTTGGTGCTACTATATTGAACTCAAATGTACTGTAAATTTGCAGAAAAAGCTGAAGAGCTAAGTGGAACCAAGTTTACTTTGATCGGATCCCAGGAAGTGGTCTATTTTACCCCATTTCCCCTCATACATGCATAAACTCATATACCATGCGGTTCTGAAGATCCGCGCTGGTAATATTACTCTCACTTACATAGTACTTATGTAAAAACGAAGTGGCGAACCGGTTTACCTCAGGAGGGTCCTGAAAGATTCCACTCCATAAAAATTCAAAGACCATGCGGTTCTAATAATGGCGCAATAATATTATCTCATTGCATGTATTATGTAAAAACGTCCGGAGAATCGAATGGCGATGGTTTTGTTTAGGGTTTACCTCAGGAAAGGGTCCATTTTACCCGATTCTCCTCACATACTTGAAAAATCTCAAATACCATGCGGTTCTGAATATCGGCGCAAGTAATATTACTCTCACTTGCACTGTACTTATGTAAAAACGTCCGGAGAATCGAATGGGTGTGGTTTTGTTTAGGGTTGACCTCAGGAAAGGGTCCATTTTACCCGATTCTCCTCTCATACTTGAAAAATCTCAAATACCATGCGGTTCTGAATATCGGCGCAAGTAATATTACTCTCACTTGCACTGTACTTATGTAAAAACGTCCGGAGAATCGAATGGCAATGGTTTTGTTTAGGGTTGACCTCAGGAAAGGGTCCATTTTACCCGATTCTCCCCTCAAACATGAAAAATAACTCATATACCATGCGGTTCTGAAGATCCGCGCTGGTAATATTACTCTCACTCACATAGTACTTATGTAAAAACGTCCGGAAAATCGAATGGCGATGGTTTTGTTTAGGGTTTACCTCAGGAAAGGGTCCATTTTACCCGAATCTCTTCTCATACTTGAAAAATCTCATATACCATGCGGTTCTGATGATCGGCGCAAGTAATATTACTCTCACTTGCACTGTACTTATGTTAAAACGTCCGGAGAATCGAATGGCAATGAATTCAATCAAACACATCTTTCGTCGATTTGCGTATTTGTCAGTTTCAGGAGACATAATTTTACACGAAATCTCTCTTTACGTTCCCCGGCTTTTTACAAACATGAATTACGTCTCGTGTAAAATTCATAATTTCTAAGTGTGTATCTGTCATAGATATGAAGTTGATTTAAAATGCGTTTATAGCACTTTGAATAAAACATATTTACTTTTTCAATAGCCTTACCCCATGAATTTCATCGATGAGCAGTCTGGAGAGAGGTGCCATAAAAGGTACAAGCATGCGCGTCCTTTTCTTGCACGGAAAACATCACCTGAAGATAACCTTCTGGATATGATGCGGCTATCGTTGGCATGGTCAGATCCAAAGATGTCACACCTGGAAACAAACTCCAAGTGCTTATCCAGAAATCGATCTGCCGAGGATGACTTTTCCAAGCAGCTAGGATATTATTACGCAAATAATAAAGCGACTGTAGATGATGCTGACGACAGTCAGACAGATTCTGATGGAAGCGAAGAAAATGATACGTTGTAGAGCAAACTTTTGTAGTCGATGTACATTTGAATGAACTGTTTTTTTCATACTGTATCTTAGTAATGAGGTGGAAAATCTAAGAATAAATCTAATATTAAAATAACAGTCTTTCAAACCGCATGGTATATGAGTTATTTTTCATGTTTGAGGGGAAATCGGGTAAAATGGACCCTTTCCTGAGGTCAACCCTAAACGAAACCACACCCATTCCATTCTCCGGACCTTTTTTTCATAAGTACAGTGCAAGTGAGAGTAATATTACTTGCGCCGATCATCAGAACCGCATGGTATATGAGATTTTTCAAGTATGAGAGGAGAATCGGGTAAAATGGACCCTTTCCTGAGGTCAACCCTAAACAAAACCATTGCCATTTGATTCTCCGGACGTTTTTACATAAGTACAGTGCAAGTGAGAGTAATATTACTTGCGCCGATCATCAGAACCGCATGGTATATGAGATTTTTCAAGTATGAGAGGAGAATCGGGTAAAATGGACCCTTTCCTGAGGTCAACCCTAAACGAAACCACACCCATTCGATTCTCCGGACGTTTTTACATAAGTACAGTGCAAGTGAGAGTAATATTACTTGCGCCGATCATCAGAACCGCATGGTATATGAGATTTTTCAAGTATGAGAGGAGAATCTGGTAAAATGGACCCTTTCCTGAGGTCAACCCTAAACAAAACCATTGCCATTCGATTTTCCGGACGTTTTTACATAAGTACAGTGCAAGTGAGAGTAATATTACTTGCGCCGATATTCAGAACCGCATGGTATTTGAGATTTTTCAAGTATGTGAGGAGAATCGGGTAAAATGGACCCTTTTCTGAGGTAAACCCTAAACAAAACCATCACCATTCGATTTTCCGGACGTTTTTACATAAGTACTATGTAAGTGAGAGTGATATTACCAGCGCGGATCTTCAGAACCGCATGGTATATGAGTTATTTTTCATGTTTGAGGGGAAATCGGGTAAAATGGACCCTTTCCTGAGGTCAACCCTAAACAAAACCATTGCCATTCGATTCTCCGGACGTTTTTACATAAGTACAGTGCAAGTGAGAGTAATATTACTTGCGCCGATATTCAGAACCGCATGGTATTTGAGATTTTTCAAGTTGTGAGGAGAATCGGGTAAAATGGACCCTTTTCTGAGGTAAACCCTTAACAAAACCATCGCCATTCGATTTTCCGGACGTTTTTACATTTTTTTAATTTTTTTTATATTTTTCCCCCCCCCCGCTGTTCCCCCTTCTTTTTTACATAAGTACTATGTAAGTGAGAGTAATATTACCAGCGCGGATCTTCAGAACCGCATGGTATATGAGTTTATGCATGTATGAGGGGAAATGGGGTAAAATAGACCACTTCCTGGGATCCGATCAAAGTAAACTTGGTTCCACTTAGCTCTTCAGCTTTTTCTGCAAATTTACAGTACATTTGAGTTCAATATAGTAGCACCAAGTTTAATTTTTGGGTAATAATTCTAGTTTACATCCAAAATGGGGGGAGAAATGGGCGAAATGGGACATTTACTGTGTTCAGCCCTAAATGAAACCAACACCATTCGATTCCCCGCATTTTTTCCCATAAGATGAGCTATTTTTCAGGACTCCTACCCTGCGCCGTCTAAATTAATGGGATTTTGGATCCATTTTTGCCCACTGTGACATTGTTGATATGTATATGTTTGATTTGGCTGCGAAGATGATACGGATGAAAATAGATTATGAATTCAATAATCCATTCCGACTTTAAGGTTATCTGATTCTACTACATTAGCCCGAATGTCAATATCCTGAAGTTACCCCATATCCATGAAAACACTCGTTTCCCTAAGTTGTCGCCAAACAGCTGATGGCTCAGCCGTACTCCAGAGTTCATTCATACGAAAACGTGCAGCAAAATCTACAATTTATTGAGCAAGAGATTCCGGGTATGTCGATTTCATTTAGATTCAAAACAAACGCCAAAGTCAGCATCTGGGTGCGTTGTCCCGGACGCCGGTAACCCGATTAGTAGACTACCATAATAGCTACCACAATATTGAGCTGATTTATAGGTATAAATAATTGAATGTCTTTAAGTACACTAAATTAAGTTTGTGGATTTGAAATTATTTGATGGTAATCATTGGTCATAGGTGTTGATTTATCTCTTTGGAGTCATATACCGGGTAGTATTTATTGGCGCTTTGGGAAGGTCCATTAATTATGTCACGCAGTAAGGGGGGCAGGGGGGAGTGGTTGGGAAAACGTGACAATCCATACAAAATTTTTTGAACGTCCATACAAAAAACGTGACAACGGTGGGGGGGGGGGGGGGGGGGGGGGTTTCAAAAAGTCACTTTGCGTGACATAATTAATGGACGTTCCCTTTGAATACTTACATTTTCATGAGAGCTGTACGGGACGAATGACCAATTGGTTAAACTCCCTCCCAAAACACCACAACAACAACAATATGAGAGTTGAGAGTTCCCAATGTATGCTATAGCACAGTTGATCAGTAAATTTTTAATTTGTAAATTTTGTTTTGTTGGATCCTGATAGTTATGAATCTACTTAGTTTTAGTTGCCCTAATTATCAAGGGACATGTGAAAGGGGGAACCGGGCCATTTGAAAAAGTCATTTGGCATAATTCTAAAATGTTCAACTTGTTCCTTAATGCCTCAATCACCATAGGACAACTTAGGCTTCGAGTTCATAAATTCATTTGTAAAGAAGTTCCTAGAGTCGTGGCCACAAATACCTTTGGCCCGGGAAGCTATCCAAAGTTCATATTTACATACGTTTCGTCGGCCATCAGTATGCATCCTGGATACCTTGTGAGTTATATAGAGTGGTATAACTTCCGAGTGCATGTTTTGGCCATTCAGTTCTGTTTCAGTGTCCGGTTTGTCAGCTTGCTGGCACTATAATAATAAAAGCCTTTGCCTAGATGGTCTCACGAGCGGTGCTGTTTGGAATTGTATTTTATGGCAATTTCGCCAGCCGACAGTCCTGGGTTTGCTCTAATTTTTCTCAATACCTTCCAATGCAATTGCCGATCGTAAAGGCTTGCCCAAAATAGATACCTTTGCGTTCCGTTGACGTAAATGGAAACGTTAAAAGAAACTGCACACGGTAGATTTAGCCAAATTCAAAGTTTTTTGTCTTCTTTTTTTCGGTTTCCATCTGTCAAAACTTTTTTTAAACATAATAAATCAAAACAAAACTTTCACCACTGAATGAGGAGAGATACCCAAACAATCTACTGTCATAAAATTTCAGAACCGATTATTAGGACCGCTGAAAAAAAATAAGCTGTGCGTCCAGATTTTATGTGAATCGAGCTTTACAATCGTTAATAAATCTGTGCGTGATTAAATCTCCAGCTCAAGAAAATAATTAAAAACTACTGGAGTACTTTTTCAAACAGACGTATCTGATTTTGTAAACAAAGGAGGGAAGTAAGATTCAAACGCAAGTTTCTCAAAAGTTTCAGCACCCTCACGGTTAGTAGCATCACCATCATGTTAGGGAAATGTTATTCCTTGTGTTGGTGGCCCTAGCCACTTAACGCAGTTCCTGTCAAGTCACGGCTGCTACAGGAAGTATTTGTTATCGATCACTTTCTCTTCGTCCAATGATCGCAACTTCTACCGGTAGCTCCAGGGTCAACACGCCGTTGTACATTCCACATCAGAGCGTCGGCCTAGGATGGAACTTTAAGGAACTTCCACCGTGAACCTAAACGACCTCTGACCCCTTTTTTTGTATCGTACACTAGAACTCGGTTCTAGAAGTAGCGCCTCAGAATCCTGCAAGCATAATCAGGAGCCCTTATTCTGGGCAAGCGCTATTGAAGGCGTTCTTGACGTCTATCGCAGCGCCGTAATGATTTTCTCGCCGCTTCTGTTTTCTTCGGCAATTTCGACAACATTCCGAATTGCAACCATCGTTGACTTTCCTTTCGGAAACTCGAACTGTTTCGATGACAAACCATGCTCACTCTACTCTAAACATTCCTTGTGTTTAAAATCGGCGTTTATTTGTTAATCGTTTCGTCTATCGATTTGTATCGTCGCGTTGGTGTCGTTCTGTTATTTCGCAAACTCGAAGTGCATTTATTTTGATTGTTAAGTGTAGTGTTTATTGTGACGGTTGCAACAAAAGATTCTGCCTATCACCTCTCCACGCATTTTTTCTTTCTCGAAGCGACATCTGGTTGTCATTAACGGCACTGTAAATTGCACACAACTCCCTGCCATAACAAACGACTTCAACCGCCTTGCGTGTTGCATATCCGCTGGTGCTTGTTATCCCGCATAAAAGCTTCAGAATGGAATTACGTTGCCTACAGTGCTCTGAATCGGTGAAAACCCTAAAATTTAATAAATGCCAAATGTTTTTGTGAAAAAGTTGCTCATCTTGATTGCGTCTCCTTATCCCGTGCAAACATGGATTTAATCAGCGAACAACCTAATCTCTTCTGGTTTTGCAACAGTTGCTCCGGGATTATGATCTCGAAACACGTTCGGGACGCTTTTGGGGCGTTAACGAAGGCATTACAAAATCTGAGCGAAACACATCGTTCAGCTCTGGAGGGAGTTAGAACAGAGTTAGAAAAAAACAGGGAGCAAGTCGAAGTTCTGGCCACGAAAATTTCTGCTGTTCCTGCTGCCGCCCCTACTATCCCCGCTGCACCCGGTTTATCCTCCGGTTGGCCTAGTCTGGCTCGGAAAAGCAACAATCGATCGTTTGGCGCTGCAGGATTAATTTCTCCCGATCAGCCTAGTTTATTGCGCGGTACAAAAAAGCCATCTGCGCACATTCCATCGGTTGCAACTGTTCCCCCAGAACCAGAAAAATGTTGGATATTTCTGTCTCGCATTGCAGTCAGTGCCACGGAGGATGATATTCTCGCTTTAGCCACTGAATGTATACCTTGCCTCGAACCGATCGAGGTTAGAAAGTTAGTGAAGAAAGACGCTCATCAAACGGCTATGCGATTCATTTCGTTTAAAATTCGGGTCGACGAAAAGTACCGTGAGGTGGCTCTCAGTGCCGACACATGGCCAGACGGGAACTTCTTTCGGGAATTCTTTAACTACCAAGACAAGAAATCCGGACAGGGGTTTCTAAAAACACCTCGTTTGAATTAAACCGCCGTCTTCATCCTACGTTGGATACCATAACTTTGACGAAACCGGGATGCACACTGCAAGGCATTACGGGAGTCCTCAACCGCTCCGACCCAGTCGAGCCATTCGAAGTTCATCATCTATCTAGCATCTGTTCCTGCCATCCCAGCCATCCCGGTCTTGTGGTCGGAGTTAGGGAGAGGGTCTCCCAACCTGAACTTCCAGGCAAGTATGTGTGTTATCCAAGGTATTCTGCTCCTGATGCTTTCCCAATTTACAGTGCCGCTTCCTCGCGTGCTGATGCTTGCAGTAACTCGCCGCTATTATGCCCAACCAGCCCGCTACATACCCATCACCTAACATGTTTTGCTCATCATCAACACACATCGACCGCCACTTCAACCGGTCTGGGACGCACGTCACAAACCAATATGGAGGCCCTGGACCCTCCTAGTCCAGCTGTGCCCACTACCGGTATCAGTGACGCTGTATTTGCCCGTTCCAGCCGTCAAAGTCGTCCCGGCCCTGGGTCTAGTGACGGAGACAGGGCTCTCCAAGCTGCCATCCAAGGCAAGTATCCTTCTTCTAATGACGTCGCCCGGCCTGATGCTGTTTCCATTTCTAGATCGATACCGGCTGATTTCGTTGCCTCCTTATCGAAAGCCCTTCTGTACTACCAGAACGTAGGAGGCAGTAACAGTTCGCTCGCCGAGTACCAGTTGGTATGCAGTGACGCATGCTACGATATCTACGCCTTCACAGAAACATGGCTAAACAGCAACACTAGATCGATCGCCGCTCAACAGCAACAAGAAATCTGGTGGTGGAGTCCTTCTTGCCGTGCGCTCAACGTTCAAATCTCGCCTCATAAAGCCTCCCGAAAACTCAACGGTCGAACATCTCTGGGTGGCAATATCCACCAAAACCAGAACATTGTTTATGTGCGTGGTGTATATCCCACCTGATCGTGTCAACAACAGCAGCCTCATCGATAAGCACACCCTTTCTTTGGATTGGATCGTGTCACAAATGGGTCCCAGCGACAACATCGTCGTTGTGGGAGATTTCAACCTCAGCACGATTTCATGGCATGTCGATACCAACGGCTTCCACTATCCAGATACTTCATGTTCGTCATTCAGACCAGCATCTCTCTCCTTGCTTGATGCTTATTCTACCGCGAGACTTCGGCAAGTTAACGGCATTCCGAATAACAACAATCGTTTGCTGGATCTATGCCTTATTACTAAAGAACTGGGTCAAAGATGTTCTGTCATTCAAGCTCCGGCACCGCTTGTCAAAAGCTGCAGAAACCATTCCCCTCTGCTACTGACGCTGGAGTTAAATCCTGAGTACAGTTTCCCTGACAACTTCGAAAATGTTTGTTATGACTTCAACCATGCTGACTACGAGGGAATGAACTACTTTCTCGCCGACGTGGACTGGAACACGACTCTTGCAAACGGGGATGCAAATTTTGCTGCTTCGACTATGTGCTGTATTCTGCTTTACGCCGTCGATCAATTCGTGCCTAAGAAAATCAACCGTAAGCCTCCCAAACCTGCCTGGTCTAAATCTGACCTCAAACACTTAAAACGAGTTAAAAGGGCTGCTTTGAGGAAACACAGTAGATATCGCACCGATTCCACGAGGGCAAACTACGCTCGCGCCAACGACGATTACAAGTACCTCAATAACAGCTTGTACAACGCCCATCAGTTTCAATTGCAGAGTCGTCTCAAAACGAACCCGAAAAGCTTCTGGCGGTTTGTGAACGAACAACGGAAAGAAACCGGCTTACCCTCTACTATGACTGATGGCACTCTTGAAGCTGACACTATCGGGGATATCGCCAGCTTGTTCCGTACGCAGTTTAGCAGTGTCTTCTGCGACGAAATTCTGGACGCCGAGAGCCTCGAAGCGGCTACTAGCAATGTTCCCCGCATGTCTGTATTTGGCTGTGCTTTCACTTTTCATAGTGATATGGTGATTTCAGCCGGGAAGCAGTTGAAAACTTCAACTGGATGCGGTCCTGACGGTATTCCTTCAATTGTCCTGAAGCGTTGCCTAAACACGCTTGCTGCGCCCCTGGCTACGGTGTTCAATTTGTCTGTAACTTCCGGCGAGTTTCCTGATTGCTGGAAAGAGTCATTTGTATTCCCAATACACAAGAAGGGATGCAAACGGTCCGTCGCCAACTATCGTGGGATTGCTGCACTAAGCTCTGTATCCAAGCTATTTGAACTAATTGTTCTCCAAAGGCTGGTCAATGACTATTCACAAACTATTTCTCCAGACCAACACGGTTTTGTGCCCAAGCGCTCGACGGCGACCAATCTAACCGTATTTACATCGTTCATCATGCGCGAAATGGAACGCGGTTATCAAGTAGACGCCATTTACACAGATCTCTCTGTGGCCTTCGATAAAATGAACCATCAGATTGCCATTTCTAAATACGGCAAAATGGGGGTTCACGATCAACTGTTGAACTGGCTCCGTTCATACCTGACTAGTAGAACTATGTCCGTGAAGATATGCCGATTACGCCTCATCTAGCTTTCCGGTAACATCCGGCGTTCCTCAAGGTAGCCACCTTGGCCCATTCCTTTTCCTGCTATATATGAACGACATGAACTTGGTCCTCAAATGCCTGAAATTATCCTACTACGATATAAAATGTCCGGAAGACGCCCACTTTCTTCAGCAGGAACTGCAAGTGTTCGATAACTGGTGCCGAATCAACAGAATGTCCTTAAATGTATCCAAATGCTCAACTATCTCCTTCGGCCGAAAACGTGTGATGTATCTCCACGACTACATCCTTCGAGGTTCGCGCTTGAAACGAGAAACAACGGTCAAGGATCTGGGAGTAATGCTCGACTCCAAACTGTCGTTCAAGGTTCACATTTCGTATATTGTATCCAAGGCCTCTTCGCAGCTAGGATTTATGTTCCGCTTCGCAAAAAACTTAAAGGACGTTTACTGTCTGAAGGCATTATACTGCTCTTTGGTTCGCCCTTTCTTGGAATACTGTGCCATCGTTTGGTCTCCTTTCTACCAAAACGCAGTCCAGAGGATCGAAGCTGTTCAGCGAAGGTTTATACGCTTTGCTTTTCGACATCTTCGCTGGCAAGACCCTCGCAGATTGCCAAGTTATGAAAGTCGATGCAAGCTCATCAACCTAGAACTGTTGGAAGGTAGGCGTATGGTAGCCAAAGCGTGTCATTGGTGATCTGCTTCAAGGAAATGTTGATTGTTCCGCCCTACTGGATCTCTTGACCATCAACACTCGATGACGAAATCTTCGTTTACAACAGTTCTTCGTGTTCCAGCACTCAAGGACCAACAACGGCAAACACGAACCTGTGCAAAGCATGTGCCGCGTTTTCAACAGCTGCTATAATGTGTTTGATTTTAATGTATCCCATGAGGTTAATAAGCGTTGTTTCCGTATATGTCTTTGTTAAGTTTTGTTAATTTTCGTATGTAATTTAATTTTTTAAAGGGTCATTGGGATGAACATTTTTATCTGTTGACGAAAATAAAATAATAATAATGATGACCTTCAGTTCGAATGGGTAAAGCCCGATTCAAAGTAAATCTAGACGCACGGTTTAATACACCACCGTGTCCCTGGTGGTTGGAACAAAAAAACGTTTGACAGGCATTTGTTGATGTTTCATTGACGAAGAAATTGATGAAAAGTTTTTCACGGTTGATCGACGCATCTCGAAATTAAGGATCATGGAACTTGAGAAAAGAAAATTAATTGTGCACAAACATCTAGAGAATCCTTCGTGGTCTGCCTCAAAAATAGCAAAAGTGCTAAAATTCCCAAAGTCAACGGCGTGTCTTGAAATCAAACGTTACAAGGATACTCTGAGTGTGGATAGAGCACAGCTCATATATCATTAAAGTGGCACTAGGGACAAAGAGCTAAGGAGAAAGGTGTTGAGGTACGTGAAAGGCAACCCAGGTGTCTCCATACGTGATTTGGCAAAGAAATACCATTCCAACTTTTCCACCGTGCATAACATCCTTTTAAGAGAAGGATATAAGTCTTTTTGTGCCAGTAAACATCCGAATCGCTCCATGAAACAAAATTTAGTGGCCAAAAAGCGAGCACGATTACTATACAAACGAGTTTTGACGAAATTTGATGCCTGTATTTTAATTGATGACGAAACATATGTCAAAATGGATTATAAACAAATCCCCGGACGAAAATCTACCTGGCAACTGGTGGTGGGGATGTCCCTTACAGGTATAATATTAATTTCGTCGCCAAAGAGATTAATCTTCCGAATTGCCCTGAGTTCAGACCGATCGAAAATATTGGGCAATTATCAAGCGAAAACTTCAACGATGCGGTAAAGAAGTGACAAATGCACAACAAATGCGTTTAAAGTGGAATAAGTTCGCCGTTACAGTGTCACCAGCGACTGTGCAGATCATGATGGCATCCATCACAAGTAAAGTGCGACAGTTCGTTCGAAACGTTGAAATGTAGTAACTTGTTATATATCGTTTGAAAGCTGAATAAATACCCTTTTGTTTGGCGTTTTGATCAACCGTGTATGTTGTCTAATTCTTGAGTTGAGCACTTGATCACTTGATCACTTGAATGCGTCCAAATTTACTTTGAATTGGGCTTTACCTTTAAGCTTGCATCGTTGGACCTTTGTCTATTGTTCCTTGAAACCGTTTGACTTGCTTCGCTTTATTTCGTGTTTTAGTGCAGCCCTGGCCAATATGCTGGAAGCCGTTTGTTATTTGGCTCCATCTTTCTCGGTATGGTTGTGTCAAATGCCTTCATCAACATTGCTGTCAACTCATCCGTGTTCGAGGGGGTGCTGTCTGCATGGAGTGCCTCAACGAAAAGGTCCTTACCGAACTCCTTCATCTTCCATTTCCGCTCGCTCATTTTCCTCCGCCTTGATGACCCAGGGTTTCGTTCGTCGGTGTTTTATCGGATCGCCTCTCCAGTTCATGTTTCCCACCAGCGACAAACTGCAGAAGGCTACGTCAACAATTGATTCACGACCGTTTCTGTGGAAAAATCTGACGGTTGGAAGCCTAACTTCCCAGAAACATCTTCTTTGACAAGAATATAAGAAGTTTGTTGTAAAAAAGTCGTGAGGATGAAATACCAAACATGTCTAGTCTTGAAAAAGTTTTGAGGATGTTTTTCCACACGTATTCGGTTCAAACGTGGTACCAGAACAGCGAACACATTTTTGTTCTATTTTTGTTCGATCAACTTAAATTTTACTTCTTGAAAACATCGGTGACTGTTTGTCATCTTACCACTACGAACTATCTTTACTCACCTTTGAGTAGCCATACTTTTGACTGATTTGAGTCAAACGTACTTAATTTTGGATTGTTTGGAAATAGCGTGTATGCTAGATGTTTGTAAATATGTTGATAGGTTGCATTCAAGATGAATTTTAAACATGTTTTTAACATCCTCATGCAATAGTGAAATTATTCAGAATAGATTGTGAATCCAATACAGTGACGGCTGAAAATATGTTTATTTGAAATACTGGAATAATAAAAAAAAAACACTACCTAAATGTAAGATTGTGATGCCACTCACTGATTCAAATAGAAGCCAAATTGGGCATAGGGGTTTATTCAAATGTAACATAAAGCAACAGTTTGGGAGATTGTTTAGTATTTTTTATAAATTGTTACGCTTAATTTGTGGGGGAGTTTTTTGAGATGTAGCTACGCACAACATAATAGAAAAATTATATTTGTATTTTCCTTCATACTGATATTACTCTGTTCAATTTCACAACAAAAAACGCAGAAAAAAAAACGAACATTTGAAAATCAAATGTGTTACTAATGTTTTTACCCGTACTGTAGACTTGTACTGTAGGACTGTAGACTTGGAAAATCGCCATGTTGATTTTTGTGGATTCCATAAAGAAATCTCACTAAAATTCAATAATTTATTCGGGGTACCTTCTACGTTTTTTAATCCAATCAATGGCGCATGAAATAAGGGAAGGTAAAACGGAAAGTTGCACTGCCAACCTTGAGCCGCATATACAATTTTGATACAACTTCCATGCTTAAAGCACTTTTAATTTCCTATTTGAAAAAATTATAAACAATCATCTTTAACGCGTAAAATACCATTAGCTACGATATCGTTTCGCCATTGAAAAATCTTGTTTATATATTTTTTTTACTTCGTTCATACCGTGCTTGCTTTGACAAAACATATCATTATGTTATAAGCATGCTGTTGGAAGCATCCATAGAACATAATATTTGTCTAATGGATGTTCTACAAAACATCTGGTATGACCTAAAAGATGTTCAAAAACGCCACATTTATTGCGCTTTTTCGGTTATATGCGTGTATGAAATTGAGTTATTGACGTTAGAAAAAAAACATGAGCTTGGTCTAAAAGGTGTTTTATTAACATTAATATGACAAGTGGTGTTACTTTTTGTTTTCGTCCCCCCTTCTTCCCCCCCCCCCCCCTCCTCTATTCAACTAATCCCCCGCCACCCCCCCAAACACACAACAACCCCCCACCAATTGTTTTCTCCCCCCCCACTCTCCCTTTCCCAGTTGTGGAAAAAAAAATTTTCAAAAAAAATCCTTTTTTTCCCCTTTCCAAAAAAAAACCCCCGGGAACCTCCCCCCCAAAGTTCGCGCACGAAATACAATCCAAAGTTCATGAAAGCGCAGAGTGAGGAAACGTTCTATTTCTCATCGCGAAAGATCTTCTGTTTCTCCATCTCACAACGTTTCACTCGTATTCGAGATCCAATCCAACCAAATATCTCCTCGGCTTTGTTCTTTTTCTCTAGCGAGTATGTGTAGGCGATGTTCACACGAGTTTTGATGTTTGTTTTTAAGTATTGTGCCACCGCAAAGTTCGAGTGGTAGGAAACGTCTGCTGGAATGGCGTGATACATTAAATTCAACCCAACCTCCCCGGCCATACAGTCAGCAGTCGACCATTCATCAGGCTGAAGAGAGTGTATAGATTTATGCGAGATATTGTAACGAGACTCTTTCTCGTAAGCTATCGAAATAGCTGATCTCCTACCTCACCTCCATTGTAATCTACTCTCAGGGCAAATCAAGGGAATTGGGCGATAAATTGGCACTTACCCGTACGTACAAAGTCTCACAATAAATGGGTACTTCTTCTACTGTGGAATTTCAAAGCGATTGGTTGAAACATGCATGCAAATTTTTTAAAGAAAACAAAATAAGATTATATGAGATCTGGGGAAATCACTTCGTTTTACAAACAACATGCGCATATAAAAAAAACGTTGGCTAGTTTTGTTGCGGCCGGTCGGGTGGGCGCCTTGCAGGATCCACGACGACTGATGGTCCGATGGCGAATTACGAAACAATAGAACGTTGGGCGGGATAACTACTCACGTATTTTACGATGCGATGAAGAGAGGGAGCGACTGACACCGTCGTGTGTGAAGAGAGCCGGATACCGAAGGCCGTCGTTGTGGGATAAAGCCGGTAACTGTCGTTGTGGTCAAGCCGAGGGTAGCGACTGCCGTCGTATTGATGGTGGTAAGGCGATTCGCCGATCACCCTGATGGTGGGGAATGCTGCAGCCGACGGACTCTGGAGCGAGGAGGTATTTCGCGCCGATCTTTCCGGAGCACGTGGTCGGGATAAATCCTGGGGTTTTTTTTCCCCTCGTCTGGTGGGTATGATGGGGAAATTTTATCCACAGGTTTGAAGCACGGGATGGCGGGACCGTATGGTGACGGACGGTCTAGGCACACTCGAATGGAACACCAGATTTTTCGCGTCACACAGTGCACTGAGTGGATTTGTCGAGGGATGTTCGTAATGTTTTATAACGGGCCTGCGACTTCCGAAAGACCATTAGCGATACCAGGAAAATTCCGGTCAAATCGGGTCGCCTTCCGTCCCTAGGGACACCACTCAGTATTATCACAATCCCTCGTGGTAAAACTACCGTGACGCTTCTCACTTGGCACTATATCAAGCCCGTTAGTAACTTTTCTACGTGGGTAGACTTCACTCGAGTAAAACCGCGATCCCGTATACTGGTGTTGATAGAATATCGTATTCGAACCAAAAAGCCTTTGGCCACCCCACTCGGGGCCCTTTTATACCCCACTCGCTCCCGGTCTTTGTAGCACTCACTCTCCCCAATTATTGCCTTTAGCCCATTTCCGGATTCATCCATTCTTCACTGCCAAGTTTCAGAGCATCCGTTCTATAATCCGCCAAATTTGACGATGGGTTTGTAGCGACGGTTGATATTGTTAGTGACACCTATCTGAGTGTGTTAGGTAGTTTTCTGAGAGTGGCTTGGCGCTTCGGTTAATTGGCCTACCTATGACAGGGATTAACAGCATATTTCGAAATGTGGCATCCATCGCCATCTTTTAGTAGTACAAAGCTGATAATCTCTGTCTGATATTAGAAATGATATTGAGCGACATACAACGCTTCACATGTAGTACGGTATATGATTTGCCCTGTAAAACGGTGTAAGATATTTATGGCATACCACTCTCACTTCCATGTACGGTAACTTAACCTTATCTCGAGAATGAGATCCAACCCTTCCACATTCGGATAACGAACTGCGGTTAAGAGAGGGGAAACGAATCACATCTTCGAGTCGACGACAACACTCATCTGTGTTAAGTTATCGTGCATGGGAATATATAATACAAAAATGTGTACAGGAGTAAATTTATACAAAAATAACGATTGGTCGGTATGATAGGACTTTATACGCACAGGTTGTAACCCGTTGGTTACAATATCCTTCTGCCTATATTCCATTTCCGGAGCAATTCGCGATTAGGGCGTACATGCAAAATATAAACAAAATGTTTTTTCAATGCAATGCATAATTACTACAACTAAATCATGAGTTTTGACCTTTTTGTCCTGGTTGTGCTTTAATTTTATTCATTAAATATTGTTTTAGCAAAGGGCGTAGAGTTATTTCGTATTCAAAACAATTCACTCTGCGATTTACGCCATATTGATTGTTGACAAAGTGAAAGGCGTAATTTAAATCAAAACATAAACATGGCGTAAAGTAAGAGGCGATACTGACAAAAAATCAAAACAACGGCGAAAAGTAAAAGGCGATACTGATAAAATAACCAAAACAACGGCGAAAAGTGGAGGGCGAAACCTAGCAAAATGTCAACAATAGGGGAATAGTATAAGGCGATAATTTTTTTTCCAGTACTTGTGGGACCAACATTGAAAATGGCGTAATCAAACATCCTAGTATTGACAGGCGAATATTAAAAAATTGCAAATTTCAATGAATAACGAACGAATTTCCATCAGTATTCTATGTGAATCAGAAGCTAGCTTTGTTCTCTGTCTGTATACTAGATTGTATTTGAATTTATTCGTTAATTTGTAAATTACGGTTTGAAATTCTACTTGCAATATTACAATCATCATTTCCCGTTTGTTTACATTCTGCATGTTCGCCCTAATCGCAAATTGCTTCAGATTTCTATGAAATGCGCAGTGTTTTTTTCAAGAACGAATGTGGTGTTAAGATATAGAGAGAGAAAAATGATCTGATTGTTTTCGTTTCCTCGCGTCGGTGACTCGAGTAGGAAAAGTTAGCGATATTTCATTCTCTCATCCCAGAAAGTTCACTCAAGAATCGTTGGCGTATGAAACTAGCAACGAGAAGTTCCCAAGTGTAAACGTAGCGCACGATGAATGGATATTTTTGTGAGAATTCCATCACTGACAGTTACAACTGCTCCATTTATTTTTGACCCACGCGAATCCTCACTTCTTCTTCAGCATTTCAAGCTCATTGCTTTCACAATTAGCTTATTGCTTGCTCTTAACTAAGTGTTCTAAATGCACTTCCACAATTATTAATTGAGAGCTTTAGATGCCAAGTACCATTTTTGCATTAGTATGATTGTGTGGCAAGTACAATCATACCCTATGCCCAGGGAGTCGAGAAATTTTCCTTTTCGAAAAATTCCTAGACCAGACCGGGAATCGAACCCAGCCACCTCCAGCATGGTGTTGCTTTGTAGCTGCGCCTTTACCGACTGAGCTAAGGGAGGACGCGAATCCTCACGATCAAGTCGAATAATATTGAATTCATGAAATGGAAGATCAATTTTGGAAGAGAGCCATGTTTCACAAAGAGCAAATGCATCACAACCGGTATTGTGCGTTTAAAATTAGAAAGATTCCGATTTAAAAATAAGACTGATAATTCCACTCCAGAACAGTGATTAAATCCCCAACCTCTTTTGCAAACCACTTATATCAATAATCCAGTTTGTTCGATACTAAAACAAATATTAAATCGATTACTAAAAGAAATATTAAACCTTAACGTTTGTTTCAGGCTGAAAAAAGGGCTCATCATAATGCGTTGGAACGAAAAAGACGTGACCACATAAAGGATAGTTTCACTTCCCTCCGTGACTCTGTTCCGTCGTTGCAAGGCGAAAAGGTGAGTTTCAATTAGCTGATTTAGGATATTCGTGACGATGTGCTGAAATATATATATATATATATTGAATTGTTCAAGGCAAGCCGTGCACAAATTTTAAAGAAAGCAGCAGAGTATATACAGTTCATGAGACGTAAGAATAACTCTCATCAGCAAGACATTGATGACCTAAAGAGACAAAATACCCTTCTAGAAACGCAAAGTGAGTATCTTTCAGTGTATTAGTTTCAATGTGGATGAAGGTAAAACATGACCATTTTGTCAATAACCTATACATAAAGAATTGATGCTGGGGTGTCCAAAATAACTAAAAAATGTTTTACAGAATTAGACCAACTCATGGCTTTCATGCTGACCTTTAATCGGGTTGATTTCAAACAAAGATTTTAAGAACTTGATCTCTTAAAATTTTGAGCTGTCTTCTCGCCTAATTAAATTTTATTAAATTGTGCCAATCAAGGTACCTATTTTGACAGTAAAATAAAAAAATTGGGGTGGATTCAAGGCATCTTTGCAACACATACAGTCATTATCAGAGTCGCATCGACGCTTTCGTATTAAAACATTCGTTCCAAAGTATATTCCTATTTGATGTTACCATTAGCTGTCTTTAATAGACTGAATAGAAGCCGCCACGATAATTTAGTTTATTAATAAAAGCATAACGTTTCTTTTGTTTTAAATTTGAAAATTAAAATAGGACATGGCCTGGTACTGTTATTATCCCTATTATACATCCATTTTTTTTTTTCTGATTAATGTGTCGATCATTTTGAACTACTCGAATGATATGACATAACCAATTGGTCAAATAGTTATCACTACCACTCGAATTTGAAAACAGAATAATATTTTCATAACTTCGAGTGAAGTTAGGAAAAAAATACTCGATTTATAAAAAAGCTATTTGTTGCTCCTATGTTCTAAAATCGTTGGTAGATATTGAAAAAAAGTAAGCGTTTTTTTTTTTAACTTAATTGTTTATTTATAAGGCTCAAGTGCCATAGGCATAACGGAGCCGAGATCTTTTTAATTTTTACAACGATAATAACTTACTTTCTAGGTTAGTTTTGGAAAGCCGAAAAACACGCGGCTTGGTCGAGGTTAGGGATTACAATGATTCGGGAAGGAATGGGGAAGTAAGAATCTTTACGTTGGCTTTCAACAGCAGATTGGCGATGCTATATTGATGCTGTATGTCTGGCGTAGATGTTGCATTGCGTTAAGCTGTAACGATACAATAGAAGCGGTATTACGGGGGAGGGGGCGAGGTGGACATGTTAAAGCGACAGCTAAGAGAGGATCAAACGAATACATCTATTTGTTTCAAGAACTTGTAAATTAGCCCCATATAGTCCAGGTCCAGCTTACCCAGCACGTCTCTGATATCTTCCTTCTCTGGTTTCCCTCGGGCCCGTAGGGATGCGCAAAGATCAGATCTGGCAATTTCGTAATCGAGGCAATGCCAGACAACGTGGTTGATGTCCTGATAACCTGCACGACAGCCGCATTGATTGGTGTATGAGAGACCTATTCGATAGAAATGAGAGCCTAGCGAGTAGTGATTGGACATTAGACGAAACATTACCTTGATAAAATCCCGGCTAATATCCAACCCTCTGAACCACGATTTTTTCGATACCTGTGGGAGAATGGAATGTAACCATCTGCCCAAATCCTCTGCATCCCATTTTTGTTGCCAGCTGAACAAGGCCTGTTGACGAAAAATAGCAAAAAATTCGTTGAAGGCAATTTGTCGATCATAAATATCGCCTGCCATAGCGCCCACCTTGGCAAGTGAGTCCGCTTTCTCATTACCCGGAATGGAGCAATGAGATGGGACCCAAACCAAGGTGATGGTGTAGGAATTGTTTGATAGGGCATTCAAAAGAGATCGTATTTCGCTAACGAAATACGGTGAGTGCCTTGCCGGCCTAATTGAACGAATAGCCTGAAGTGAGCTGAGACTATCCGTAAAAATGAAAAATTGATCAGAGAGAAGAGAGGCCATTCGCTCTAATGCATAGTGTATAGCCGCCAATTCTGCGACGTATACGGAGCAAGGATTTTGAAGTTTGAAGGAGGCGCTATGAATTTCGTTAAAAACACCACATCCAGTGGAATCATTTGTTTCTGACCCGTCGGTGTAAAACTTTCTGCCACTTCTGATATGGCCAAACTTGCTTGCAAAAATTGATGGAATGTACTCCGAACGGAGCTTCTTGCTTCATGGTTAGATCAAAAACTACAGTAGAACTAGAGATGTCTTGGGAGTAATCACGATTAGGAACATTCGAAGAAGGGCTCACCTCCAGAGTCATGTACCAATGATACAGTGTCATGAAATAGTTTGAGGATTTCGTTCGATTAGCTTTTCAAAATTTTCAATTACCAATGGATTTAGCACCTCACAGCGGATGAGGAACCGGAACGATAGCTCCACAAAACGATCTAAAAGTAAGCGTTTCTTTGGATGTACTATTTTTCTCCACTAAACCAGCTACAAAGACTGCATAACACATTTTTTGGAAAATCTTCATGTTACTTGAAATTCACACATATAATGTTATGTAATCACCAAACCAAAATCAAATCTCTTTATGCGCGTTGAAAATTTGCATGCTTGTAAATATTATTATTCAAATTTGAAATACTGACTATTCATAGCACACATTTTTGCATTAATTCGTTCCAACTTATTAATCACTTAATTATAAAATTTTCAGTTCGTTCGCTAGAGCAAGCACGTGCCACTGGCAATTTCGGTGACGGCAGCGATCTCGGACTGGGCATGAACGATAGCTCACGCGAATCGGACAGTTCCGACGTGGACGATGGTGCGAGCAACAATGGCTTGGGTGGCGGAGGAGGACTCCATCGGAATAAAAAGATGAAGACCAATTCAAACTATTGAACTGCTGCAGTCTATGGCCAGAGCGGCTCTACGTTAGAGCTTAGAGATCACAGTGGAAGGAAGAGTGGTTATGATTTTACAAAGAAAAATAGGAGTGGCGAAGTGTACAGTAAGCCGCTTGTACTGTTTCATGCGTGACCATTTTATTATATTTTTCAACATAAAAAAACACGGAACGGCACGAATCCTGAAAAGTTTATTTTTCCGTATTATTGCCTATACTTATGTGTTAATCTGTCAATGATGAAATTAGTGATATGAAATCATCTGGAGATAATAGTGTACAAAATAAATTTTCTCTTCCGTTTTATTTTACATTTTTGTTCTCTTCCACAACACTACATAGAAATCCTTTAAATCATACATAGTAAAGGAAGTTAAAAATAATTTACATTGAAAAAGACGGAGAAAACGGGAAAGAGTTACAGTAAATTAAAGTGGATTTGAAATATTAGCTTTACGTGTTTGCTTTTATAATAATTTTGAATAATCATACCTTTTTTTATGTTTTGAAACCATTTTCGGATAGAATGAATAAAGAGAAATCCATGTTTCATTGTAGTATTTTCAATTTATCTTGTATTGTTTTAAATTTTTCTAAGATGTTAAGACATTTTGTAGCGTTTTCTAGACACAACAAACATACCTGCTGGGGTAATCCGTCGTCTTGCTTTACCTGAAAAGAAAAAAAAACTTCGTTCATCATGTCAGATTATGAAACTAGAAATGGTTTAACTTTAAAATCTTGTATCTGAGAGCACTGTAGAATATTCAAAAAATTCAAAAAATATTCAAAATTCAAAAAGTTTGGGTGGATGTGAGCCAAAAAATGCGACCACTCAACAATAAATCCAAACAGAACGAAGTTCAAATTGGGATTACATCAGACTTAAGGCTAAAGCAAGTAGGATTGGACTTGTCATTAATACGTCAAAGATAAAATGCATGATTGGGAGAGAACATGTTAGCCTCCCACCACGAGTTCAGATCGACGGTGATGAAATCGAGGCGGAGGATAAACTCGTGTATTTTGGCGCAATGGTGATCAATTACGAGACAAGGAGAGAAATACAAAGGCGCATTATGGCTGTCAATCGTGCCTACTTTGGACTCCGAAGGAAACTTAGAGCGAATAAAGTTCATCGAACTACATAGTTGACCATCTACAGACATTAATTAGACCCGAGTCATGTACGGCCTCAAAACATGGGCAATGCTTAAGGAGGACCAACGCGCACTTGGTGTCTTCGTATGGAAGGTGCTGTGTAAAATCTATGGTGGAAGACGGAACTTCAAGAAGCCGAATTAACCACGAATTGCATCAATTGCTGAGAGAACCTCCAATCGCTCACACCGCTAAAATTGGCCGACTACCGTGAGCATGACGTAAGAATGCCGGACGATAGCCCACACGCAAAAAAATACGTTGTTATACCAATACAAAATAGCAATCAATACAACTAAAATTTTGCTTTGAATATTTTTTTTTACCAGTTTATTTATTTATACGGCTCAATCGCGTTAGCTTTACGGAGCCAAAGGCAATGCTTGTGAGAAATGAACAAAAAAAACTATTTCTTAAACAAATTCTGATTCTTCTTCTTTCTTGGGGGTGATTTTATGTAAGCTTCTTCTTGTTCTTTTACAGTTCTATAGCTAACTCTTTTTGTTTACTGATCCCCGTTGACATGAATGCGGCGAACTGTAACAACGCATAATCCCGAGTATCCATCTCCTTCGGTTCATCAATACGTATTTCGGTGTCCACCGTGACAGATTCCTCCGTTTTATCTTCCAGTACCTCTAGCGTATCCAATTCTCCCTCACCTTCAGTTTCTGATCCTCCGGTTGCTGTACCTCCGATTACTGCACATCCGGACGTTTTCTTCAATTTGCCGCTTTGCTCATTTTCTTGCACTTTCGGCTGACTCCGATTCTGCCGCTTGGGACAAGAAGCTATCAGGTGTCTCACTTCTTTGCAGTTGAAGAATTTGTCCTAGTTGCCTTCGTAATACATATTTCCCTTCCGGTTGGCGAAGTGCAGCGATGACGGGATTTCCTGCTTCACGTCCATGTGCGCGCCACGCACACCAGTGTAGGCGCGAATGCCCAGCTCCGCCGGAAACTTCTCCCGCACGATGCGTTTCACGTGTCCATATTTTGACAACACGGTAACGATCTCCTGGTCGGGAACCTCCGGTGCGAGATCGTATATTCGCACATAGCAGATGTGATCCTGGGCATGCGATATGTGTTGTGTTTTCTTCCCCATAGAGGAGGGCCCGCCGGCGGGGGGGGGGGGGGGGGCGGGGGGCCCCCCCCCCCCCGCGGCGGGGAGGAGGAGGGGGGCGGGTCTTCCGCCGCGCTATACGCCGTGCGCGGAAGGCGCCCCCCCCCCCCGGGGGGGTGTGTCCCCCCCCCGCGGGGGGGGAAGCGCACCGCGCACCGCTCCCCCACCCGCCCCCGCTAAAAAAAAAAAACGGGGGGAGGGAAGAAGAACAAAACACATATATTTTACAGCGCCGGGGGGAAGAGGCGATCGCGCGAGAAAAACAAAACTCTCACCCCCCCCCAACGAAAGCAGAAACAGAACTCTTGCTTTGAATATAGACCAATAAAACTGATGAACTAATTCAACAAAACCTTTGAATTGAAATAAAACTTTATGAATGCTGTTTACGCTGGTCACCAATTAAGGGAATTTCAAAACTTTCGACCTAACGAAAGCACACCACTATAATCGATCAGTGAGTGACCCGAATAGATAACCGAATATTTTCACTCCATATGATTATTCTAGCCATTCTAGTTATAACACATCCCATCTCATACCACACCGATCGCTTCACGATCATTTGTATAGGCGAGAGATAGGATGTCGAATAACATCGCACCCAGTTAGGTTGATATCATATAATGTAAAACTAGTTAGTTCCAAATAAATCTCCGATAAGAACGGATCGTTTTGCTAGTTAAGCCGTCGCGTGTAATTTTGAAGATCGAAATACAGTTAATGATTCCACCGCCAGAACATAACGTTTTTTAGTTGTGCGTTATCCGACGACTTAAGTTGAAGTTAAGTCACATTCTGAACATTTTGGTCCTTCGAACCGGATTCGTTGGATATCGTGAAATTAAAGTGTATCGTGGCACACCGCGTGGTCAGGTATTATTCTCCATAAGGGAGAACGATAGGACACGGGTGATTGACGTTGAACTTTCTGCTGCTGGCTATTGTGTGAAGGTGAAGCGTTCTTGTGCTGCTAATTGCTGTTGTTCCTGCTGTTGTTGTGCTGTTGCTGGTGTACTGCTGTTGTTTTCGACGTACTACGACGGAGCTGTTATCGAAGATTCTCGACGGAACCGGACGGATTTTGCTTGGTGACGGAATCAGGATAAGTACTGAGGGGTCTGAGCAGGTTTGTCTGTGGCGCGGTTCTCTAATGCATGTGAGACCGACGTCGGCGAGAAATTGCATGAAGTGAATGAGTCGTTTAAATAAATCATATGAAATTGCACGATCAAATTTGTGGCGTCTGATTTATTAAAAGTTGAACTGAGCCTTGACCTTCCACCATCTTATTGGATTTTCCGCATTGTAGGTTGGTTCGCTTTGTCCTTGACATCCCATTGTTGATTGTTCGCTATTGCCACCATTGTCAATAATTAACTGTGGTCGATTCGAGTATCGTGTTCGAGTAAAGTGATAGTGAAGACAATTAATCATGCCAGCAAATGAAGATCTAAGGCTGCTACACAAACAGGAGCGTACGCTACGTTGTTCACTGGACAATATCAAGGAGTTTGTCCAATCGGATCACGGCGGAGATGAACGCCATTCTCTGAACATGCGCATTGAGAGGCTGGATGATATTTGGCAAAAATTTATCGACGTTCGGATGCGTATCGAATTGATCACCGATGACGTCGACGAAGAGGTATCGACGGACGAAACGGAAGAAACGATGGAAGCGAGACTTCAACGGCATGTCAGGAACCAAAGGCATCGGGATCGTGAGAATACGAAAATTATACGGGATTTCGAGAATGAAGTGTACCGTCTAAAGGAGTCGATGTTAGGGCTTCTTCACGCTGGTTCACGTAACACGGTGCAGGTTCAGCAACCACATCTTGTGGCCGTGCCACATTCGAAAGTTAAGCTCCCGGAGCTGAAACTGCCGACATTCAACGGAAAGATCTCGGAATGGGTTACTTTTCGAGATACATACAGAAATCTGATTCACAACGACACTGGCTTGTCCGACATGGATAAATTCACCTACCTGCGGACAACTCTCATCGGTGATGCCCTCCAGGAGATCGCATCGATCGAAATTTCTGCCGCCAACTACCCGATTGCATGGGAAGCCTTAGAGAACGCTTTCGAGAACAAGAAGTTGCTAGTGATGAATCATTTGGACTCGTTATTTGCCTCAGAACCACTTCGTCAGGAAAATTTCGAGTCATTAAGCAAACTCGTGAACGGGTTTGAGAAAAATCTGCAAATGTTGGCGAAAATCGGTGAAGACCCAGAAGGTTGGAGCACGTTGCTGCAGTACATGGTCTGCAAACGGCTGCATCCCACTACCTTGCGACATTGGGAGTCACACTATAACTCTAAAGAAGTTCCGAAATATGCAGATTTAATTAAGTTTTTAAAAAGTCACTGTTCGATGTTGCAGTCTATTCCAGCTGGCAGGCAATTCCAGGCTGAACCGAGGAAAATTGTTCGTCCTTCTACCAGTCATGCAGGTATCCAGTCGTCTGTATGCTGTCCATTCTGCGGCGATGCTGCGCATTCCGCGTTTAAGTGTGCCAAATTCACGAAAATGAGAATTTCAGAAAGAGTCGATGCCGTGAGGAAAAATTCACTCTGCTTGAACTGCTTATCACCAGCGCATTTTGCAAGATTTTGCACTCGAGGATCGTGCCAACAATGTGGCCAACGTCACCACTCGTTGCTTCACGCGAACTCATCGACCACCGCGAATTCACAGTACAAATCGGGACCATTTCAAGGGAATCAGTCAAATAAGAAGTCACCTGGACAGAACACGCAACCACCACATGCTAAGCCAACATCAAACGGTCACTCACTCAACACTCAGCCAACACAACCAAATCACTCAGAAACTGCTCCGAATTCCGCCACAAATGCAATTCATACTCATTCGCACACCACCGCCACAGACACCCCCAGTACAAGCTACCACACTGCTCCATTTGCAACCACACAACATGTACCACACACTGTTTTGCTATCTACTGCTATAGTCAGTCTACAAGACCAATATGGTAATTCTTTGATCGCTCGTGCATTGCTGGACTCTGGGTCTCAGCGTTGCTATATTTCTGAAAATGTTTCCCAGAAGCTCAAGTTCAAAAGAACTCGTGAGCATCTACCAATTGTTGGAATCGGTGGGTCTCGCACTGCTTCTACTCAAGCAGTTTTCGCTAACGTGCATTCTCTTGTCACTAATTACGTGACGAACTTGAAGTTTCATGTATTGCCGCGTGTTACCGTTGATTTGCCCACACGAGGCATCGACATTCGATCGTGGAATGTACCGAAGGAAATTATGCTAGCTGATCCAACGTTCAACGAATCTGGATCTGTTGACCTGATCATTGGGGCGGAAATCTATCTGGAGTTGATGGTTGCTGAACGCCAGATCAAGCTAGGAGAAACTGGTCCGACATTGCAGAAAACACTATTGGGCTGGATTGTTTCCGGAGGCATTCCGGAAGTACCAACTTCACTCACAACGGTATCGTCTTGCGCTACAGAGAGCATTGAAGAAGGATTGGCACGTTTCTTCGAGTTGGAATCGTGTCGCACCACCAGCACTCTATCGCTGGAAGAATCAGCATGCGAACAACATTTCGAGAAAACGACAACACGGGATTCGAGTGGAAAGTTTGTCGTTCAATTACCCAAGAAGCAGTTCATGGTGGATCGTTTAGGAGAGTCACAGTCTATAGCCGTTCGTCGATTCATGGCATTGGAGCGAAGACTTGATGCAGATCCCGCAGTAAAAAGGATGTACACAGACTTCATCGAAGAATATCTACGATTGCAACACATGCGTGAGATATCACAATGGGAATTAAGTACGTTTCCAGTTGCCTACTTCTTGCCACACCATGCAGTAATTAAGCCAGACAGCACCACGACAAAGCTGCGTGTCGTGTTCGACGCATCCTGCGCTACTAGCAGTGGAGTCTCGTTGAACGACACTCTAATGGTTGGTCCTGTAGTTCAGGACGACCTTAACTCAATAACGCTCCGCTTTCGTCTGCGGAGGTATGCAATGACAGCCGATGTTGAGAAGATGTATAGAATGGTCAAAACGCATCGCATGGACCATCCTCTTACCTGCATCGTGTGGAGAGACGATCATCAAAAACCATTCCGCCTGTTTGCACTGACCACCGTAACGTACGGTACCTCATCGGCGCCATATTTGGCAACACGTTGCCTCAAGAAGCTAGCGGAGGAAGAGAAATCAAATTTTCCTGCCGCGTCGGAAACCATCATCCACGAATTCTACGTTGACGACATGCTGAAGAGCGTGGACAGCGTTGAGGATGGAGTGCAGCTTTCTAAGGATCTCATCCACGTGCTAGGCACGGCTGGAATGACGTTAAGAAAATGGATCTCAAATTCCCAAGAGATTATGGACAGTATTCCACCATATTTAAGGGATGACCGCTCGTCGTTAAATCCCGACCCAACGAATTCTATCGTCAAGACTCTCGGGCTGAAGTGGGAACCTCGATCGGACGTATTTAGATTCAGTGTACCTCAGTGGAATCCTGCTACTGAGATCAACAAGAGGATCATCTTGTCTGATTTTGCGAAGCTCTTCGATCCGCTAGGCTTGGTTGGACCTACATTAGTCCAAGGCAAGGTATTTCTTCAGGATCTTTGGAGAACAAAGTTTTCCTGGAACGAAACCCTTTCCGAAGAACTTCAAAACGGTTGGCGAGAATTTCGAGAAGCTTTAGAAGGATTACGGCTATTACAAGTACCTCGTTGGATTGCCTTTGGAAGCGATACTATCTCCGTCGAACTCCACATGTTTTGTGATGCTTCCAAGAAAGCATACGGGGCATGTATATATCTTCGGTGCACGTCGTTCGATGGTACAGTCACAGCTTCACTGCTCACAGCGAAATCTAGGGTAGCACCTCTTGAAGACCTGGAAAGGAAGCGGAAACAATCGTCCATACCACGATTGGAATTGTCGTCCGCACTCACCGGCGCGCATCTTTTTGAGAAGGTCGTCCAAAGTATTAAGATAACAGCTCAACCATATTTTTGGACTGACTCTATGATAGTGAAGTATTGGATCGCTTGTACACCCTCTCGCTGGAATATGTTTGTGGCCAACAGAGTGTCGGAAATTCAACACACAACGCGTGGAGGAATCTGGAACCATATTGCTGGGTTGGAGAATCCTGCAGATGTGTTATCCCGAGGAATGACGCCTGATCTACTGAAGGACTATAAGATGTGGTGGCACGGCCCACCCTGGCTTGAACTGGACAAGACATCTTGGCCGACAACAGCTACTACTTGCACTCAGGACCTGGATCCCGATCTCCTAGAAGAAAAACCTGTAGTAGCGGCCCCAGCACAAATAATTGAGACCAACCCAATCTTCGGTCTACGGTCGTCTTTGGACGATTTGATCCGCATAGTAGCTCTTATCAGAAGATTCGTCCACAATTGCAAGAATCGTGAAAATCGTAGAGTTGGCTTCATAGGGCGCCAAGAGCGAGAAGAAGCTCTGAGGCAGTTGCTAATTCTAGCTCAGCGGGAAATGTTCCCAGCAGACCTTATCGAGTTGCAGAAAAATGGCGAAGTCAAGTCTACATCGAGGATTAACCAACTAACGCCACGTTTAGTAAACGGATTGATCCTGGTCGGCGGCCGGCTGGCAAATGCCAACATTTCGACTGGCCGAAAACATCCAATTATTCTTGATAATCAACATCCGTTGGCTAATCTCATTGCCGTCGATTACCACCTCAAACATCTCCATGCTGGACAACAACTACTGATTACCAGCATGCGAGCAAGATACTGGCCAATTTCAGCTCGGAACTTGGCTCGTATGGTCATTCATCGCTGCGTGAAATGCTTCCGTGCTCAACCGAAGCGTCACGAGCAAATTATGGCGGATTTACCTAGCGAACGAGTAACTCCAGCTCCCCCCTTCTTGAGGGTGGGCGTGGATTACTGTGGTCCCTTCAACATAAAATATCCGTCCAGGAAGGGAGCACCCTTCAAATGTTTCGTCGCCGTATTTATATGCCTAGTGGTGAAGGCTGTCCATCTGGAGGTCGTGGGAGACCTCACGAGTCAAGCGTTCATCGCGGCATTGAAAAGATTTATCGCCCGACGTGGTCGACCTGAAATAATCATGTGCGATAACGCAACTAACTTCATCGGAGCACGGCGCGAATTAGATGAATTACGGAAACTATTCAATAGTCAGGAATTTGCGAGAACAGTAGCTGAAGAGACAGCGATGAACAACATCAACTTCAAATTTATCCCGGCAAAGTCTCCGAATTTCGGTGGCCTTTGGGAGGCTGCCGTGAAATCGATGAAAGCACATCTGAAGCGTACCGTGGGCAACACAATTCTTTCATCGGATGAAATGGCAACTTTGATGGCGCAAATCGAAGCCTGCCTAAACTCGAGACCATTGTCACCGATCTCGAATGACCCGAACGATATGGAAATATTAACTCCCGGTCACTTTCTAGTGGGAAGGCCACTCACGGAAATACCAGAACCGTCGCTTCAAGACATCAACGAGACCAGGTTGTCGAGGTGGCAGCGAACTCAGAATTTTCTCCAACACATCTGGAAACGCTGGTCGACTCAGTACCTTTCAGAACTTCAAACTCGAACAAAATGGACCAGGCAACGGAACAACGTCTTCGTCGGATCCATGGTGCTGTTATGTGAAGATAATACACCACCTCTCAGATGGCGCATGGGACGAGTCACTGAGATTCATCCGGGGAAAGATGGAAACATTCGGGTTGTTAAGATTCGCACGAAGGACGGAGAGTACCAACGAGCGATTTCCAAAGTTTGTGTCCTCCCTATAAAGGACAACGATGCAACTTCAACACTATCTCACAGAGAGGATTAATTCCGTCTCCATCAAACGCTTTCGGGCGTCGCGGAGACCTGCGGGTCTCCGCGTACCAGTTAAGTCTTTGTTTTTCAACATTATTATGAAAAAGCTCAGAGAATGTTTTGTCATCCGTAGTTAAGTTCCTCGCCGCGGCTGGAGCCGCACGTCCGATGTTTGATGTTCCGTATGCCTCCATCTAGTGGTTTCACTCAACTCACTTCCTGTATAACATTGTTATCAATGCGTCAAGTATTCTGTGGGGTTGTGGATGCCCCACGCAAAGTTATGTGTCTTGTAACGTCTTTTGTAAATCGTGATATCAAGCACCATTCCGTTTGATCAGCAGGGTACATCGGTAAAGCTAATCATGCATCCATCATCGACATCTGCCTAAGAATAAGGAACTCGCCATGAAGCCTCAACCTGAACGGAACATACGGTTTGGAAAATTTGTCATCATCTCAAGGAGGGTTAACGGTAGCGCAGCAGCGCTAGCGGAGGCGGACGGCCTCCGCGGACCAGGGAAGTCGTTTGTCATTTGCATTTTACATTTAAAAAAATCGCCTCTCATCTCATTCATAGAATCCCCGTCGATGCAGTTCCCATCCGGGACGAAGGATGACCGTGCGATGTCGATAAAGCGATGCCGAAAGATAAACGTGTGATGTCGATGGATGTGACGTACAACCTCGCCAAACAGGATGAACGGGCGACGACGAGACAGCCAGATATTGAGGATTACATCTCAGCAGCTGCAGCATGAGATTACTTGTGTATACGTTTATTATGATCTGCATGTTAGGTGATAGGCATAGTAGTTTGTATAGCTCTCAAAGTATATAGGATTAGATTGAAACTAGATATTTCAAGGCGGCCGGCATGTTTACGCTGGTCACCAATTAAGGGAATTTCAAAACTTTCGACCTAACGAAAGCACACCACTATAATCGATCAGTGAGTGACCCGAATAGATAACCGAATATTTTCACTCCATATGATTATTCTAGCCATTCTAGTTATAACACATCCCATCTCATACCACACCGATCGCTTCACGATCATTTGTATAGGCGAGAGATAGGATGTCGAATAACATCGCACCCAGTTAGGTTGATATCATATAATGTAAAACTAGTTAGTTCCAAATAAATCTCCGATAAGAACGGATCGTTTTGCTAGTTAAGCCGTCGCGTGTAATTTTGAAGATCGAAATACAGTTAATGATTCCACCGCCAGAACATAACGTTTTTTAGTTGTGCGTTATCCGACGACTTAAGTTGAAGTTAAGTCACATTCTGAACAAAAAAAAAATTTTTTTTTTTTTTAAAAAATTTTTTTATTTTTATAAACATATCCCACCCCATCCATCCATTCCTAATCCACCACCACTCCCACCCCCCCACCCCCCCCCCCCCCCCCCACAAAAAAAAATTATTAATTAATAAAAAAAAAAAAAAAAATAAATAATATTATATACATAAAAAAAAAAAAACAACAGACACACACACACACACTAACCAAAATAATAACAAAAAGATTACAATTAGATTGAGTATTTTTTTTTTTATTTCTTTTTAATTTCTTTTCCATTCCCAACCCAAAAAAACCCCAAGTACTTATCAAACACCAAACAAAAATTTTTAAAAAAAAAAAGGGGAAGTAAGACCCAACCGTAAATCCCCCAAAACCCCCACCACCCTCACGGAAAGTAGCATCACCATCATCTTAGGGTAATGTTATTCCATGTGTTGGTGGCCCTAGTTTGCATGAAAGTGCTAAGGGTTTCAAGAATTGAATATTTGCATCTTACTTCCCCTCTTTGTTTACAAAATCAGATACGTCTGTTTGAAAAAGTACTCGAGAATTCGTCTATCACTTGCAGACTTCCACTGGTGCACTATGGGGATTTAGGTGGTCAATAAAAAGAAGATCGACTTTCTTTGATTCGTGATTTGTGCTCGTCTATCGGTAGTTGACTATTCAATAAAGAAAACCACAAAACCCTATGCTTACCGAGGTACAGGTAATGGAGTCGTAAAGTTACCATTTTTTGTAAAAATCAAAAATAAATTCAAAACCACTTTGCTCAAAATTGAGAGCATCTTTTTGTTGTTTGAAGTGGTTTCTGAAAGCTTATACTGAAGTCGGCCGAACATTTTAGTCGGTGTATGAATAGTAGAGTATTTAACGGCGAAAACCTGAAAAAATAAGTTCAATAAACCATGTAATTACTGAATTAAATTAAATTAAATTATCAATACATTGGCGCATATCAACTCTAAAACTATAGAAAATAGTTTGAGGAACTAGGGAACATGTTCCTATATTAATCTCATCACTCAATATTCATCCTACTCGAAATCAGCGAATTTTTGTGCGAGTGGAACATTTTGTGATGTTTCTCATTGTTATTAAACGTAAGTGAACTTAAAAAGGAAGCCAATATATTTTCTCTCCGGTATGCTTAATTACGCAGAAAATGTCCATTTTCAAACCCCTCCTCTCCTTTTGTTATGTATTTTGTGTGAATATGAAATAATGTTTGCGTGTCAGCCAAAATCATCTCTCCGCCTAGAATCGTGACATAATTTATAGACGTTCCCTAGACTGTATGTACTTACCGCACCAGGCAATATTGATTCCAGAATATATGCAACTTCGCTACCATCATCGAATATCGGAATGAGCAATTCATTTTCATTAGTTGATAGACAAAGTCGACAACTCAGAGGCCCGATTATGATTTCTGAACATGTGCTATCAACGTCGCCGTCGTCCTGCCGTTGTACATGATGAGACGTTGCTGAATCGATAATGGTCTCGATTTGATCTTTTTCTTCTTCTTTTACTTCATCATAATGGACCACTTCAGTGATTTCCGTATCAGAGTACAGGTGCTCACTAGTTATGATTAACTCATCAACCGTTGTCAAAAGTAAAGGTTCCATCAACCCTGCCGGCATTTGTATGTCATTGCATTCATTTAGTCTTTCAACAGTGATGCTGTTTTTAGAATCAATTCTATCGGACGACTGTTCTTGGTGTTGCATTAATCTAATTCCATCGTTTTGTGTTAGAATTCGCCGTTCGTCTTTTAAAGACTTTGAAACGCATTCATCGAAATTATTATGGAAAATTGTTGGTATTGGAACCAGGACAGGGCGTGAAGTTTTCTTCAGTATTCTATTATGCGGTGGATCTTGGAAGCAATCATCGGAAAAGTGCTCCGAACAGAGAAAGTATTTTATTATATTATTTATACTTTTCTCTAGCAAATCTTCTCGACCAGCCGCCTTAGCCCAAGCAGATGCACTTATTCCCGGAAAATGAAAGCAGAACAACTTACATTAAACATACTGGTCATTGATTTATTTAAATCAAATACTTACAATTCGTTGCTTTTCGGAAAACCGAAATACTCCACGGATCGATTTGTTGCTACAGAATTGTAGCAGGATGCGGCACAGCATCGTTTAGACATTACCTTGGAGTTACTGATTCTAAACCTCTAAATAAATGATTTCCAACCCTTCCATACTTATACTGTTGTTTTTATACCAAGGTTGGAACCTGTGATACCCAAACTTATCGTCAGTCCAAACCTCAACCCGATACGGGTTACAAACAAAAACATATATACTGAAAACAAACCGACTCAATTTTGATACCTGAACCGAGTTGAAACTAAATCATAAACAAAAAAAGGATTTGTTATTATTTATTAGACGTTATTTTGATGTTGATAAGATTTTGCTTACAAACATTACAAAATTTGTTAGAGACGTACGGACAATAGGCTTAGTGACCTTGAACGCACGCACACTAAAGCGCCATTTAGATCAAAGGAGTGCAAGTAAGAAGGAAAATCTTTTGGAGGAAAACAAACCATCATCCCTCTGTCTGTGCCAGAAAGGGTGAGGTGATTAAACGTCAAAAAGCCTAATGCTGAAAAGGATTCCATTCGAATTCGTTTTTGAACCTACACAGAGAGGAATTTGATGGTCAATTTTACCATTATTGGGGGTTAGGATGCCTATTGCAGTATAGTGATTTTGAACCGACTATGATCATGGTCAAAACTACCATTAAAAATAGTTGATGCAACATTTTCCATAATGTCGGAATAGTCCTTGTTACCATGATCATAGTAAAAAATGCCATGAACGTGGTGAATTCGACCATTTCCATGGTTATTGAAACCATTATATGCGATAGTCATCCTGACCATGATTTAATTGTCGGTACAACGATGAAATTTTTCTCAGAGTAGGTTGGAACTAGTTCCAACCTGCGATACCCAAACTTATTGTCAGTGTGAACCTCAATCCGATACGAGTTTTTTTTTATTTGGGCTTGTCTTCTCGATTGGCTAGGACCATTATCACAGAGAACAGACATTGACGTCCATATACCTTTTCTTGAAGTGTGTAAAAGTAAATATGGGCCGCCGGTTTAAAAAGCAAGTGCAGAGAAAAACAAACTAATTTTTTCAGGTTATGTGCTGACCTTTTTATTGATAAACATTGACATGACAGTTATCGCACAACTGCAGTGCTGCCTACCAGGAGCATAACGACATACAATTGAAATGTCGGTTTAAAGTTTTACACAAGTAGCAGACCGAAGCCCTAATAAATTTCGTATGGTTATTTTTCTTAACGACCTATTTGGGGATCATCCATACCATTAAAGAAATGGTTGGAGGATTTGTGATATCATTCGTTTAAATTAATTTTTATCAGGGAGATGAACGTCTGTTCTCTGTGCCATTAGGCTTAGTGACGTTTAACGCACGCACACTACAGCGCCTTTTAGATCAAAGGAGTGTAAGTAGGAAGGAAAATCTTTTGGAGGAAAACAAACCATCATTCCTTTGCATGTGCTAGAAAGGGTGGGGTGGATAAACGTCAAACAGCCTAATTTACTTGCACTCCTTCGATCTAAATGACGCTGTAGTGTGCGTGCGTTAAACGTCACTAAGCCTAGTTCGGCTTTTTGACGTGAGATCACGTTTCTCTTCATTTATGAGTAGATCCACTTTTTACGAAAATTGAGTAACATTTCCGTGAGAGAATAAGAGATAGTATCACCATAGACTAACTCTAAGACCAGTAGGTCCCGAACAAATACGATTTTTTTCTTGGCTCAGTCAGTACTAGCACATCGGTCCCAAGCTCGGTCCCAAGCTTAATAATACGCCCCTCATAATGAACTCACACGAACACACTCTCAAATATTCCGTCAAAATAACACAGCAAATCAAAACAAAGGCGCAAATATGTAGTTAGGTGCTGGCTTCAAGGTGTTCTTCGGACCAAAGGGGTTCTACAACAGTGAACCAATTTAAAATCACTAGTAGCACATTGATTGTTGGTATCACGGAGAAAATCGAAAATGCTGAAAAGCATATTATTTATTACTTTCTACGCTTTATTCCTTTTAAATCACTGCAATGCATAAAAAGTATGCATTGAATCAATATATTGTATGCATTGCATTACATTTTAGATCATTATTATTTTCCGCGCATATTTCGTAACCGGCGTTATAAACTTTAGGAGCTCAAGACAGCTTATCTATAAGCGAATAAAAACGGAAAGATTGGTGATATTAGGAAAGTTTTACGGCAAGCAGAGGACTTGAACCTAGTGCACTTGAAAAGGCTCTGCGAATCGAAACTAGCTTCGGAATGCGGTTCGCGAAAGAAGACAAATCATGTTTTGTTAGAGGAATGTGTGGAATATTTTATTAAAGAATTTATTTCGAATTTTTTATTGAAAAGTTGAAAATCCCAATCCTGAAGTGAAACAAAGTCCTTTTTTCTGTGAGTTGGATAGTTTCTATTTTCGTTAGATATGTCTATGTCTAGTGACTATCTTTTATGCTTGATAATTTATAATAATGAAAATAGTGTGATGTTTCATTAAGCTTGTTCATTATGTGCAATTTTAAACACACAGATTCCAAATTTTTGCATCGTTTTGTCGCGCTAACAATGCGACTCATCCATTACTGGAATACTGGGGTCTATCGAAATGGATAGTTGTTTCACATAATACATTGATACATTTGTATTTTGTGCTCCCTAATCAATTGTTTGTCATTTTACAATTTACAATGTCGATTTTCATATATTTTATTATATTATTGATTTATGCATTGGAATGCATATATTTCTATAAATATGCATTGCAATGCATAAATTTGATTTCTGCATTAGAAAGCATATATTTATACAAATATGCATTGCAATGCATATATTAAATAAAGAATATGTATGAATATATTTTTTTTATTTTTTTTAATAAAAAAAAAAGTTTTTTTTTTTTTAATAAAGGTTGGATGGAGTATATGGTTTTTGTAAAAAAATTATTTTTTTTGTATTTTTGTTTTTTTCCCTTTCAAATTATAAAAAAAAAAAAAAAAAAAAAAAGGGGGGTGTATGTAATTCGCAATCATCAAACTCATTTATACTTATATTGCTGGTTGCAGTTGTGATTGGACTCTAGAAGTGTTTTTTTGCGAATTAAAAAGTGTGATAAAAATGCACGTTTACGTCAAATCGTTTTGTTGTCTTCGGTGCACTTATCCTTTATGTTGAAAGGTATAAGTTCACTGAAGACAGGAAACGATTTGACGTAAACGTGCACTTTTATCACACTTTTTCTGTTTTTGTCGGAGTCCAATTTTAACTGCAATCAGCAATACTTATACTTTATACTTTATACTTTCAATTTGGCTAACCAAAAATCTCCCCCCTACACGGTAGGGGTTAATGGGTAAAATTTCACCCATTTTTCAAATCTGTATGCAGCTGTCAAAATATGGGTAAAGAAAAAACACGAAAAGGGGTAAAATATTACCCGCATAACGAAAAACAATTTGCTATATAGTCAAAACTATATTTCGAATTTAAGATATATTATCACATTTTATGTTTTTGTTATCAAATAGTTTAATCTCGCTTTCACCATACAACCTCTACATTTACACATATTGTTAATGTATGCCATATTGTCATTGAAAGGTTTTTTATTGTCTGCGCTCGGTCTGGATTACACACCAACTTTTTGGCATAGAGTACAGCAAAAATTTTGTTCGTGAAAATTGCCATTTTTTTATGGTAACCTAACTTAACCGCCTATTCAGCATATTGTTATTTGGTTTTTTACCATCTGACATATTGTTGAAACTATATAAGAGATTGTTAGTTTATAGTTGTCAACGCCCCGGCCATTTTTCCACCCAAAAAAAAAATTTTTTTTCCCCTCCCCTCTGTCCCCAAAAAACCCCCCCCCCCCGCAACCACCCCTCCCCAAGTTCACCAATACCCCCCCTGTTCCCCACACACCACCCCCGCGCCCCCCTTGTTTACGCTGTCCACCAATGAACTCTCCCATCTTCTCCCCCCAGGGTGTAGATTATTTTATGCGGATGACGTAAAAATTTTCATGACAACCAACTGTCTTGAGGACTGTGAATACCTGCAATCACGTGTAGATGATATGGCGATGTGGTGCTCTTTAAATTTTCTGACACTTTGCATCAATAAATGCATGGTTATTTCATTTAACCGAAAGCGCAAGCCGATTAAATTCGATTATCGTATATCTGATAACGTACTTCAACGTGTAAGGCAGGTCAAAGACTTAGGAGTAACTCTCGATCGAGAGATGACGTTCAGGCCACACTACCACGAAGTAATAGCGAAGGCAAACCGGCAACTTGGATTTATTTTCAAAATATCTGAAGACTTCCGAGACCCTCTGTGTCTGAAATCATTGTACTGTTCGTTGGTGCGCTCAATACTAGAAAATAGTGTCGTTATCTGGAGTCCTTATCAACGTTGCTGGATTGCGAGGCTGGAGTCTGTTCAGCGTAGGTTTGTTCGATACGCACTACGCCACCTACCATGGCGGGACGCGTCAAACCTTCCTGCCTATGAAGATCGGTGTCGGTTGCTTGGAATCGATACGTTAGAACGAAGGAGGCGTAGAGTTCAAGCTATTTTTGTGGCTAAGGTGATCACCGGTGAAATTGACTCTCCGGAACTTCTCAATCAATTGTGCTTCTATGCCCCTGAACGAGCGATACGACAACGAAACTTTTTGCACCTTGCGCCTCGTAATCATCTTTATGGTATGAACGAACCCCTGCGTGCTGCTGCCGATGCGTTTAATAGTGTTTATTCCTTGTTCGATTTTAATATGCCATTGACTACTTTTATAAGAAGACTATTTTAATGCTAGCGTTAACTGATTTATTCATGTAGACAAACATATGTCAGATGAAATTTATAACAACAAATAAACAAATAAACAAATAAAAAAAAAAAATACAAAACCAAACCAAAAACGGCCACCAACAACAAAAAAAGCCACAAAATTTTTTATTCCGGCCCCTATTTTTTATTAAAAAATATAGTTTTTTCCCAACAAAAAAATTTCCACTTTTTCTTTTCTCAAAAAATTTCCTCTTCCCCACAAAAAACAACCAACATCCCAAAATTTACCCCAAAAAACAATTTCCCCCCTCCGCTTTTTACCTATCTGGACCAAGACCTTCCCCCTTATGAAAATTTCACCACCTTTTTTTAATGTTATTTTTACCAATATCATAGTCGATTCAAAATCACTATACTGCAATAGTCATCCTAACCCCCAATAATGGTAAAATTGACTATCAAATTCCTCTCTGTGTGTTTGCTCCTGCCTAGGGGTGCGACACATCTAAATCCAGATTCAAGATGATCGAAAAATCCCACGCTAGCGAATCAATCTTTGAAAAATCTTGTTTCAGCTTCTGAATCTTAATACATCAACTTGAATCCTGCTTCATCTTTTTGCAGTAAATCTTTAAAATCTTCATCAATCTTCTTTCTATCTACTAAGCATGCGCACATCGCACACAAGCAAAACAAAAAAAATCCTGCATCTGAGATAGAGTCGCACCCCCTGGCTCCTGCCATCCACCTCTCGCCATTTAGGATTTCGGTAAGTTTCTGTCGGAAATATTTCTAGGTTTTGGCCCTGGTTTTGGCTAACTATTTTCTAATTGCAGGATTATACATCCGATGATACAAATCTCAGAGCAACTAGCAAAATAAGTTGCTCTAGATTTGCAGCAGAAAGCCTCACCTGATGACTGATTGTGAAACATATTACTGTGGCTGTGGCAACAATAGTGCTGCGGAAAACAGCAATTCCGGAAGTAACGAAACATCAAGCTAAGCATGGTGGTTTTATACTATTTATTGTGAAATAAAGCGTTTTTTTCCTTACACGGTAGAAATCAAAATCCCATTAATGGGATTATTTTTACCCATTTAACAAAAACGGGGGTCTACCCATAAAATGAGTTATCTATTTACCCATTATGAAGTATATCGCAAAAATGTCAGAAAATGGCTATTTTTTACCCATATTCCAAAAAAAATCATTTTCAAAGATAGGTAAAAAAATACCCATTTTTTGACGTTTATGCCATATATTCATAAATGGGTAAGTCAAGTTTACCCATTTAATGGGATGACTCCTTCTTTGGGGAAATGGGTGAAATTTTACCCATTAATGGTTTTTTGATTCTTACCGTGTATAGATCATTGCACGTTGGCGTCACCAATGGAGTTTTGACAGTTCACGGAGCTTGTTTACGCAGACTTAGAATATTTTTGGTAAGATCGGTTTGAGATTTTGGGCTCTCAATTTATTACGAATGAAGTAAAACAGCCGGAAAACAGACACCAGTGCTTATTTTGACATCAATTCCTGAATCTAAGGCTTTCGTTTGAGCGGTTTGAATTCTAACACCTTATAAACAAGCTCCCTGAACTGTCAAAAAAGTGAGGTTAATACATTCCGTGCAATGATCTATTATGGTCTTTAATAGTTGACGAACTTCTAAACAATCTAGACGCACAGGGCTTCGAGATTAATGGCTTCGCAGATAATATAGTCACAATAGTGCAAGGAAAATATAAAATACTTTTATTATTTTGTTTTGACCCGTCCCTTCTTATAAAATTTTCTACAAACCGAGCCATTGCTCTTTTAGTTCAGTTTAATGAAAAAATCATGTATATGGGTTGTGTATAACACACGACCGGTTGACGTAGACTTCGTTAAACCGTTTGATTAGTACTCAGGTACTGTTCTAATGGGACGTAGGGTTAGCCTAAGTAAGTGAGCAAGTATGTAAGAACATTCGCTTGATTCGCTTCTTAGTAATTATTTGGCGGCCCTGGAAAGGGACGTTTGATTTGAATGTTGGTATGATGAAAGGCAACGGTGGTGCTGGCTGTAGTGATTGTGTTGATATGATAGACCAGCTGGAAACCATTATCCTTATCGCGTTATAGATTGTTCAGGGTCTGTTTGGGAATTCAAAGTCAACACTTAATTATATTTTTGATAGTTGACAGTCGCGAAAAGCTCCAACTGATTGAAGCAAAAATCTCGAAAATCTATCGAGATATGATAAAGCTATTAGCGTTCAAACTGTTTCAGTTATTTTCAAATTTTCATTGGACCTCTACCCTTGCCGTAAGGCGTAGTCTGATCAAAAAGCATGGGTGTGGTCCATATAGATCGTTACACCAGCATTAGATAGTAATTATGTTAGAAAATTCTTTTGTACACTCTTTAGAAAGCATTTGGTGAAGAATCAAAACGTTGTCCGTGATAAGGAATTTCTTGATATTTACCGGAACGCAACAAATATATTACAAATATTTATTTGTATAAATAACATGGCAATCGTTAAACCGTTAGGTTGGTGCAAATATCTCAAAAAATAAATCAATCAAGAAACGATCGAATTATTAGCGTCCGGTGTTTAATTTTTTTGTGACGGCAGCCATTTGTAAATTGTACACAATTCTCAAGGTATGCAACGAAGAGAAAACTAAAATTATTATAGCCACCGCTGTCTTCCAATTGGTTAGAACTTGGAAAGTAATTTTAGATAAATTCAAATCATACAAACTTTTTCGAAATTGAATTCGTCGTCCAGAAAAGGACGGATTCGAAATGGTCCGTATTAGTATTAAACCCTTCTCGGTCTTATGATGAATCCGGTTATTTAACTCGTTGCACGTTGCGCCTTACCAAAAGATGGCTAGCAGCAAGAACACACACACACACACACACACACACACACACACACACACACACACACACACACACACACACACACACACACACACACACACACACACACACACACACACACACACACACACACACACACACACACACACACACAAAGCACCTTCTTTCGCTCGTCGTGGCTGCACCCACCGGCTGGCTACAAATAAATCACTAACTTAGGTCTAGCAAACCATTGCATAATTTATGGCTGCCTAGCAACGGTTGCCTAGCCAACGGCTTGCTATCAACAGCCTGCAGCGCAGTCAGCGCAATCTCCAATGGTTGGTCGCCAGTGCACCTTCTATGGTACTTGCCAACGTCAGCTGCAACATCCACATTGGCGCCTTGCCGCTCAGCACTGCCGAATGCACCTTTCAGGCTCGTTGCTCCGCACAGCTCCAGTACTGCTACAAGAATGAGAAAATTAGCGTAGGCGTACCCGTTTTATATCGTTCACTGTTGCATATGAGACCTCCCTTGCTCACAATTGAAATCAGTGATAGGAAACTACTGTTTATTTAGTAAACTTAGCCTGCAAAACAAAATAATAAGCCATTCCCTTTTATTTTCGTTATTGAATTGATACGCGGGAAAATTTACAACCGATTGGTGTAAACATTTTGAAAATCTATCAAGCATTTATTAAGATATTAGCGTTTAATTTGTAACGACATTTCGTGACGGTCGCTAATTTTTAGATTTTCAATTGACACCTTACCCTTGCCATACACACCAAAATTTAATTGCTGGAAAACAGCAAGGTTTTGCTGATTTTTTTTGTGCTGTTATTTCAGCAATATATGCAGCAAAACAAAAATTGCTGATCAACCAGCAAAACTGATATTTAAAAAAGTGACTGCTCTTATGCTGACCTTCTGCAAAATGGTTACAATTTGTTGGATAAATCAGCAGCAGATCAAATCAAATAACTGTATTTCGGCAACACGCACAGCACAGGTCATAAAAACACGTTTTGCTGTTTATCAACAAATGCTTATAATTTAGTTGTAAAAGAACCCCATTAGCAGTGGTCGATGGTTTAGGAATTTTAAACACAATCGATGGGAAAAATGAAAAACAAATTGGCAAGAGGTGGATGAAATTTAGAGTTTAAAAAATAGTGCGCTTATAACATTATATGAAAAGCGTTCTGAATTTCGGATCCGCAGGAGAAATAACGTCTCCCAATCTGGATGTACGCTACATAGGATACGTTGTACAAAGGAGCCTTAAATTAAGTTTTCCAATCAGTATTATGATTTCACCAGAATACAAACATTTAACCACCCAACAATTCTCTCGAGCAAATTCGCAATCTTTTGTGTGCCTTTTTTCACAGCAAAGGCATTTCAACACCGTGGCCATTTTGCCTGGAAACCAAAAATGTAATGAAAACATTATATATACGTTGTTCCAAATCAAGATTTTCCTTGATTCGCAGAGCGTCCACAACCACTTGTAGTTCCTTGTTGTAGTTATAGAATTAATCCATAATTAATTCTAAATTCTCCGAAATCACAAAAATTCATACGATCATTAAAAATTCGAGGCAAAAGCAAAAAGAGAAAAAAAACTGTTTTGACGTTTGAAGTTGACAAGCAAAATAGTTTACTGGTCTTCAGTAAATATTAGTTACTGATATACAATCAGTAAGAAAATATTTGCTGATTTTCGGTAAATATTACTGGATTCCACAAAATCTCAAAAAGAATGCTGGTTAACAGCATAAATATGAATGCTGCAATGAAGGATGTTCAGTAAATTTCGCTGCTGCTTTTCAGTTATTTGTTTGAAGATATGCTGGTATATCAGCAACAAGTGTTTTGCTGATTTGTTTTCAGCAAAAACTTTTGCTGGAATCAGTTAAGATTATTTGGTGTGTAAGACGTTTCAATTTTTCATGATGGCAGCCATTTGTAAATTGTGCACTGCTCAGGTATACAACGAAGGACAATTATAATTGTATTAGCCACCGCTGTCTGCCAATTGGTTTCAATTGCTCGTGACGGCAGTCATTTATAAATTATGCAAAATGCTAAAGGAATGCAATAAAGAGAGATCTACAATTGTTTTAGCCACCGTTTTGTGCCAATTGGTAAGATAAATTAAAATTAAACAAACTCTCTCAACATTGGATTGGGCGTCCTGAAAAGGACGGATTTTAAATAATCCGCATAACCGGCCAAACACAATGATAACGGAAACGGAACGGAAAAACGCAAGTTTGACAGTTGTTGCAAATGACTTCGATATGTCCACTTAGAATCAGCTTGGATTAAGCCTGGTTTCTTTCTGACAAGTAGGCTTACTCTGATCGGGCTTTGCCGTTTTCCGTTGCCGCTATCATTGTGTTTAGGCCATAAGAATTGAATCCTTGTCGGTCTTTTCACAAAGCTGCCGTACACGTTGCGCTATAAATAAAGATGGCTACCGAAAGTATAACACACACTTAGGCAACTTATTTCGCTCATCGTGGTGGCGCCCACCGGCTGGCAACAAATCATCACCAGCTCGGGCAACCAGCTGCCCAGCACACCACTGCAATTTAGTGGCTGCCTAGCAACGGTTGCTTAGCCAAGGGCTTGCTACAACAGCCTGCAGAGCAATCAGCCTATCCGCTGGTTGGTCGCCACTGCACCTTCTATGGTACGTGCCACCACCACCTGCCAAATCCACATTGGCGGTTTGCCGCTCCGCTCCAGAGTTTATGCTTATGCTATTTATGCTTATTGGCAACCATAGTTGTTTTGGACGTTTAAGCCACGCACACATATGCATCATCTGAATCACATCAGCGCAAGCGAGAGGGAAACAAAACAGAGGTGCCAGAAATGATTTTATTCTTCATGTGGCGTCGAGGTGTTTGAAGCGTGGCGGATTGTGTCGTATTGTGTTTTTGAGAGTGTCAACACATAGTGGCCGAGTGGCTTGCCCCCTGAAAGCACCTTATATTTTGGTTATTTTCAATAGCTAAAAATTGTTAACGGATAATGTTTGACAGTTGAATTGATACGTGGGAAAATTTCCAACCGATTGATGTAAACATCTTGAAAATCTATTGATCATTTATTATTAGCGTTTAATTAGTTATTAGCGTTTAATTTGTAACGATATTCCGTGACGGTCGCTTATTTTTAGATTTTCACTTGACACTCTACCCTTCCCGTAAGACGTAGTCCACGTCAAAAAAATCAGTTTGGGTTTAAGGCCAGTATCGACTTAAAAAGTAGAGAGGTTACGGAATTTTGTTCAATATTACCAAGCGGAATTTTGACAATTGTAACCGTTTGGTTACAATATCCAAAGATTTTATATTGTGCATGTTGTTTTTGAAGCTGTAGTGTTATTAGTGTTCGTGTTGGGTTTGTAGGATTAGTAGGATGTTTTATTCAAATGTTCTGAATGTAAAAACCAAAATGTATAAGTTTGTATTAGTAGGGATAGCTAAATGTCGAATTTTACGATTTTTGAATAAATTTAAAATTATGTGTAATGGTAACAAGACTGAAAGGGTGTCGTGGTCAACGGTGGGAAGAAAATTGAATGGGTGACGAATATGAATACGGATGGGTGGTGATAAGGAAAGAAAATGGAGAAAATATGGAACGGGTGGAAAATGAAATGGCAAACGGAGGGCCCTTTATGATCGAGATCGTCAAGCATTAATCATTAGTAAATCGGCGTGCGTGCGATCACAACGTGAGTGCAAAAAGCCAAACGTGTTGAACCCAAAAGTGCAGTTGCTTTCTAGAAACAGCCCACTGATTCGTCAGGTAATAATTCGTGGCTAAGAACAATTTGGGCTGTGGTTCTAACGCGCCATTTGTCCTTCAGGACCAGAAAAGCTACTACCGGTAGCTTCACCGGTTGCGAACCGCCATCGCAACCCACAAACCCAAGCCCAAACTCCGCCATATAAACAGTCGCCATTGTATCGGGACAATCGAAGTCCCCGTTCCGCCATTGTCGAATGACAATCCGGCCCACAAGCCACCGATCCACCATCGTGGTCAACGAATACCAACGCCACCAACGTAGATCACCACCATCCGCGGGCGCTTGCCAGCGTCCTGCAACAGAACACAACAGTACGTACCAAAGCAGCAGAAACCACACCACACACCCCACAATAGCCCAATAAAACTTGTAGTTCCGTGAAATAATTGTTTAATAAATTCCTAGACTTTTCAACCCGCACACTTTAGCTTCCATTCTTTCAATAGTCCTGTTCACAATAAGAATTCCACAGTTTCTGCACACTTTGTTCCGCGTGCCCCTCCGAATTACCCAGTAGCATGCCGGCCCTGTGACTCAGTTCAGGGGTCTCTTGCTACTGAGCTAGTTATCCGGGAGTCTTGGCCGAGCCAGAGTAAGTCTCTTCTAGCCTCACAATTGATCTGCATGGAACGAAATGTAACTTTCGGAATAATCGAGTGGAATATTTTTCCGAAAGTAAAAGTGACAGCTCCCATTAGTTTGCGTGGAAACCTTACAAATTCCAATTTTATTTTTCGTTCTTTTCAGGTGGATACTGCTGCAGAAATTTCTTTTCGTTTCTTTACTTTTTCGTTTCAGTAAACGGAATTTAACATGGATTTGGGATAGAAAAATAAATTTCTTTCGAACACGATACCGACCTTTAATGAAAAATCACTTTCGACTGAATGCCTCAAACAATCCAAGATATACTATTTTTGATAATATGCAAAGGTTTCGTCAAGGTTTTGCTTAGGATAAATCACGAACATTTCACTTAAACACAAACTCTTTTATTGTAAAATTTAATTGGTCGTCCTGAAATTGAACTACTTATACTAATCGCAATTTATTGAAATTTTAATCCAAAACCTTTGTTAGTTTTTCTGATCAAATGGTGTAGCTTCTCCAAATTTGCTTGAACAAGCTCTAATTCAACACCGATGTTTGTTACAATAGATCTAAGAAAAAGTCGCAGTGATGAATATACCCAACATTAAAAAAAACCAAAAATTTGAGTAGTCATGTCCAGATATGACCCTGATCAGGGGGCAAGCCACTCGGCCACTATGTGTTGACACTCTCAAAAACACAATCCGACACAATCCGCCACGCTTCAAACACCTCGACGCCACATGAAGAATAAAATCATTTCTGGCACCTCTGTTTTGTTTCCCTCTCGCTTGCGCTGATGTGATTCAGATGATGCATATGTGTGCGTGCAAAACGTCCAAAACAACTATGGTTGCCAATAAGCATACATTTTCGAGTGTATTTTTGACAGATATGTGAAGCACAGAAACACCTTCTGCCACCTTCCAACACCCCGAAACACGATCAACACAAACACAACGTGGCAGAGTGACTTTCCCCCTGTGACAGACGCAGGTTGTCGATGCCGATAAGAATCTTGGGTTTGGCATTCTGATAACTTCTAGTCGGGATTTCCTTCAAATGGGGGTGCTGATTTACCGTTTCGTCCATCTGGAAAGATTGGCAAGGAAGACCGAGGTTATTTACGGTTCTTGCATTCAACAGCTTGTGATGTTTTCCCTGTCCGATTCCTGCAATCTTGATGGTAATCTGTTTCGACTCCTACTCCAACCGTGAAGTGTCACCAGTCCACCGAAGACATAGAGGATGACGAGTGCTACACCGAGTGAAGCATCCAAATCATTCTCCACCAGTGTCAGGTCAGAGCCCTCATCTAGAAAGGCAAATGTGTTAATCGATGTATTGTCTTCGTATAGCGTCACAGGAATGATCCGGAACAAGGGAGAATTGGCCATGTGATGGTGTGTATGACTTTCTGCCACCTGAACCCTCGATACTAATGGCTTCGGAGGTCCTCTTACAGAGTGGAGACGCGAATGATGGTGAAAATGACAGCCGTCGATGTCGCAGATCTTTCGTCCCCGACACGCACGTCGTCCATGATTGAAGAGGCAGTTTTGGCACAACTGCAATGCACGAATTCTTCTCCAGCGATCGTCGACGTTCATCTTCTTTAATGCATCGCAATTACGTACTCAATGTCCATTTTTGTTGCGGCTTAGGCAATCGAATTGCTTTGGTACTTCCCTCTGCCCATTCGATGAATCTCCGGATCTGACTGCGCTGTCTATCACATGGGTGTTCACGAATCCTTTGCCCTTTGGGCGGTCGCGTGTGTTGTTCCTTTTAACTTCCGGTTCGAACGTCACCACACTTGATGCATCATGTACCACAGACGTCATATAATCGCCGAAGGTTTTTAAGTCGACTTGTTCGAATCCTCTCTTGTATCCCGCCCACACCATTCATTGGTCTGCAGGAAGCTTTGCGACGAGTTCTTGTAGAAGAGATGAATTTGATAGGTGAGCGCGTTCATTCGCTGCTTCGATGTGGTCGCATAACGCCTGCTTTGCCATCCCGAACTCAATGAATCCCTCCAACCTATCAGTATTAGGGGCTGGAATTTCTCGCTCCTTGCGAAGTAGAGCGTTGATCAGTTTCTCAGGACGCCCAAGCCACATTCGAAGAGTTTCGATTACCTGTGGCACCGCTGCTGGCAACACCAACCGACTACGCACTGTTTCCAGTGCCGAACCAGTCATGCATCGTTGTAGACGAAGCATATTCTCTCCATCCGTAAAACTGCAGGCGTCAGTTGTGTACCGGTAATTTGAAATGATGATCGGCCAATCGGCTGGGTCACTGGAGAATCGAGGAAACTCCTTTGCCAGGGGCTGTCTCGCTGAAAGCTGCTGTTGTGTTGGGTTGCGGTTCGGTGTTTAGGGGGAAATCACTTGGTTTCGTAGCACATCATCTGACTGACGAGGGGGCACCGACGAATTAACTGAACGTAAGAAGGACCCGCGCATTTGTTCTCCGACTGAGTAATGTTCGGACTGATTGTTATCTCAATGGCCAGAGCGGGTTCTGCGGATTGATTCCTCCAACTGCTTCAGATAAAGAATATCAATCATGATGTGTCGAATTAGCTTCCAGTACCGGTGACAAAGTCCGGCACGTCTTGAGAATCCCAAGTAACACCAGAAACATCTTCTTGACAAGAAAATAAGAAGTTTGTTGTAAAAAAGTCGTGAGGATGAAATACCAAACATGTCTGGTCTTGAAAAAGTTTTGAGGATGTTTTTCCACACATATTCGGTTCAAACGTGGTACCAGAACAGCGAACACATTTTTGTTCTATTTTTGTTCGATCAACTTAAATTTTACTTCTTGAAAACATCGGTGACTGTTTGTCATCTTACCACTACGAACTATCTTTACTCACTTTTGAGTATCCATACTTTTGACTGATTTGAGTCAAACGTACTTCATTTTGGATTGTTTGGAAATAGCGTGTATGCTACATGTTTGTAAATATGTTGATAGGTTGCATTCAAGATGAATTTTAAACATGTTTTTAACATCCTCATGCAATAGTGAAATTATTCAGAATAGATTGTGAATCAAATACAGTGACGGCTGAAAATATGTTTATTTGAAATACTGGAATAAAAAAAAACACCACCTAAATATAAGATTGTGATGCCACTCACTGATTCAAATAGAAGCCAAATTGGGCATAGGGGTTTATTCAAATGTATCATAAAGCAACAGTTTGGGAGATTGTTTTGTATTTTTTATAAATTGTTACGCTTAATTTGTGGGGGAGTCCTTTGAAATGTAGCTACGCACAACATAATAATTGTATTTGTATTTTCATTCATACTGACATTACTCGGTTCAATTTCACAACAAATAACGCAGAAATGAAAAAACGAACATTTGAAAACCAAATGTGTTACTAATGTTTTTACCCGTACTGTAGACTTGTACTGTAGGACTGTAGACATGGAAAATCGCCATGTTGGTTTTTGTGAATTCCATAAAGAAATTTCACTAAAATTCAATAGTTTATTCGGGGTACCTTCTACGTTTTTTAATCCAATCGATGGCGCATGAAATTAGGGAAGGTAAAACGGAAAGTTGCACTGCTAACTTTGAGCCGCATATACAATTTTGATACAACTTCCATGCGTAAAGCACTTTAAATTTCCTATTTTAAAAAGTTATAAACAATCATCTTCAACGCATAAAATACCATTAGCTACGATATCGTTTCGCCATTTAAAAATCTTGTTTATATTTTTTTTACTTTGTTCATACCGTGCTTGCTTTGACAAAACATATCATTATGTTATAAGCATGCTGTTGGAAGCATCCATAGAACATAATATTTGTCTTATGGATGTTCTACAAAACATATGGTATGACATAGAAGATGTTCAAAAATGCCACATTTATTGCGCTTTTTCGGTTATAAGCGTGTATGAAATTAAGTTATTGACGTTAGAAAAAAAACATGAGCTTGGTCTAAAACGTGTATTATTAACATGAATATGACAAGTGGTGTTACTTGGGATAGTGCCTGTCTGCTTCTTTAAGCGCGGCTTGCTTGCCGCTCACTCTGGTAGTCGTTCTTCTACCGGAATATTTGCCTCCGAAAGTTGAACTGGTCCGCTTACTTCGTCATCGGGTTGAAACTTTGCCAAGAGATCGTGGCATTTCTCCATTTGTACATGCAGCGCTGACAGCTGTTTAGGTGTTGGTATGGCGCGTGCACAGCTCAATTTGACTCCTGAGCTCTTCACCGGCTCGTCTTTCTTGCTCATGAACCGAAACGGAACCGAACACAAGCGCGTTCGGCCTGCTGCGGTTAGATCCCCTTGGAACGGAAGCAACATCATCTTCTTGCTGCTGGACAGTGCAGTTATTACACACCCACGTCCGATTCGAGACGCTGTCGTTCACTCCGGCGCACGTGTAATGTTGCCAGTTGTCACATCGGTTGCACTGGACCATGTTTCCTGCGTAATCCGGTCGTTGGCAACTCACACAATTGGATTCCTCCTCATCGGCCCTCAAGTTAGAAGACATCCCAGATGTCTTAATTCCGTTTATCATTACGGGTTTCGTCTATCTGATCGTAACCTCGAATCTTTGAAGATTGTCGGATTTGTGTTAGGACGCAAATACAGGCTTACCGTTCTGATAGCTTTTATTGTAGAAAGCTTCAAACTATAAATATGTGTATTCAGTGCCGGTAAAAATCAATTCATCTGCTCTCAAATGAGCTGAAAATGAAGATAACCTTAACGGACAGACCAATTATCTTCGTGAATTTGAATTTAGAAATGACAGTATTCTCTCCACCAGAGCAACCACTGAGTGTCGAAGTCGTTCTTTGATTTTATTCATTCGTCGATTGATATTCATTATCGCCTGTGATGTTGTCAATGTCAATATTCAATTTCATCTAGGTGGGGTTGATTTTGAGTATCAAATGAAGAAACAATATTTGTTTTTATTTTTATATAGAACATGATGTGTAATTTTTTAGGCTCAGATCGATAGGTTACAATTACTACAAGTTGTAATTATGATAATAGAGGGTAGTAAGACTCTGCGATGGACGCTATTCAAAATAATCATTTTGGTTGAATTGAAAATGACTTTTTAATGTTTGATGATCACTTGCGATTTTAACAAAGCTGCCCTGGAAACTCAAACTCTAATGAGTATCAAGCAACGAGTAGTCATAGAAGCATAGTTAGTTGATTTGTTCATCGCCCTTGATTTGGACATCTGAGATTTTCAAAACAAATAAAATTCATCTACACTGACTCGAAATGCTTTTCATTACATATGATAGTAAGTGATAAAAACAGACACTGGTACACCCCAAAAAAGGGTTTTTTTTTAAATTTTGGCTTTTTCTGCCTAATTTCTTCTTAACTTCAACTTTTAGTTCACGTTTTATTTTTAACAACAATTGTAAATGCTTAAGCTACTCGCTTCTCACTCAACTACCACTGTCTCAAATGAAAACTGTCTGACAAAAGCACTGGACTGAATCTGCTGTCATCCACGAACAACAATCGTGAAGCCTAAAACTTGGTGCTGCGTGTGGTGCTAATTTGACAGCTCGGTATTCTTGAAGGCAATATGCAGCAAACACAATATTCGCGGCGGAAGTTGTCGTGTTTTGTCGTTAATTTGATTCGAGAGAAAAATCTTCCGTGTTGTTCTTAGTGAAATGGTTATCTGAACGATAGTATTTTTTCATTGTTAATCAGCCAGGTATTATAATGTTTTATCTAAATTACTGATACTAGTAGGCTGGTAGAAGAAGTGCTCCAAAGTTGGCTTTCATCCATGGCAGAACGTGGTGCTTCAAAATGTTCATGTAAATCTCGATATTAACTTCTAATCCAGCTTTGATAAATACTGGAGGCATTTTCAAGCCATTGGGCGCAACTGCCCCGAAAACCATGACTCCGGCCTGGTGTTTGGTTGTAGCCTTGAATTTTACGTTCTCTGGAACATTCTCAATCTTCTTCAGCAACTGAAAATATCCCATGCCCTTTCGCTCAATTTTCAATATTTCTATTCTATTTCCAACCTACCGTATACTGACGGAACTTTCAACACTTTCTCTTCATATCTTTCATTCTAGCAAACATTACTGTCCACTCTTGGTGCTTCATGGTGATAAGCGAACATCTCCTTCTACATCATAATCGTTACGGCTGACCCAAGTAACACCACTTGTCATATTCATGTTAATAATACACGTTTTAGACCAAGCTCATGTTTTTTTTCTAACGTCAATAACTTAATTTCATACACGCATATAACCGAAAAAGCGCAATAAATGTGGCATTTTTGAACATCTTCTATGTCATACCATATGTTTTGTAGAACATCCATAAGACAAATATTATGTTCTATGGATGCTTCCAACAGCATGCTTATAACATAATGATATGTTTTGTCAAAGCAAGCACGGTATGAACAAAGTAAAAAAAATATAAACAAGATTTTTAAATGGCGAAACGATATCGTAGCTAATGGTATTTTATGCGTTGAAGATGATTGTTTATAACTTTTTAAAATAGGAAATTTAAAGTGCTTTACGCATGGAAGTTGTATCAAAATTGTATATGCGGCTCAAAGTTAGCAGTGCAACTTTCCGTTTTACCTTCCCTAATTTCATGCGCCATCGATTGGATTAAAAAACGTAGAAGGTACCCCGAATAAACTATTGAATTTTAGTGAAATTTCTATATGGAATTCACAAAAACCAACATGGCGATTTTCCATGTCTACAGTCCTACAGTACAAGTCTACAGTACGGGTAAAAACATTAGTAACACATTTGGTTTTCAAATGTTCGTTTTTTCATTTCTGCGTTATTTGTTGTGAAATTGAACCGAGTAATGTCAGTATGAATGAAAATACAAATACAATTATTATGTTGTGCGTAGCTACATTTCAAAGGACTCCCCCACAAATTAAGCGTAACAATTTATAAAAAATACAAAACAATCTCCCAAACTGTTGCTTTATGATACATTTGAATAAACCCCTATGCCCAATTTGGCTTCTATTTGAATCATGAGTGGCATCACAATCTTATATTTAGGTGGTGTTTTTTTTTATTCCAGTATTTCAAATAAACATATTTTCAGCCGTCACTGTATTTGATTCACAATCTATTCTGAATAATTTCACTATTGCATGAGGATGTTAAAAACATGTTTAAAATTCATCTTGAATGCAACCTATCAACATATTTACAAACATGTAGCATACACGCTATTTCCAAACAATCCAAAATGAAGTACGTTTGACTCAAATCAGTCAAAAGTATGGATACTCAAAAGTGAGTAAAGATAGTTCGTAGTGGTAAGATGACAAACAGTTTTCAAGAAGTAAAATTTAAGTTGATCGAACAAAAATAGAACAAAAATGTGTTCGCTGTTCTGGTACCACGTTTGAACCGAATATGTGTGGAAAAACATCCTCAAAACTTTTTCAAGACCAGACATGTTTGGTATTTCATCCTCACGACTTTTTTACAACAAACTTCTTATTTTCTTGTCAAGAAGATGTTTCTGGTGTTACTTGGGGACCCACAATTGATACGTTGCGGATGCGTTGACGTAAATTTGACAGAAAAGCTATGGGAAAACTGTCAAATTCACGCAAACGCATCCGCAACGTATCAATTGTGCGCCAGCCATTACTCCACGCACGGAGAATACAAACATAACAATTAGAGCATGTAAAACCCATAAATGGTGGTAACCATTAATCCATACTGGTGGGGACCAGTATCACAACGCTTTTCGGTCTTTCTCTCCGAGGTCTCTAGGTTAGAGATGACGAGAAATAATTTAAGTAATTATCAGACGTTGTGTATAAAAACAAACCTAAAAGGAGAGGGTTTCCTCTCCCATTTACGCATCAAAACAGAGTGTGTACAAACTACCACTAGAAACTATCACAAGCTATTAGTGGTACATGGGCGAGATCCAACACGTTATTATTGCCTATTGAGGTGCCCCGCTGTGGGATGTTAGGCAATGATAACGTCCTTGGTTCGAGTACTACTTTACCCATGCCCTTCCGCTCAATTGTCAATTCTTCTATTCTATTTCCAACCTACCGTACTCTGACGGAACTTTCAACACTTCTAGGGTTTTTATTCATTAGGGCGAATCTACAATTGAGAGACTCTCTCTTGCCTCGTTCTCTTTCATTAATTACAGCGCCATTATAAAACTATGGATTGATTCTTTAACACAGGTCGCAAGATAAGAGTGCTGGCTAGCATATTGGGCAAACAGCAAAACGAAAAATGTGAAAATGATTTAGCTATTGGTGAAAGAGAAAGTAAACAGAAAGAGTAGCTTCACCCTAATGAAAAAAAACGAAAGGATGAGTTATGTCAGTGACATAACTGCAAAGTTGACGTAGGACTGCTTGTTGATGTGAAGAAATTGATGTCATCGAATTCATGAATTTCTACTATATTTTATTCAGTCTAAAGAACCATGAAACCCTGTGCTGTTGGTGTGTGAGGCTCCGGTTCTTCTTCCGCTATTGGTTCTTCACGAAAATTTATAGAAACTGAAGTTCGCCTCGAATTGACTGTTAATGATATTTTGTTTGTTAAATCATCGCCAACATTAGATTGGCTTTCATAGTCATTTGCTCTTGAACAAAAGGTCACAAATACAAATTAAGCACTCTTTAAGGAAGAAGAGCTTTATTTCTATCCGCTGATATATTCAATTTGAAGGAATTGTATACAACTTCCGATAAATTAGCAGACAAAGTGTTTGTTTACAGAAGCAGATTCTTCCTAATCAAATGTTGGAACTAAAATGTCCAACGTGCTTGTAAGTGTGAAATGGATCCTGTGTTTACGGAGGGAACATGGTTCTCGATTGAAATGTTCTTATCAGTTTTCTTGGCTGCAGGACAGCCTGAGTGTTTGGCGGCACGTGATACTACGATAAAAGTAGGCATTTACACCGTTTCCAACTCGCGATTGTACAGACTGAAGATTGAACATATACCCAAAAGTTGAAAAGGTAGCAAAAAATGCAATTGCAGTTTATACTATCATATCTTGATAAATCCGCATGATTCAGAAAAGGAAATGTTGCCCATTTTGATCCACAAAGCGTTTTATGGTACAAATGAAGCCATGCAAATGTGTGCAAGCGACTGGCAAGCAAAAATAGCTCGAAACAAATTTATCGCTGTAGGATCCTTATTCAATCATCACCAACATATCAATATACAATATGGATGAGTCGATATCACAAAATGCCGCAACGCTATTGGCCACTGTTGTATTGCTGCCGTCAAGTGTTCTATTTTTGTTCTCACTGATCATCGACAAAGCATTTTATGAAATAAACAATGCCATGGAAGTTTGTTGACGACAGGATGCACATAGCTTGGTGGAAAATATGTCCATTTGCTTCATTGCTGCACCCTGAATTCCTCGCCAAGTGAACTAACTGTTGGGTTTCTATTCCCACATTCTTACCTTGTCAAAGTGGCTAATTGGTTGCCATCAAGAGCCGCCGCGCTAGCGGTCCTGGTCTGTATCTCGATCTTGATGTGCACATTTTATTTTTGTGAGCCATCTGACTTTCGGGACACTCATCTCTTACTCATCAACTAAATATCACTGCGAACAATCTCACGCACACGTTCAATTTTTCATTGCGAATTGCTGTTGCTGTTTTGCCCACAACTAATGTTAGATTTTTCATCCAACTTACGATCAATAGCAAAAACGGAACAAAATCAAGCGAAATTGTATAACAATCTTACTTTTTTAGTTTGGGTGTAGAGCGAATTACGAAGAACTTAACCTAACACCAAGTAGACCAGTTTGGACATTTTCGTTTTGCAAAAAGTTCCACTGGCTGGAGCGGGAATCGAACCCTCAACTTCATGACAACAACCGCTTGAACGACGGGCGACGCCGCTAACCACTTGACCACGAAGATGATGCGGGCGATTGATTTGGCCATTTTCTCCGGGACGCGGCAGTTTAAGCAACGCCATGTTGAGCCGGTGCGTGGTAATGAACATTTCGATGAGCTCATGAGAAATATCAATCAAACATACTCTTTAATCGGTAAATTGATTTGGTCGTCCTGAAAAGGACATCATCCCTCCGATTTACGTCAGCGTCGACGTCGGGCTTCTTCCGCTTGCCTCGTCTAGCGGACGTGCCAGCCACATCAGCGTCTACTCGATTTCCAGCATCAGGGCCAAAAACTCGGAACATCTCGGAAAAGCGCTTTTTTATCACGAGAGCGCGATACACACGTCTGAACGTGTCGATGATCCAATAACGAATGATTACTATTCTTCTTCTTCTTTATTGTTTTAACGGGAATGCCAGGCCTGTTTTATATAATGGCATATATCATAACATGACAAGAAGGGGGTTCTCAACGAAGGCAATGCAAATCAAATTTTACAAAAGGGGACGGGCCTCAGTTGTTACGCCAGACAGCAGCGTGGAAATGAAATCATTAGTTTTCATTAGAGCGACAGGGGTTTCGGAGGTTAAATTCGCATCTTTTCTACTCAGGCAACAGAAAAACGGCCCTTGTCAGGGCCTCAGAACCCTATCCCAAGAGAGTTGAGATTTAGACACACTTGCTTCTGAAACTGCATAGCAATAGTAACAATACAAACAATAGTTTGTAAATATTGGCCAGAAAAATTATAACTCACATTTTAAAACTACCTGCAACTAACCTAATCTATTATCGGCACCTAATCCACTATGAACCTATGTACAACAAGAACTACAATGAAGCTAACCTACCCCCTACACTGAATATGTGAAACACATAATTGGTCTGCCGTGTTGCAGTTCGGCTCAAAGTAAATGTTAATATTTCGTTTATTGAATGTCCAACGTGCTTGCTAGTTTTAACATGGCAAATAGAGATTTATATATGGATACTAATAAAAAATGTTGCTCATTTACTCCAGAACGTGGCTTTTCAAGCAACGCCATGTTGAGCCGGTGCGTGGTAATGAACATTTCAATGAGCTCAAGAGAAATTTCAATCAAACATACTCTTTTGTTGGCAAATTTATTTGTTCGTCCTGAAAAGACTGGGTTTTACGTGTTAACGGAGGGAACATGGTTCGCGATTGAAATTTTCTTCTCGGTCTTCCTGGGCAGCAGGATAGCCTGAGTGTTTGGCAGCACGTAATACTACGATACAAATTGACATTTGCAACGTCTTCCACTCGAGATTGTACAGACTGAACATTGACCATAGAGCGAATTACAACGAACAACTTAACCTAACACCCAGTGGATTAGACTGGACATTTTCGCTTTGCAAAAAAGTTCCACAGGCTGGAGCGGGAATCGAACCCTCACTTCATGGCAATGAACGGCGGGCGACGCCGCTAACCACTTGACCACGAAGATGATGTGGGCGATTGATTTGGCCATTTTCTCCGAGACGAGGCTTTTTCAACGCCATATTGAGCCGGTGCGTGGTAATGAAAATTTCGATGAGCTCAAGAGAAATTTCTATCAAACATACTCTTTAGTTGGCAACTTGATTTGATCGTCCTGAAAAGGACGGATTTTAGTTGATAACATGGTTCGCGATTGAAATTTTCTTCAGTCTTCTTGGGCTGCAGGACACCACTCTGTGAAATGGTCACACCGGAGAAAAGTTTGTTCAGCTCCTCGTCGTTGCGGATGGCTAGCTGCAGGTGACGTGGGATGATTCTGGTCTTCTTGTTTTCACGGGTGGCGTTTTCAACCACCGTGCTCCGCAGACAAGTCTGTCGCATACGAATGCACAGCGAGAACTGATGATTGGTCGGTCGTCCCCACATGTTTGAAATTCGCTGGCACGGTAACTGTGGCAGTATGAACCAATCAGAGCGAGGCGCAAACATGATGTCATTTTCGACCAATAGCGTTGTGCGTTTAGACATTTTTATATGTAATTATTTTAATATAAAAAACAAATATTATAAATATGTGGACACAAGAGAAAATTAGTTCCAACTCCAAACAAATATCTACTAATGCCCCAACGAGAGATATCGTACAAAGCAACCAAACCCCGCACGCCCCTCCCAAAAAACAAAAGCCCCCCCACACCACACAAAAAAAGAAACAGAGACCCAACTCCCACAACACCAAATATCCCACCTCCCACCCCCAAACAAAAAAATACTCCCTCCCGCAAAGTGAAAAAAAAACACCACACCACAAAAAAAAAAAAAAAAAAAAAAAACCAAAAAAAAAAAAAAAAAAAAAAAAAAAAAATCAGAAAAATTACTGGGCACCACCAAACAAACTGCGCAGCACACCACCAAAACAGAACCCGCCCAGCCCCCCCCCAACGAAAAAAAAAACGACAAAAAAAAAATATTGTTTACTATACAGAACACAAAAAATAAAAGAAAATAATTCCGTAATAACAAAAAAAAATTAATTTCTTACAAAACTTGTTTTATAAAAAAAAAAAAAAATTCAATACATCCAGATTTTAAAAAAAGAGGTGTAGTATAGTGTATTTTTTATTTTTAACAATAATAATAGGTTCCGAAAATATCGCCTATTAGGTTTGACGTCAAAACGCCTCCACCTTTCTCCCACCCCACAGGAATAATGGGGGTTTGTTTCCCCCCAAAGATTTTCCTTCTTACTTGCACTCATGTGATCTAAATGGCGCTTTAGTGTGCGTGCGTTCAAGATCACTAAGCCTAATGGGGGTTCACATACATCTATACACTACCAACAGGCTGTATATAGTATGTGTTGACGTCCAAAATCACTCCTAAATACGGTGATGTAACTGCTACCTGCAACGAAGATCATCCTCGACCATCATCGTCCATCATCGTCCATCATCGCAATCATCAATCATCAGTACTGACCGAGACATATACGGAGAGCGGAGAGTGGAGAGCACAAGTATCCGATCGGTAGGATGATCGTTTCTTATGACGTCACCGTAGGGCTCAGAGGAGTATAAATGTATCTATTTAGGCAGTTTGCGAGTTAGTGCATATAGGAAAGCGAAAAGGTTACCCCTAGGGTCGTGTAGCAAATTTTGGTAGTTTTTAAGTAAATATAGTGTGTAGTAAAAATAAATGTTGAGTTTCATGTGTGTAATCGTTTGGAAATAAATTGTGAATGAGGACGGCGTTTTTTATTGTACGTGATGTGTTAGTCGGTCTCTCGGGAAGAAAATAGATCCATCAAGCCATTGGGAAAATAACTACGTGTCGGGATAGCCTGGACAGTCCACCGCGAGCAGCAAACCACAATTCCACTGGAACACGAAGGCACGGTAGGCTATACCTAGACATTTGGTCCTTCGAACCGGATTTCGAGCCCACGGTAGAACAAAGCTAAGCCAACTCAAACACGTCATCATGGATAATTGATTGTCATCGCGAACTGGATCGCGTAATAATAGCCACACCGCCATTCTACGCTATTCAACTATTTAACTAAACGCCATCACTGGCGCTCCATTGGAGGCCATCACACACTGTTTCTGGCTTGGACATCGGGAATCAAAGGACGCCTTGTGAGGTTAGTAGAACAAGAATATGTCCATCCAAAGCTAGGATTTCTGGATTTTTTACTAATACACACTTCTACACCGGTAACCATATGGAGCGCACACGACTATGAACGGATCACAAATCGAAATTGTTGGGATTGGTACTGGAAGCGCATCACAGACAATTGAATCATCTCATTTTTTTCGACTGGTTTTGAAGACATCGCTATACAATATCTCTTAGATCGGATCGCTGGACTAGTGAGCAGAAATTATCGTACAGGTAAATAAGCTGCAGTATATGTCCAGCCGAAATAATCGTACGGCATACTAACGCCACATTTCGATTTTCCCAATTACCAATATTCTGCGAGAGCCACCCTCGTGTATAGAAACATCTATTACCAAATCGGAATCCCCTACGTCATCGAGACTCAGCCTATACAATAGTCGTCTGGCAAGCATTTTGACCGTCATCATCAATACGTTATCGCTAATACCGTCACGACCGTCATCATCATTGTAATCATCGGATACCGTCGGCTGTAAAACGAAACGAATCCATCACACAACGGAGAGGCGGTCAGCTGATCTTCACACTCAGGTCAGTGCTTTAGAGTATGTGTCTACGAAGCTAGGGCTTCACAGATGTTGCATATAGTAATTTATTATCCTCTTCGACCTTGAACGATCACGATGCCCTTCGGTATTTGAGATGATAGATGCGAGTATGACATACTCAATGTATGTAAAGTCGACTGTTTTGTCAGGTTAGCTGAACTGATAGTATATGGCCAGTCGAGGCCGAGGGTCTAAAGATACTACATGCATATTCCCTTTTCTGTATCCTCTATCGACTGAGATTCTCATCTGGAGTAAAATCACCACCTACGATCTCCGTACGATCATTGCAAGTGTGACTGAATACAATCGTGACGTCACGGGAACTTGGTTATTTGGATGAAATATTTGGATGCTCACCGATTTTATTCGAATCATTTTAGCAGTACTTATCACTGCTCTGTCAGGTCAGTGCTACTTTCGTATATGTCTAGCCGAGCTAGGCATTATTCAGATTTCTACACCAAATATTCTCTTTTATGTGATTACGTACGGAGTGAGGATTGTTCAATATGCCAGCAACAACGTCATCCAACCCGAAGGCTCCGTCATTGCGAGCATTGCAATTGCGCCTGAAGCAAACACAATCGATGTTCGCAGATATTTGTCAATTTGTATCGAAATTTAAGGAAAATACCTCTGTTAATCAAATTAAAATTAGGCTAGAAAAGGTTGATGGGTTGTGGGAAAAATTTTGCGATTGTATAGTTGAAATCCAGTCGCATGAGGACTTTGTTGCCAATGAGGATATTTATACAAAAGAGATGCAGAATTTTAGCAGTCGATATTATGAGGTTAAGGCATTCTTAATGGATAAACTAGGCAAACTACAGGAACCAGATGCAAATAGTGGTGGGAACGACAGTATGGTGCACAACTTTTCGGATCATGTACGTTTACCACAGATAAACTTGCAAACATTCAAAGGGGATATAGAGGAATGGTTGAGCTTTCGCGATTTGTTTTCATCGCTTATTCACTCGAGAACTGATTTGCCAGATGTTGAGAAGTTGCATTATCTCAAAGGATGTCTGCAGGGGGAGCCAAAGGGCCTCATTGATGCACTACCAATTACCAATGCAAATTACAAGGTAGCATGGGACATAATTCAGAAGCGTTACAATAACAGTAAGCAATTGAAAAAGCGACAAATTCAGTCCCTTTTCAAACTATCCCATGTATCAAGGGAATCGGTTACGGAGTTGCATTGCCTTTTGGAAGGTTTTGAGCGTGTAATACAAACATTGGATCAGGTAGTGCAACCAGCTGATTATAGAGAACTATTGCTGATTAACATTCTCTCCGAGCGGTTGGATCCTGTAACGCGTCGCGGATGGGAGGAATATTCGTGTACTAAAGAGCAAGACACTTTGAAGGATATGATGGACTTTCTTCATCGTCGACTCAGTGTATTAGAATCCTTACCGTCGAAGACGAATTTGGCAATTCAATTCCAGCTCGTGCGCTTCTTGACTCGGGATCCGAATGAAACTTCGTTTCCGAGCGGCTTTGTCAATCGCTGAAGGTAGTTCGGCGAAAGGTGGATATCAAGGTTCAAGGTATTGGACAGGCATCAATACAGGCGAAACACCAAATACAAGCTAAAATCCGTTCCCGATCCACGGATTTTATGCAAGTGCTGAATTTCTTGGTATTATCCAAGGTTACTATAAACCTACCTACGGCTACCATTAATACATCCAGCTGGGCAGTTCCTCGCGGTATCACTCTGGCAGATCCCGGTTTCTTCAGTTCAAGTGGAGTGGATATGGTTCTTGGCATAGAATCGTTTTTCAATATCTTTCATACAGGTTGCAAAATGTCATTGGGTGACAACAAGCCAACACTTGTGGAATCAGTGTTTGGCTGGGTGGTCTGTGGTACACTAAGGGAACCACAACCATCTGAGCAGGTTCATTGCAACCTCGTCGTATCGGATTCACTTGAGGAGCTGCTCACTAAGTTTTGGTCTTGTGAAGAGGTTGAAGTCGAATCGAAATATTCTCCTGAAGAAGCGTTTTGTGAAACACAATTCCAGCGCACTGTTCGACGAACAGACAGGGGCCGATACATCGTTTCCCTTCCAAAAAATGAGGAGGTATTGCAAAGGCTGGGTGAGTCAAGGGACATAGCCATGCGACGGTTTTACAGCACGGAGCGCCGCTTAGCGAAGGATGACAATCTTCGCCAACAGTACGTAGCCTTCATGCAGGAATATGAAAAATTGGATCATATGAGGGAGATTCATGACAATCCGGACAGCTGTATCAAACGGTACTTTCTACCACATCACCCTGTAGTGAAGGAGGATTCTACTACAACGAAGGTTCGGGTCGTATTTGATGCGTCCTGTAAAACATCGACCGGTGTGTCATTAAACGATGCTCTTTATGCGAGACCGGTAATTCAAGAGGATCTACGGTCAATCATCATTCGTGGGCGTACGAAACAAATCATGATCGTGGCAGATGTTGAGAAAATGTTTCGCCAGATCGGGACATGTGCAGAAGATCTTCGATTTCTCAACATACTTTGGCGTGCTACTCCTAACGATGACATAAAAACCTACGAGTTGTGCACAGTTACATATGGAACCAAATCAGCACCCTTTCTAGCAACGAGGACACTGAAACAGTTGGCAATCGATGAAGGTCACCGATTCCCTTCAGCAGCTCTTGCTCTCGGGCAGGACATCTACATGGATGACGTCATAACTGGTGCAGATGACGTGAACGAGGCGATTAAACTACGCAACGAACTTCAGCAGATGATGGAAGCAGGAACGTTCCATCTGAGAAAATGGGCATCCAACTGCCCAGAGGTTTTACGAGGCGTTCAACCCCAAGACTTGACGATTCAGCAGGTAGAAGGCATCGACTTGGAGCAGCATCCATCAGTGTCAACTCTCGGCTTGATTTGGATTCCTGATCAGGATAAACTAAAGTTCAAATTCAAGGTCCCAGTATTGGATTCTAATGGTCAACTCACGAAACGAAAAATACTATCCACAATTGCAACATTGTTTGATCCAACAGGACTCGTGGGTGCAACAATAGTAGCAGCGAAGATATTTATGCAACGTTTATGGACCTTACAGGATCAAAATGGTGCAAAATTGGGCTGGGATGACCCTGTACCTCAAACGGTGGGTGAGGAATGGCATCAATTCTATGCAAACCTACCATTGTTGCGTGAGATTGAGGTTGAACGGTGTGTCATCATATCTTCGGCGATCAACGTAGAAATTCACACATTCTCCGATGCTTCGGAGAAAGCATACGGTGCTTGTCTTTATATACGGAGTCAGAACTCAGAAGGAGAGACATGGGTCCGGCTGTTGGAATCGAGATCAAAGGTTGCACCATTGAAAACTCAATCGATCCCAAGACTAGAGCTTTGCGGAGCTCTGTTGGCTGTTCAAATTTGCAGGAAGGTGAAGGAATCAATCCGAATAGGAGCACAAGTTTACTTCTGGACAGATTCAACGTGTGTTCTAAGGTGGATCAGCGCAGTTCCAAACATTTGGACAACTTTTGTAGCCAATAGAGTGTCCAAGATTCAAAACCTTTCTGAAGGAGCAAAATGGAACCATGTTCCAGGTTCTCATAATCCCGCAGATTTGATTTCTCGAGGAATCTCTCCGCAACATATCATTGATAACCGATTGTGGTGGTCTGGCCCAGATTGGCTTCTCAAAGAAGAAGAACAGTGGCCAGCCAAACTTTCTATGGTTGAAGACGTAGGAGATGACGAACGACGTCGCTCTACAACAGTGGCAACGAATGCATTGCCGCTAGAAGAGTTCAGCGAATGGTATATTTCTAAATTTTCTTCGTACATGGATTTAATTCGGCGCACAGCGTATTGGCTGCGTGTGATTGATCTTTTAAGACAACCGAAGGAGAACAGGAAGAATGCAAAATTTCTGAGCACGGAAGAATTGAAGAGGTCAGAAGCAGTACTGATTCGTCAAGTTCAACAGGCAACGTTTCAGGAAGAGTGGAAAACCTTATCGAAAGGATCAACAATCGGAAGACGATCATCACTTAAATGGTTCAATCCTTTCATCTGCAAACGTGATGGGTTAATGAAGATCGGTGGGCGATTACATCATTCTTTAGAATCAGAGGAAGTGAAACATCCAATCATATTGCCAGCCCGTCATCTTCTAACCAGAAAGCTAATTCGTCATTATCACGAGAAACTTTTGCATGCCAATTCACAGTTATTGTTATCTACAATGAGGCTCCGGTATTGGCCTATGGGAGGACGGAGTTTGGTGCGACAAATTATTCACAAATGCGTAAAATGCTTTCGTACACGACCCGCAACAGTACAGCAATTTATGGGAGAGTTGCCATCGCCGAGAGTAACTGTTTCTCGTCCATTTTCTCGAGCAGGCGTTGATTATTTCGGTCCTGTTTACGTGAGACCTGGCCCCAGACGATCAGCGATCAAAGCATATGTCGCCGTTTTTATCTGTATGTGTACGAAAGCAATCCATATGGAGCTGGTTACGGACCTCACAACGGAACGGTTCCTGCAGGCTCTAAAACGATTTATGTCACGCCGAGGAAAACCTAGTGACATGTTTTCGGATAATGGTACAAATTTTGTCGGGGCCAACAATCAAATGATCGAGTTACGTAGACTGCTCAATGACCAGCATCATCGAGACAGAATATCAAAGGAGTGTACGTCGGAAGGGATTAGATGGCATTTCATCCCACCGAGCGGCCCTCATTTTGGTGGTATCTGGGAGGCTGCTGTGCGATCTTGCAAAATTCACTTGTTGAAGGTATTGGGTGAAAATGTTCTACCGTTTGAAGACATGAACACACTCATTACCCAGATAGAAGCATGTTTGAATTCACGCCCGTTGATGCAAATGACAGAAGATCCGGATGACCTCGAATCATTGACACCGGCGCATTTTTTAATCGGCACATCTCTCCAATCACCACCAGAAGAAAATGTTTCTGATATTCCAATAAATCGTCTTAAACAATGGCAGGTCGTTCAACAGAAGATGCAGCAGTTTTGGAAGAGATGGAGAAAAGAATATCTCTGCCAGTTGCAGGGTAGACTGAAGCGTTGGAAACCTCCAGTTGATATCGAAGTTGGACAATTGGTTGTCGTGAAAGATGATAATCTACCACCTCTTCGTTGGCGAATGGCGAGGATCTTTGAACTCCATCCAGGATCAGACAAAATTGTTAGAGTAGTAACTTTGAAAACAAGCCAGGGGTATCTGAAACGTCCCGTTGAAAAGATTTGTATTTTGCCAATTCACGATGAGGCCACTTCAGGTCAAGGCGGAAATTAGGATATTCAGCTCCATCAATCCAGGTCGAAGAGGTTCTTTTTTCTTTCAGAACTTAAAGTAATTTCAGGATGGGTGAGATATGTTGACGTCCAAAATCACTCCTAAATACGGTGATGTAACTGCTACCTGCAACGAAGATCATCCTCGACCATCATCGTCCATCATCGTCCATCATCGCAATCATCAATCATCAGTACTGACCGAGACATATACGGAGAGCGGAGAGTGGAGAGCACAAGTATCCGATCGGTAGGATGATCGTTTCTTATGACGTCACCGTAGGGCTCAGAGGAGTATAAATGTATCTATTTAGGCAGTTTGCGAGTTAGTGCATATAGGAAAGCGAAAAGGTTACCCCTAGGGTCGTGTAGCAAATTTTGGTAGTTTTTAAGTAAATATAGTGTGTAGTAAAAATAAATGTTGAGTTTCATGTGTGTAATCGTTTGGAAATAAATTGTGAATGAGGACGGCGTTTTTTATTGTACGTGATGTGTTAGTCGGTCTCTCGGGAAGAAAATAGATCCATCAAGCCATTGGGAAAATAACTACGTGTCGGGATAGCCTGGACAGTCCACCGCGAGCAGCAAACCACAATTCCACTGGAACACGAAGGCACGGTAGGCTATACCTAGACAGTATGCAAAGCTTCTTGTTTACCACAAAAGCTCTCCATGCAATATAACATACAAGTCGCAGCACACATCTTTCATAGTCGAAATTAGATTGACAGTCAACAATCCACTTGTCAATAGTGGATTGTCATTTGAATGGCAAATTGTTATTGTTTATGTTTTACTCATCGGTGTTGTTCATACCGAAGTGAAACATTATTCTTAAGACTTCCCCACAATTTGCACATTCAATATAGGGTATGTGTCCCTTGCCATAAAGTTTTTAAGTTGTAAGCGAGATTCAACTAGTTGTACACTAGCTAAGATAAGTTTGATAAGACATTTGGTAGTTTGTATCACGAAAAGTTACACAAATCTTTTTAGAAAGTCAGAAACTTTCGGACGATATGGATTTAATGTTGGTCTATAAGCACCATATTGGGTCTATTTATGGATGCAATTGTATCTTATTCGATGGATTTATTACTAAATGCAGTCTTCGGACGGTCTTTTTTTCTAATTTTCTGAATTAAGGCATTGCCAGCTGTACTCGCTTTACTTAACACAAAATTTCACAAAACAAACTACAATAAAACTGCTTCGAAACACTTTAGTGATGTTCATATAGTCAATGATGAAAACATTATAATTATCTCTACAATGATTTTGTTCCTTCGGTTTCTGTTTAGATGAGCCACTTTAATATACACACAGGAAACTCATGCATTTCCACTTAAAATTTTACCAATAACAGCCTTTTTACTACGTTATTGATACAACAGGCCATAGTTGGGAACATTCAAAAATATATGTCCCTAACATTGGGCCTACGATTTTCTTGTAAAATCATTGTTATTTTCGCTATGTGAACAGTAAGTTTGTAACGTGTAACTATTTTCTGTATATCTAGACTGCATTACTCTGTTTATCGATTCAAATTCTGCTCGATTCTGTTTATCGAGCCAAATTTAGATCACGTGAAAATCGTGGAGACCATCTTTTCAGCTTAACCAGTGAAATCATGATGCCCCAAAAGTTCAAGAAATCGAAAATTACGCGGAAGTGAACATGTTGATTAATATTGTCTCAATTGCTTCGGATTACATGATTTTGTTGATTATCGCTAAATTAATGACATATTTGGCACATAGGCCGAATGAAGGTGATAGGCTAAAATTTTTATTTTATTTTATTTGTAGTCAATCATTTCGTAGACCTTGTTACATTTTTTGCTTAACATTTTTAATTAACTATAGTATAGTTAGTCTAAAAAAAAAACCTTTTTAAGTGTATTTTTATTCATTGTGATATCAATCGTTTCGCTATATGTGTTGAAACAGGACATCATTCTATTTAAAGGAGCATTTTTGGCATAGTTCGTTATTTGATTGTAAATAAAAAATAAATTTCTATTTCTTAGAGAGTGAGTAGAAGCATAACAATTAAAGTTATCTAATATTTCTGGAATTCGTTGCTGGATTCGTTGCTCAATTACATCAGCAATGAAAGCAATCGTAGCGAACTCTCTTCGCCTTTGAAGTCCTACTAAATTAATCAACAAACATCGCGACTCACATGATGGTAATGGCAGACGTGTCCAACCTAATTTTCTTAGAGCAAACAACACAAACTGTCTCTGAACTTATTCTATACGGTTTACATAGTTCCTTGATATGGAGCCCAAACAACGCTACAGTATTCTAGTATAGGCCTCACATATGCCACATATAGTTTTTGAAATGCAAACTATATTTTTTAATAAACCCAAGCATGTTATTTGCTTTATAGATGACATTATTGTAGTGATCAGCAAAGGATGACTTAGAGTCAAGTATAACTCCTAGGTCTCTAATTTGATGACATCTTTCAATTGCTATCTGACCTAGAGAAACTGTTATTTGTGTAATGTAATGTTTTTTGGTAACGATATAGAGGTGCATTTTTTAACGTTAAGTTCTAAGACCAACCGCACCAATACGGTAATTTCGGTAAATTGTTACCCTGTTTGACAACTCGACACTGCACTGGTGGTTGGTGACCGGGTTGGAAAATGACAATTTGCTCGCTCGGTGAGCAGCCGGTTCATAAATTTGACAACCCGACCCAACTGAGCCGAGCGTTGCTATTTGAAGAAAAATAAGCAAAACAAGTTGAAACGTTGAAACAACATCTTCATCTGAAAGACTTTTATTTTAATTTAAGTGTTTCCAATTAGTTTTTAAAGTGTTTCACGTTTATTGTGATATGTTGTGAAAAAATGAGTGCATCGCAAAAATTTTAACCCCGTGGAAGGAATTGGACGCAACAAGACAACGAAGTGCTTTGTAGGGCTTGACTGGATGTTTCCCAACCCGCATAATCACAAACCATTCCTGGACCATTTTCCTCATTGTTGAAGACCGTTTCCGTTATTGTTACGATATTTACCCTTATAGTTGACAACTATAAACTAACAATCTCCTATATAGTTTTAATAATATGTCAGATGGTAAAAGGCCAAATAACAATATGCTGAATAGGCGGTTAAGTTAGGTTACCATAAAAAAATTGCAATTTTTACGAACAAAATTTTTGCTGTACTCTATGCCAGAAAGTTAGTGTATAATCCAGACCGAGTGAAGACAATAAAAAACCTTTCAATGACAATATAGCATAGATTAACCATATGTGTTAATGTAGAGTTTGTATGGTGAAAATGAGATTTAACTATTCGATAACTATAACATAAAATGTGACAAAATATCTTACATTCGAAGTATAGTTTTGACTATATAGCAAATTGTTTTCGTTATGCGGGAAGATCTAATCTTTGGGACAAACCGAAATGTCGAAAACCTATACGGAAGAGTATTCAAACTATACACTGCACGAAATATTTAGCGAAACGAAACCGGTGCGAGAATAAATTTGAGTTTTATTGTGTTACCTTTTTTTGAACGACCGGTGTGAAAGTGGGTGGCTTAATCAAAATAGGAACACTCTCTGTCATCAAAATACCAGTTTTTTTTACCACTTCCTGATTTGAAAATCGGGATTAAAAATGATTTCTTCCAAATGGCTGGAAGAATACTGGACTTCAGTGATCATTTAAAAAGCAAAAATAAAGGTTTAGCTAATTTTTTCGAAAACAATTTGAGAAATATAGGAGGTAAACTATCTGGTCCAGCACCCTTTGAGACATCCAATGTTTTAAGCGCACGTAAGATTTCTTTATCAGATAAACTAAAAACGGAAATATCTTTCATTGGTTCAGGTAAGTACGAAAAATATTGATGATCACGCTCATTATCATCGTGAGATGTATAGACGTCCTGAAAAAACCCAGCAAATAAGTCACATATTTCATTAGAAGTATTACCACTTTTGTCATCTAGATGCATTTTTGATGGAAAGCTCTGAGATTTTCGTTTCTCTTTAACACGTTTGAAGAAGTATTTAGGATCCGATTTTATATTATTTTATATTTTTGTGTTGTGTTCTTTGCATGCTTTTTTCATGTCAAGATTTAGCTGATCACATATGTGCAGGTAGATAGATAGGTTTTCATCACTTTTATTTCTTTTATATGCTTTATGTGCTTTCTGCTTCCTATTAGGCTTTGTGCACAAATTACGTAACGCAAAAAAACGGGATTTTGCACCCCCTCCCTCCCCTATGTAACAATAAGTAACACGTGACCAGACTCCCCCCTTTAATTACGTAACGCTCACGGACCTCCTCCCCCCTATTTCTCAATTGATATAAAAACATCACAAAAACTGTTATTGTTGTTGCTTTTATGTTTAATTCTCATTCGATTCAAAATTGTAGTATCCAGACAACAGTTCAATCATTTTATATGTGTAACTTAAAATTGATAAAGATTGCAAACATCAGTCCACTTATTTCATTAAAGTAGCTTAGCCTCGGCTTTTTTTTTGCACCGATATTTCACCATAGTCAATACCGTGTGAAAAATGGAAATACTCATGTTGGTGCATCAAATTTAACGCCACTTGATGGAAACAGTTCAAATTTATTTCCTATACTTTTTTAGGCTATGGTGAAATTTTTATCACATGTGTTATCATGTAATTTATCAATGTGTTATCAAATCTTCAAATTTATTAACCATACGAACATGAAATTTTGGTCACATGAGGTTAATACATTAGTTATAGGGCTGTCAAAAATGTTTATAATAGACAAAGTTACAGGAGTTTGAACGTGACGTTTTTTGGAAGCAAAATTTTGCTCGGCTTTTTTTTGCTACTGAGTGTACTACTTTTTATTTTATTTAAATTTTCATAACATGATCTTTTGAAAAAAAAAATAAAATTTATTATTATTTCAATTGTTTTAATATAAATAACAATATATTTATATATATTTTTTGTTACAATTCCACCGCTTAGGTCGAGTCAATGCAAAGGTGCATTGCTTCCAAAAATCTTATTTTTTGATTCAACAATAAGTGCTTTTTGTTTCCAATAGAAGCCTCCTTTGCAGCGTTTTTAGAAACAACAATATTTATCGTTGATTCAAAAATAAAATCGGTATAGTTTGAATGAATAAAAATTATGGGTAAGCCGTGAGTCAACAATAGTATTTGTTGTAGCTATACAGAACAATACATTTCTCAGCGTGTAGATGTACCATTTATGGAAAATTGCGCCAATTGGTGATGCAAATCGTCATAAGATACATTTCGTTTAGTAGATCATATTTAAATAGTACGTCTCCATTTATCGCAGCTTTAGAATTTGGTCTGAAATAAAAAGATAGACATAATTCATTTTCCCTAAAATTTCAGATTTCTTGCAGCACTTGGCCTAAAAAGTGTTTCTATTATCGCCACTCGCATAAGAAACACATGCGATTGACCATCAAAGGAACCAAAATTTAAAGTTCCAGTTCCAGTTATGGCAAACGTGATTAAAAATACAAAAACAAAGTTTTGGCTCAGTTTCGATATTTTTCCATCAAAATATGCATTGAAAGCTTTCATTTGACGTATTGAAAGTGGGTTTTTCCCAGAATTTTTAAACATAGTTCTTAACTAGTATTCTCTTTTGATTTTTTTTTCAAATTGGTTATTATGTTACGTAACGATTTTAAAACCCCCCCTCCCCCATATGTCACAATAAGTAACGGTTGCTCAACCCCCTCCCTCCCCTTCATGCGTTACGTAATTTGTGCACAAAGCCTTATATTGCTTCTTTACCCACCCCCCTCCTTTTTCTTTTTTCCTTCCTTTTTTGCTGTTTGCTCCCTCAAATATTTTTTCGTAGCTTCACCACTTATTCTTATCCCCTTACCCGGAAAAATTGCCAGTCGAACCAATTTAATTTATTGTTGATAACTGAATACTTTGTTTTCTTGAATTCAAATTGATTCATTAAATTTTTTATCCTTGGGTTTTTTTCTTGTATAAATACGAAGTACCCAATACCCCGTGAAATCATTTTTCAAAGGGGGAATGCTCGCTACCAGGAACCCCGACCACTTATGTATTACAAATCAAATAGCTATTTTTTTTTTATTTTTCAATGTATTTACTTACATCCCGTTACCTTATTGAATAACTTTCTATGTGCAATTTTAGGTAACCCCTTGGTGAATGCATCGGATGGCTGATCTACGCTTGGAATGAATTGTAGCTTGATTTTCCCTTCCTTGATGAGATCCCTGATGAATAGATATTTGATATCCAGGTGTTTCATCCTCTGATGTGATCTCGGATCCTCAGTTTCGCTAACTGATTCTTCCAGTGTATTCTGATCTTCTGCTTAATCTCATTGGATTAGGGTATGTTCTTCATCCTTTGAATCATCCCCTTGCTCTCCGTCAGATCTTGATCCTTGTTCCTCACTATCTACCGTCTCTTCTTCTTCTCCTTCCTCTTCTTCCTCTTCACCAGAACTTGATCCTTGTTCCTCATTCTCTGGGAAGTTTTCCTCATTGTTAAATCGTGTACACAGAATGAAACCCTGTTCTCCTGACTCGATTTTACTTGATCTATTTCCACGGCTAACTATGACAGATCCATCAAATACAACATTTCTACCAATGTCAATGGATCATGTATCTTCATTCTACAATCTAAAACTATTGTTTGCGTACCCCATAAATATCACCGACTTTGTTTTGGAATCTAATTTTTGACGCTTTTCCTTGGGAATTTGTTTGAAAGCTTTGCATCCGAAAATTCTTAAATGGTTCATATTGGGTCGTCTTCTAAACCACATTTCATAAGGAGTATTGTCTGATTCTAGCCCATTTGTTGGAGATCTGTTGATCAGATATGTTGCAGCATATAAAGCTTCACCCTTCATATCTTTAGGCAAACCGCTTTCATAAAGCATTGCTCTTACTTTCTCCATCAACGATCTGTTCATTCGTTCATAAACTCCGTTTTTCTGAGGAGTATATGGAACTGTATATACACACTTAGAATTTTTTACCGAACTTTCAACAGCTGAACGTTCGGTAATCTGTTCGGTAATTAAATCAATTACCGAACGTTCGGTACTCGAATTTTTTGAAACTGTCAAAAAAATACCGTACAGTTCGGTAATTTGTGTAGTCTGGAACCGAACCGTTTCGGTATTTTTTGTTTTGCTTTTATCTTTGTCATTAATAAAAAAACAAAAACAACAACAACATTCCTACCTAGACTTGAGGTCTTTTCAGCATATGGCGTAATCAACGGAATACGTTTAGAATGGGATCACGAACGATGAGTTCCGGCTGCACTGGATGCATCAGTGAAGTTGTCTTCTACCTGTGGATGGATACAATAAAGAAAATATATTTTGAATGTGTATCATTTCGTATATAAATCCACTTTTACATCGAATCGTGTAATCAGCACATTAAAAACATTTATAGCTAGCCTGATGAAATAGTTGTAAATGGAATATTTAAAATTAAATAATTTCAAAATAACCTTCTGGAACACAACCGATCACTGGAAACACGAGACTTCATAGAAAATGGCTGACAGTTTGACAGTTAATAATACTTTACCGGGCTTCGGTATTTCAGAGTCAATTTTACGTTTTGTTCGGTAAAGTGCTTACCGTATTCAGTGATTGTTTGTTTTTACCGTATGAATTGTATTTTTTTCTACCGAATACGGTAAATAAAATATAACATTACAGATCGTTTGGTAAAGTGTTACAATATTACGGTAAAATTATGTATATTTGCCGAAAAATCGGTAATATTTAATGTTTACCGAAATATTTCGTCAAATGTTTTACCGAACAGCAAAATCGTATTTAAGTGTGTACTTTTTTTTTTTTTTTTTTCCCGTGTTTCTTTTTTTCTTTATTTTTTTTTTTTCCCCCCCTTTTCCCCCCTTCCCTTTGGGTTTTTTGTCCCAAAATATCCGGTGCCCCTTTTTCCACCCCCCTCAATTTTCCCAAAACCCCCGCTTTTTTCTTCCTAAGATAGACTACCGGAAAAAGCCCTTATTCACCCAAGAATTTCCCCCAATATTTATATCCCCCCTTTGTTTCCTGTTCTATGCTTCCACATACATCTGAGTGTACTATTTCCAAAGGTCGTTTTGATCTTGGCATTTTCATATCCTGAAATTCTAGAGCAGCCTGCTTTCCTGCCATTCAACCTTCACACACACTAGTCTGATTTGCTTCTCCAGAAGACGTATTGATACCCTCGACCATGCCCTTTTTTATTAGTTTTTCCAAACTTGTAGCGGTCAGGTGTCCTAGTCTTTAATGCCATGTTTCAAGACTTACCTGCTTTCCTCTTAACGCTGAAGAGCTTGCATTTTCTACGGACTTTCCATCCCAAATACAATCAAGGTAGAACAAACCATCTGCGAAATTTCCTCTACTTCTAATTTCATCTCTAAATTCAAAGATAACCTCTTTATTTGCAAAAGTAACCCTTTTACCCCGTTGACTTGCCTTTCTAACCAAAAGAAGATTTTCTTCAAGCCCCGGAATAAACAGAACATCATACAGTTCCAATTTTTTTATTGAATTCTTTTCGACCACTGATCTTAGCTCCAACTTACCAATCTTCGTGGCCCGAAGATTTTCACCAGACTTGGCGGTTGAAATCATGATCGGTTCCTTCAATTTCTCGACGTCATCCAAAAACGATTCATCGTTGATCATATGATCGCTCGCTCCAGAGTCTACAACAATCCGCACCTGTCTGTCGTTGTTCTTCTTCTTCTTCGCATTGTTATTGGTTATCATCATCGCATACGATTTTTTTTCTTTTCTTCTGCTTCAGACATTTTTCCTTCTCCGTAGCATTAAAATCCTTCATCAACGGGCACTTGTTCTTGAAGTGACCCACCTCGTTGAACCAACAATCAATGTGCAACTAGCGATTTGAAATTGGTTCACTGTTGTAGAACCCCTAGGTCCGAAGTATACCTTGCAGTCTGCACCTTGCAATAATTCTTGCGCTTTTCGGTACCTTCCGGTACTAGTATCTTGGTTGTTGTTTTGATTCACTATGTTATTTTGACACAACATTTGAGAATGTGTTCGTGTGAGCTACGTTGTAAGGGGCGAATCATTGAGCTTGGGACTGAGCTTGGCACCGATGTGCTAGTACTGACTGAGCCAAGAAAAATATCGTATTTGTTCGGGACCTACTGGTCTTAGAGTTAGTCTATGGTTGCACCCAAGGCAACGGGTTATCTCCTTCCTCGATGTCAAAGCGACGTTTCGCACAACCTTCGGCTTATCTTCCCCAGCTTCTGCATCCAGGAACATTCTTATTATCTCCGTCGTTGACTTCTGGCAAAGTTCCTGGTTGTAAAGTATCAGCAAAGCACCTTTTATGTGCTTGTAACTTTCGGGTATAGCACTTAGGAGGGCATGCATCTTTTCCTCCGCTGTTATGCCAGACTGCATTCTCTCCAATTCTCGTACGACCACATCGTTTTCATCGAATATCTTCCGCAGTGAATCTCGTTGCCGATATTTGATGGAAAACAGCCTTTCTCGCATATTTAACATTGCTGCATTGCACACCTTCTCATGTGTCTTAACCAGAACGTCCATCGCTTCTTTGGCATAGTTTGACCCTGGGAGGGAGAAGCAGACTCAAAAAATGTGAGTGTCAAGTGGAGCCAGATTCGAGCTGTCACAAACTGTCAAGTGAAGCCAAGAGAATAAAATATCAGTCACTGAAAAGTATTGATATTGTATATAAAATATTTTCATGCTTGAAAATGTATGTTTAATTTGTTTCAAAAGTTTTCTATGTTAATATTGGCGTAACGTCAATGTTTGTTTTAAAATTATTCATATTAAAAACAAATGTGTATATTTTTGGATTTGACATAGACACCTGAAAATAAATAAGTTTATTTCTATCAATCAATCTATCAATCAAAATCCTTCATTCAGTTTAATAACCTGTTAGTTAAAAACGAATTGGATTAGTTTTGGGATTAGACATTGTGGCATTCTATAATATCCTTGCATAGAAGCCCCACCAGCAGTTCCTACTTAATATTGGCTTCGTTGGGTATTTGCATTTAGTGCAGGAAAATGGGATCCACACGAATCTGACTGTGTATACATCTTTCTGCTTGTTTACGTTTTCTGTATAATTACGTGTGCCACTTTTTCAAATGCGCGTTACGCAAGAAATGACAATAGTTTGAACATTTTATATATTTTGAATGTTAGAAACAGCTTGAATTAATCTCTCTGTCCTCTGGAGCGAATGTTGCTCTGAATTCTAAAGTCCGATTGAGTTCCTTCCTCACTCACTGGTTTCGAATTTGCTTCGAGCTGTTCATCAAAAGAAGCTGATTCGTTCCCAACGGCTTTTTGATGCGTATCGAAATCCTCTTCATCTACTTCGTCTTCAGATGGTATTCATTCAGGTCCCACTGCAACAATGTTGTGGTCTTGAAGCGACGGGATTTATAGAAATCCAACATTCTATCGCTTTCTAGCGGCTCGGCTTCGGAAGGCAACAAAAATGCATCAATTGATGGAACGATATTTTTTTTATCTTAAACTTCTTTGCGTGGTTATCGTAGTGGAAACAAGCCTCTTCAAAATAAAACCTGTCCACGTTAAATTTCGGACACTTTTCTTCCAGTGTAGATTTTGAATTATTTCACGGATCGCTGAAACGTTTCACTTATATGACAGCAGAAACTCTCCACTTTATTTCATGGTACAACATGCTTACATTTTTGTTATATTCAGTAAAACCAACAATCAATGTCAGGGGGAAAGTCACTCTGCCACGTTGTGTTTGTGTTGATCTTGTTTCGGGGTGTTGGAAGGTGGCAGAAGGTGTTTCTGTGCTTCAACATATCTGTCAAAAATATACTCGAAAATTTATGCTTATTGGCAACCATAGTTGTTTTGGACGTTTAAGCCACGCACACATATGCATCATCTGAATCACATCAGCGCAAGCGAGAGGGAAACAAAACAGAGGTGCCAGAAATGATTTTATTCTTCATGTGGCGTCGAGGTGTTTGAAGCGTGGCGGATTGTGTCGTATTGTGTTTTTGAGAGTGTCAACACATAGTGGCCGAGTGGCTTGCCCCCTGATCAATGTGCAACTAGCGATTTGAAATTGGTTCACTGTTGTAGAACCCCTAGGTCCGAAGTATACCTTGCAGTCTGCACCTTGCAATAATTCTTGCGCTTTTCGGTACCTTCCGGTACTAGTATCTTGGTTGTTGTTTTGATTCACTATGTTATTTTGACACAACATTTGAGAATGTGTTGGTGTGAGCTACGTTGTAAGGGGCGAATCATTGAGCTTGGGACCGAGCTTGGTGTAGTATACAGAGTATGTGTGAATGAAATATTAAGATGCTTTGTATGATTCTAAGAGTATTGAGTTACCTTTCGATTTGGGTATAATCATGTGATTTGAGTGTAATCAACTTAGCGTGAAACAAAATAAAACTTGTAGTAAGCTATGCGAAAATCTCCTCACTTCGGAAGAACAAACAAAACCAACGCAACGCATTGACATGAGAGGCCGTTAGCTATAAATACCAGCTAGCTGTGCTGATTCAGTTCCACCGCGCCAGTTGGGAGAGGTTCCGACAACACGTTGATGACAACATCGATTTCGACATGCACCTTGATTCGGTTGATGACATCGAACGGCAGCTGCAGAGCATCGAGCAAGCGATCTCCCAGCAACATGTACCGGTGATTGATCAGGTGAGCAACCCCCCACCCAAAAATGTTCGATGATCGCTTTAGTGAGTCTATCAATCGGTACAGGGCACGCTGCCTGACATCGGATCACCAGATCATCCGGAATCTGGTTCCCCACCCCTAGGATTTTCAAATTGTAGCTATAGTTTTAGTTTAAGTAGGTTATCAAATTTTAAACAAACAATGCCCCAAGGGCAGAGCTGAAAATTAATTTAAAAACATAAAACACACAAAACACATAAACACATAAAACGCACTAAACAAAGCTGAAGAGCCCATTGGGCTGAAACACTTAAAAATTATAAAAGAATGTATAAGACAAAGAAATGCAAAATAAACAAGAATTTTACTTCTACTACTGATTCAGTTCATTCTTGTTACGAACTTTGCCAGCAACGGATCAAAACCAGCTGCAACATTGAAGCAAAATAATCGAGGCTGAAATCCTCGGTCAGGTCACGACAATGGCACAGTCGGTAGGTACAATTTTGTTTAATTAACAACGCTGCTCACTTGTGAGAGTGCAGAAGGATATACGAATATACGAAAATGAAAGTAATATTAACTTTGGTAGGCTCCCTGACGGATATGGGCAGTGGAGTAGGCCAAATGAAATATAAAACAGAATCCCTCCGACGGAAGGGCGGAGGAGATAATAAGTACCCTCGGTAAGGCTCCCTGACGGAAATGGGCAGTGGAGTAGGCCGAAGTGGGCAAAACAGAACCTCTCTGACAGAATGACGGAGGAAGATGAGATAAACGACAGTGGAGTAGGCAATAGGTGATTTAAGAATGTAATTGATCGATATAATTACTGCTATTAAAATTAGACCATATGGGATGGAGTTGAATTCAAAATTTCACCATTTTGCTAACAAATCGGTATTGAAAAGTAAATGAAATTATTTAAATGAATAGTTTTGAAGTTGATGGATGTTGCTAAAAAAAAATATTAAGAATATGCAAACACAGCCTTGACCTTTTTTCTTGATAGGAAACGCTATAATGTTGCATTTTACATTATCATGAGAGCATAGCCTTCTTGTTCTAGTTTTCAATCAGAGTTTGGAAGCTTCAACCTCAACTGTACTAGCTGTCAGTGACGATTGTCAACTTTGACGCCAAATGCTTATTTTTTCTAAGCTGACAATATCAGACAAGTGAAAACTGGCGTGTTTAGAATGTTACAATTGTTACAGTGACCGTGCTGTATCCCGGATTTACGTCGATATTAAAGTCTATATATAAATTCAAACAGCGTTGACGTTGATGCTCTAGATAACGTTGCTTGTTTTTGATACTTTGCGATCATTCCACCTGACCACGTCGGATTTTCAACGTGACAGGTTACAGTGACGGTATTGATTAACGGGGTTATGTTAATGTTTACGTATATATTTAAATAATATACGTATATATTAAAAATGGATGTTGATGCTTCTGATAATATGGCTTGAGATCAAAATAAAAATTAACGCTGTTATACAAATAAGTTGCAAGTCATTTTGGACTCAAAACGATTTTATGCGTTAAAGTTAGAAGTAATAAAGATTTAGAAAAGAAGTGTTGGTTAATATGATGAAGATAAAAAAGCCTGTTCGTGTTCAGATCCGTGTTAAACCAAGAAAATTTATAGAAAATATTCATATAAGTTTAGGCAATGTTGCAAGTTATGGTGATGAGTTGGATTGTTACGTTGAATAATGGTGATGTGAAAAGAAAGTTTATGTTTAAGTTGGGCAATAGTAAAATTGATTGCAATGTGGTGATTTCTGGCAACATTGAAGCGATCAGCAGTAGCTTTTGGCTTTTTTTTTTTTTTGGAAATTACGATTTTTATTATGTTTAAATCATAGTCTAATATGCTTCGGTAATAACTGACAAAATTGATCTAGATACGCATGCGTTCTCTTATTGGTTTAGAAAGACGATGATGAATTAAAAAAAAACAAAAATAGGAATATTTTATTGAAATGAGATTGCAAACTGACAAAATTCAATGATACAGTAGGAGGTATGATTTGCAAAAAAAAAAAAACAAATCAATGAGGAGCTATTTAAGTAAACTATCATGTTGAAATAGTGGCGTTATGGAAGCTTTCTGTAATGTTGGAATTGATAAGTCTGTAAAATTAAGCATTCCCCGAGTTTAGTCAACATAACGCTCTTTACAAAGATATCTATTATATTTAAGTTTTCGTAACGTGAAATTGTTGATAGAACAGTAAAACAAAAAATATTACTTTTGTGCATATCTTCTTGGAACTATGAGTTTGCAAATAGAATATTGGATTAACTAAGGATTTTTCAGGTTAATTATAAACTTGAAATTAATAGTAAATGATGACCTATGATAATCTTGAAGACAATAGTGATGTCTTCTGAGAATAATGTTTTTTTTGTTAATTGTATAAAAATAAAAATTTTAAAAATTTAAATTATATTTAATTATTTTTTTTTTTTTTAATTATTAAAAAAAATAAAAATTTTTTTTATTTTTTTTTTTTTTTTTTTTTTTTTGTTTATTTTTTTTATTTTTTTTTTTTTTTTTTCTTGTTTTTTTTTTTTCTCTCCTCCCCCCCCCCCCCACACAAATAAAAAAAAAAAAAAAAATTTTTTTTTTTTTTTTTTTTTTTTTTTTTTTTAATAAAATATTATTCCTTTCCCATATTTTTTTACCCCCCCCCCAAAAAAAAAAAAAAAAAAAAAAAAAACCAAAAAAAAAAAAAAAAAAAAAAATATTATAAACAAAAAAATTTTCACCAAAAAAAAAAAAAAATTACTGTAAGGAGTGTATCGAAAAGTAGTTATAAACTTCCAAATAATAAAATAGGCATGAAAACATGGTTAAAATTAACATACTATTTCAGTTTATTATAGCTTAACATGTTTACAAAAGATCCAAACGGAAAAACTAGTCATCATGTTCATTTCTGTAGAATGCCCGTACCTTTGATTTGACACCTGCCATCAAATTCTGCACAGTGACCTTTGTGCACTTCCTGGATGCCGCTGCCCAATTTTTCTTAAAATCGGTCATGTTTTGGGACACTGTACCATCCTTCTTAAATATACGCTTGACTATTGCCCAATAGCGTTCGATCGGTCGCAACTGGGGACAGTTTGGTGGGTTGATGTCTTTTTCTACGAACTTGATGTTATTCTCCGTCAGCCACTGTAGAGTGGATTTGGCGTAATGTGCCGATGCCAAATCTGGCCAGAAGAGAGGAGGGGACTGGTGCTTTCTATACAATGGTAGCAACCTGTTCTTCAAACATTCCTTTTGATAAATCTCAGCATTTATAGTTCCTTTTGTATAGAAAATTGAAGAACGCAAGCCACATGTGCAAATAGCTTGCCAAATGAGCACCTTCTGACCGAATTTCTCCATCGCAACAGTCGTATCTGCGGTTGGCACACGTTCCCCAACAGATTTAGTATAAAACTGCGGCCCCGGTAGCGTTCTTGAATCTTCTTTAACGTATGTTTCGTCATCCATCAAAATGCACTGGTCGACATTGTCCAAAATGCAGCTGTACAGCTTTCGAGCCCTGGTTTTGGCACGAGACTTTTGTTCCGGAGTTTGTTTGGGCACTTTCTGCTTTTTGTACGTCTTCAAGTCATTCCTGCGCTTGATTCGTTGAATCATTCCGATGCTGGTCCTGAACTTCTTGGCTAGATCGCGAGTAGAGGCAGATTTGTTCCGTTGAATATAATCCACAACTTTTTGGTCCAAATCGGGGTTGCTGGAGCCGGGTTTCCGGCCACTTCTTGGTAAATCCTTGAGGGAGCACTCCTTACCAAACTTTTCGATGATGCGTTTTACACTTGCCGGGTGAACATTTACTCTTTTCGCAATCTGGTTGTAAGTAACACCCTTTTCGGTGCACCAAGTGTGCAGAATTTTCTTTTTAGTCTCAAATTCAATTCGCGACATTTTGAATACAACTTTATCAACGGAAATGAATGAACCGAATAATCATTTTTGACATGTAAACAAAGCAAATGGCGCTTACACGCTAAAAATATATACAGTAGTTTATGCGTAATAACGCATCGAATGTTTATAACTACTTTTCGATACACTCCTTATAAATAAACAAAAAAAAAAAAAAAAAAAAAAAAAAAAAAAAAAAAAAATTTATTAATAATAAAAATTTTAAATTTATATTTTTAATTTTAAAAAAAAAATAAAAAAAAAAAAAACAAATTTTCACATATTCACCCACAAAAAAAAAAAAAAAAAAAAACACCCCAAGCCTAAAAAAAAAAAAAAAAAAAAAAAATTTAGAAGAGGGGGGATTGTAGTATACAGAGTATGTGTGAATGAAATATTAAGATGCTTTGTATGATTCTAAGAGTATTGAGTTACCTTTCGATTTGGGTATAATCATGTGATTTGAGTGTAATCAACTTAGCGTGAAACAAAATAAAACTTGTAGTAAGCTATGCGAAAATCTCCTCACTTCGGAAGAACAAACAAAACCAACGCAACGCATTGACACGAGAGACCGTTAGCTATAAATACCAGCTAGCTGTGCTGATTCAGTTCATTATTGTAACGAACTTTGCCAGCAACGGATCAAAACCAGCTGCAACATTGAAGCAAAATAATCGAGGCTGAAATCCTCGGTCAGGTCACGACACTTGGGACCGATGTGCTAGTACTGACTGAGCCAAGAAAAATATCGTATTTGTTCGGGACCTACTGGTCTTAGAGTTAGTCTATGGTAAAACGGCGTCGAATCAAGTGGAAGTGCGCAAACGCATTTTGAACGAACGGCAGCAAAATCCGAATTTGTCGGTACGCGATCTTGCCAAAAAACTAAAACTACCGAAAAGTACCGTGTTTTGTGTTTGCAAATCATTTGACCAGCGCTTGACTGTGGATCTGAAGGTTGGAACAGGGGGTGCGACTCTATCTCAGATGCAGGATTTTTTTTGTTATGCTTTTGTGCGATGTGCACACGTTTAGTAGATAGAACGAAGATTTTAAAGATTTTGATGAAGATTTTAAAGATTTACTTCTAAAAGATGCAGCACGATGCAAGTAGATGGATTAAGATTTACAAGCTGAAACAAGATTTTTTAAAGATTGATAAGCTAGCGTGGGATTTTTCGATCATCTTGAATCTGGATTTAGATGTGTCGCACCCCCAGGGTTGGAAGTAGAACAAATCAAAAAGTATACTCTCGACAAATGGACAAGAAGGTGGTGACCATTGTTGAGAAAAATCCCAATCTTTCTGTGCGAAAAGTCTGAAAGTCAAAATCACACGTACAAAAAGTGAAGCAGAGGCAAGGACTGAAGGCGTACTAATTGAAAAAGGTGCTCAATCGTGATGACAAGCAAAATGTCAAAGCAAAAAGCCGTGCTAAGGAGCTTTACACCAATTTTTTGCAAACATTTTCTCGTATCATAATGGAGGATGAAACATAGTTACTAGAAGACTTTAAACAGCTTCTGGGTCTGGTTTTTAATACCACAATGCAAAGGAACACTGTTGCCGAGCATTTTCGGACAAAGGTGTTCAAATTCCCGAAAAAGTATTTGATTTGACTGGCCATATGTAGCTGTGGTTGAAATGTTTAAAAGTTTCGTCTCTACTGGCACTATTAATAAGGATGTGTACGAGAAAGAATGTCTGCAAAAGCGGTTGCTACCGTTTATCAGAAGCCACGACTCTCCAGCTCTGTTTTGACCTGATTTGGCAGCTTGTGAAATCCGTCCTGGAATGGTCTAAGGTATAAGTGGTCAAATACGTACCAAAAACAGCCAATCCATCAAACTGTCTAGAGCTTTGAACAATAGAGAAGTACTGGGTTCCAGTTAAGCGGAAATTCTTCGAAACTAAGAAGAAAACAAATGGTACCGATGATTTCAAGAGAAGAAGGTGAATCATCACGGCGGGCGTATCTGATGATACCGTACGGAACCTGATGGCGAGTGTACCACAGAAAGTTCGAGAATTTTACATAAAGAATGATTAACATCTTAATCAACTGTTTCTAATGTAGATATAACTCTATTTTTGTGAAATAAATAATCGGTTTTGTTGAATTATGTGTAACTTCTTTTTTTTGCTGCTATTATTTTGGGGTCCGAAATTTAACATGGGCAGGCTTTCAGCTGTTCTAAAGGTTCAATTAAAATTAAAGCAGATCATAGCACTGTCAAATCAAATAATACCTGTTAAAAAAAGTAATATTTATCTAATACCAGTTAAAAAAATCTAACATAATCAAATACCTGTTAAAAAAAAAATAATATTTTCAACTTACTTAATCATACTTACTTATCATTACTAGAAAAACGCAAAACGTTCCTGCTATCTTGGCAACAGTATTTAACTTTACACTTCATGTTGAACCATTTTGAAACGGCTGCCACCCCCCGCCAACCCCCAAAAAAAAAAAAACGCAAACCCAAAAAATTTTTAAAAAAAAATTTTCCCCCCCCCAAAAAACACACGCGCGGCAACCACAAAAACCCCAGACACCCCCAAAAAAAAAAAAAAAATTACAAAAAAATTTTTTTTTATTTTTTTAGTTTTTAAAAAATTTTCTTTTTAAAATTTTTTTTTGGTTTTTGTTTCTCCCTCCCAGGTTCAACCCAATCACTTTATTGAGAACTTCGTTGTTTACAAACATGACTATTTCTTCCAGCGCTTCAACGTCATCATCCAGTCGTTTTTGCAATAAACGAATTCAACTTGAAAAAAGAAGAAGACACCGAGTGGTGATAAATCTGACAGCTCCCATGTTAAAGTATAGGACGAAAATTTTAAAATGCTTCTAAAAAATTCAAATGAAATTTTAATTAAAAGCGGTTTATTGTATGATGTAAGAAAAATCCAAAACTGCACAATAGGGGCATTATTTTAATTTTATTTTTATTTTGCTGAAAGTGTCTTAATTGAGTAGTTTTGGATTTTTCTTCCATCATACAACAAACCGCTTTTAACTAGAATTTCATTTGAATTTTCTAGAAGCATTTTAAAATTTTCGTCCTATACTTTAACACGGGAGCTGTCAGATTTATCACTACTCGGTATCTTCTTCTTTTTTCAACCTGGATTCGTCCATTTTCTTTCTTTTCTTTTTTCTTTTTTTTCGTTGGCCGGGCGGGCGACCGATAAAAACCCCCCCCCTTCTCTTTTTCTCTTTTTTCTTTTACACAAAAAGAAAAAAAAAATGTTTTAATTTTATTAAACCAAAAAAAATTAAAAAATTTAAAAAATAACTAAACAAAAAAAAAATTACATGTTAATTCAAAAATGATTTCAGGTCATAAAAGTCATAAAATATAGTTGAACCTATTGCTCAAAAATGTCAACCGTAAATCAGTTGACATCAACAATAACAAAAACTACAAGGTACAGCCCAATGGGGTTGTGCGCAAAGGTGACGTAGGACTACGCAGCAATCTAATTCCTATACACGTCAGGGCCATCCGCTAATTGATTTAAGTCAGTCCTGAAAAGGGCAAAGACAATTCTATTGTACACTCTTTAGAGCAACCGTACCGGTCGTTGTCATTTGTGCTGCTATTTTAGCAGCGCACAGCGCTTTCATTTTAACTTAGTCACCCATCACCACACCGGTCGTTGCTATTACAGTAATCATTCTTAGCTACTGTTCTCCACACCGGAGACATCCATATATGTACCAGCTAAAATTAACTGAAAACAACAAGGACAAATGGCAGTACGTTTTTAAACATTTGGCTAAGCTTTTAAATTAGAAATGGGCAGTTTTTCGCACCTATCATCGGCTTCCAGCGATGATTTGGACTTCATGAGCCGAATATTGACCCAGGCACAGTCCATGTTTCCCGGAAAAGATAAGAATGGGTTTGTGTGGGGAAGATGAAATTTAAAATTATTTATTTTAATTATTATTTTTCATTATAAAGGGTGATACGGTCAAAATTTGGTCAAGGGAAAACGCGTGTAAATCGGTGAAATCGTTTATTTAAAAAATCAAATTAAATTTCTTTTTCAAGTTCAATTAGTATAAAATTCAGGAAAAATATTCAGTTAGGCTTCCGCTTTTCCAAATCCGAATTGCCGGGCCTTACGCTTGACCCCTGCCATCAGATTTTGTACAGCCACCTTGTCCACCTTCTTCGCCGCAGAAAGCCAGTTTGCCTTGAACTGCTGCTCGTCCTTAGCAGTTTTTTTGGTCTTTTTTAGGTTCCGCTTGACAATAGCCCAGTATTTCTCAATTGGGCGGAGCTCTGGCGTGTTGGGAGGGTTCTTGTCCTTGGGAACCACCTGCACGTTGTTGGCGGCGTACCACTCCATGGACTTTTTACCGTAATGGCAAGATGCCAAATCCGGCCAAAACAGTACGGAACAACCGTGTTTCTTCAGAAAAGGCAGCAGACGTTTATTCAAACACTCTTTCACGTAAATTTCTTGGTTGACAGTCCCGGAAGCTATGAAAATGCTGCTTTTCAAGCCACAGGTACAGACGGCTTGCCAAACCAGATATTTCTTTGCGAACTTTGACAGTTTCGTGTGCTTGAAAATATCTGCTACCTTTCCCCTTCCTTTTGCCGTATAAAATTCCTGTCCCGGATGCTGCTTGTAGTCGGCTTTGACGTAGGTTTCGTCGTCCATTACCACGCAGTCAAACTTCGTCAGCATCGTCGTGTACAGCCTCCGGGATCGCGCTTTGGCCGTCGTATTTTGTTTATCATCGCGATTTGGAGTCACTACCTTCTTGTAAGTCGATAGTCCGGCTCGTTTTTTGGCTCGATGCACGGTTGTAGACGATACACCCAGCTTATTTGCGGCATCTCGGAGAGATAGGTTAGGGTTTCGCTTGAAACTACTGGCAACTCTCTTTATCGTCTCAGCGGCTTCCGGTTTTCGATTTCCCCCGATCCAGACTTCCTGGCTGTCGACCAACGTTCCCCAAACACTTTAATTACATTTGTAACGGTTGATTTGGCAACTTTTAGCGATTTTGCCAACTTTGCGTGCGAGTAGCTCGGATTTTCGCGATGCGCGAGCAAAATTTTGATACGCTGCTCTTCTTGCTTGGACGGCATTTTGACAACTGAAGAGTGAATTCCAAAATCAAAATAGGAGCAACATTCTACACACACACACACCTTCAAAATGAGGGGTGTTCAGGTTTTTTAAATGCAAAATTGAAAGAAATACGTCAAGTTGATATTGACCAAATTTTGACCGTATCGCCCTTTAACTTATCATATAAAACCAATTATTATAACAGTAATTTTTTGAAAATTATGTAAGATTTTTTGAAAAATATTTGCATTACTTTTAATGCCTACTATATTTCTACGGTTATCTAGCATTGAGAGATTCGCTCCGGTTTCGTTCTCTTTCATTTGTTACAGCGCTATTATAAAACTTTCGAGGGATTCTTTAGTACAGATCGATACACAACAGTGCTGACTAGCATACTCTACAAAAAGTAGAATGAAAACCGTAAAAGTGATTGGAATATGAATGAAAGAGAAAGTAATCAAAGAGAGTCTCTCAATGTTAGATTCGCTCAAATGAAAAACAACCCTAGGTTTATAATAAAATTAACAATTGCATTATTTAAACGAAAATATTCAATTAAAATTAAGAAGCTTAATTTATTTCATTAAAAAGTAAACAGCGATTGAATAATTTAAACGTATTTTTTAAAAATATATTTTCAAGTTATAATTATTTAAATTAAATATATATAATCAGATATATTTTGTTTTTTATTTATAACTGTAACATTAAATTTGGGGGTTAAATTCCTGGTTGAATTTGATTTAAGTTTAAAGTTCAATGCAATTAAGTTTAAATTTACTTACATATATTCATTTCAACTATTATTTTTAATTAAATGTGTAATAAAAAATAATAGTTACAATTAATAGTTGTAAATAAAATAGATTCCTACATAAATGCAAAGAAAAAAATTATAATACTATAATACATTTGTTTTCATATATTTTTTTAGAATAGCAAAAGCAATAAGCAATCAATTAGCAACATTATTTTCCAAATCATTATGTATGAATATATTTTTGTAAATTATATAAACAAGTCTAATAATTCAATTCAAATTGATTTTGTTAACTATTCATAAGTTTTGATAAGTTTGGAAATTTTGGAATTGGAATTGGAACTTAAATTAACTGATTCATTATATTTTGAATTAAGGAAAGATAACTATTCAAAATAATTCATTTGAATTTTGTTTTTCAATAATAATTATTTTATTTATTGATTGAATACAATTGAATTAATACACAAATCAATTTTACAATCCGAACTTTTAAAATTTGTCAATTTTAATATATAAATTTAAAGATAATGTATATAATGTATAATATATATCAAATTTATGAGGAAGTTTTAACTATTTAGTATTATTTATTAAACCTTAATAAATATATACCTTAATATTGATAATGAATATTCAAATACTAAAAAAATATTCGTCATGCTCACAAAAATTAATAAAAATAATATTGTTATGTAGTCTAATAAGAGGAATTTGATCTGTTATTGAGCATTCACATTGAGCCTTACAAAACCTTACCTCATCATCAGAACATATTATTGTATAGAAGAAATTCTTCATATTATGTGACATAAAATGTCAAGGTGTAATTTAAAGAAGAGATGGATAGCAATAAATTTACTTAAATGTATATTTTTTTGATATAATAACAAACAGTAACAAACCCCTAACTGGCCCTTTTTACCAAATAGCAACCGTCTCCCGTGCTGCTATCGCGCTGCTATATTTGAGCACCCGATGCTTCCCGAGAGCATCGCTGCTATTTTGATACCGCATTTAGCAGCGACCGGTGTGAAGTAATGGTGTTGCGCTGCTAAAATAGGTTTAGTACCGCACCGGTACGGGTGCTCTTAGAAAGCATTTGGTGGCTCTTAATTATGATACGGCCCCGGTTGTATTTTCTATGATGGTTGAAAGGGCCACTATCTCTAACGCGTAGAAGATAGTTATATATCTGTTGGTTCATTGGTTGTTCAACGCGCTTTGCCATTTACTCGGGGACGCGGCGTTTAAAGCAATGCCATGTTCAGCCGGGGCGCGGTAATGGAAATTTCAAACAGCACAAGAGAAAAATTCATCCAAACGAACTCTTCAGTTGGCAAACTAATTTGGTCGTCCTGAAAAGGACGGATTTAGTTGACGGGGGAGAAACAGTTCACGATTGAACTTGGACTTTCTTTCTTGGTTCATCTCCTCTTCATTGCGGGTGGCCATCTGCAGGTGACGTGGGATGATTGATTCTAGTCTCGTTGTCACGGGCGGCTATTTCCCGCCAACTCGTAGGCTTCAGCAGCCATGTTTCTCGCAGCGAGGTTGACGGGAGCATCGGCAACAATAGCCAACTGCACCAACGCCTCTCTGGGCAGCGACTGCCCGCCAAAAAAAAAAAATCAGTGGGGTTGTGTATAGCACACGACCGGTTGGCGTAGAATTCGTTAAACCATTTGATTAGAACTCAGGTACTGTTCTAATGGGACGTAGGGTTAGCATAAGTAAGTGAGTAAGTATGTTAGAACATTCGCTTGATTCGCTTCTTAGTAATTATTTGGCTGCCCTGGAAAGGGACGTTTGATTTGAATGTTGGTATGAAGAAAGGCAACGGTGGTGCTGGCTGTAGTGATTGTATTGATATGATAGACCAGCTGGAAACCATTATCCTTAGATCGTTTATAGATTGTTCAGGGTCTGTTTGGTAATTCAAAGTCAACACTTAATTATATTTTTAATAGTTGACAGTCGCGAAAATTTCCAACTGATTGAAGCAAAAATCTCGAAAATCTATCGAGATATGATAAAGCTATTAGCGTTCAAACTGTTTCAGTTATTTTCAAATTTTCATTTGACCTCTACCCTTGCCGTAAGGCGTAGTCTGATCAAAAAGCGTGGGTGTGGTCCAAATAGATCGTTGGACCAGAATTAGATAGTAATTATGTAAGAAAATTATTTTGTACACTCTTTAGAAAGCATTTGGTGAAGAATCAAAACGTTGTCCGTGATAGGGAATTTCTTGATGTTTACCGAATCGCAAATATATTACAAATATATTACAAATATATATTTGTATAAACAAAATGGCAATCGTTAAACCTTTAGGTTGGTGCAAATATCTCAAAAAATAAATCAATCAAGAAACGATCGAATTATTAGCGTCCGGTGTTTCAATTTTTTGTGACGGCAGCCATTTGTAAATTGTACACAATTCTCAAGGTATGCAACGAAGAGAAAACTAAAATTATTAAAACCACCGCTGTCTTCCAATTGGTTAGAACTTGGAAAGTAATTTTAGATAAATTCAAATCATTCAAACTCTCTCGAAATTGAATTCGTCGTCCTGAAAAGGACGGATTCGAAATGGTCCGGATTTGAATTCAAACCTTCTCGGTCTTTTGATGAATCGGGTTATTTCACTCGTTGCACGTTGCGCCTTGCCAAAAGATGGCTAGCAGTCAGATCACACACACAAGCACCTAATTTCGCTCGTCGTGGCTGCACCCACCGGCTGGCTACAAATAAATCACTAGCTTGGGCCTAGCAAACCATTCCATAAATTATGGCTGCCTAGCAACGGTTGCCTAGCCAACGGCTTACTAGCAACAATCTTCAGCGCAATCAGCTACCTGTGCACTAGTTGGTCGCCACTGCACGTTCTATGCTACGTGCCACCTGCCAAATCCAAATTGGTGCTTTGCCACTCCGCACTAGAGGCTTCACGCCATCGAGGTTGCCTTCAGAGCTCATGTCATCGCCAGCTGCGTAGCCCGATGGTTCGTTGGTCTGCCCAACTCCAGTACTGCGTCACTAATGAGTAAATTTGAGAAGGTGTACCCGTTTTATATCGTTAACTGCCGCATATAAGACCTCCCTTGCTTACATTTGAAATCTGTGATAGTAAAATTGAGTGCATTTAGTAAATTTACTCTGAAAAATCGGCATTATAAGACATCACCTCATATTTTGGTTATTTTCAATAGCTTGAAATTGTTAATAGATAATGTTTGATAATTGAATTGAAAACGATTGGAAAATTTCCAATCGATTGATGTAAACATCTTGAAAATTTATTGAGCATTTATTAAGTTATTAGTGTTTAATTTGTAACGATATTTCGTGACGGTCGCTTATTTTTAGATTTTCAATTGACACCCTACCCTTCGCGTAAGACGTAGTCTACGTCAAAACGAGTAGTAACAAGAGAGCGAAAAACACAACCTACGTGCCGCTCAATCGAACTTGAATATCCCTATGAAATCATTTTGGTTCAAATCCTGTGCTTTATACAGGCGTTGATTGCATTGCCTCGAATGAAGAGAGGCACAAACATGCATTATGAAGCAAATTTCATTAGAGGGGACGATCTTTAGTTCGAAAACCAGACACCGGCAACAAAGCATAATAAATTTCCAGCTGAGGGGTGTGGCTATGGCTGTATTAACTATGGAATGAAACCTCGTGAAATAGAAAGAAAAAGACAATTTGAACCATTTGTTACCCGTTTTTGAGGACCCGGAAAGAGAAAACCATATTTTCAACCTGTTCGTATGCAGATTTGTATGGGAGCAAAAGTCGGTCATATTTAAGTAAAAAATTGAACTACTTATACAAATAGCACTTGATTGCAATTTTAATGCAAAACATTTGTAAGTTTTTCTGATCAAATGGTGTATAAATAAAGTCATTCTGTTCAGTCAAACGAGAGTAATTAGCGTTCAAAAACCTTTCACTTTTGCGTAACGCTCTCATTTTTCAAAATTTTGAAATGACACCCTGTATAGAAAAGAGGAACGTAGTCCTACGTTAAAAAAATACTTCAAAATAATACCAATTTCAACTTTTCTCAACCATACATTGACGTTGAATGAACAATTTGCAAGTTAATATGACTATACTGTATCCATTGAATAACTTAATCGCATAGTTATCTCTAAACCAGTATAGAAGGAAGTTGTTTTGAAATTGATGTGCATTGCAGTGCAATTGATCTTTTTGTCTGTAAGTATTTGCCCATATAATTTCAAATGTGGTAATAATGGTGACTTACTTTCAGAAAACGATTTTAAAATCGTTAAAAAGGCATATTGAGCGAGATGAATTGAAAGCTTTGCTCCCATCGCAATTTTTGGCTGACCGAGCCAGGTGCATTTGGGGTTCTAATGAGTGGTGATTATAGCAGGTAAAAAGAATGTTAAAAATATAATGGAAAAAACGAAAGGATGAGTTATGTCAGTGACATAACTGCCAAGTTGACGTAGGACTGCTTGTTGATGTGAAGAAATTGATGTCATCGAATTGATGAATTTCTACTATATTTTATTCAGTCTAAAGAACCATGAAACCCTGTGCTGTTGGTGTGTGAGGCTCCGGTTCTTCTTCCGCTATTGGTTCTTCACGAAAATTTATAGAAACTGCAGTTCGGCTCGAATTGACTGTTAATGATATTTTGTTTGTTAAATCAGCGCCAACATTAGATTCGCCCTAATTTGCTTTTGTAAACAATGGCTTTCGTAGTCATTTGCTCTTGAGCAAAAGGTCACAAATACAAATTAAGCACTCTTTATGGAAGATCAGCTTTGTTTCCATCCGCTGATATATTTAATTTGAAGGTCCGATAAATTAGCAGACAAAGTGTTTGTTTACAAAAGCAGATTCTTCCTGATCAAATGTTGGCACTAAAATGTCCAACGTGCTTGTAAGTGTGAAATGGATCCTGTCTTTACGGAGGGAACATGGTTCGCGATTGAAATGTTCTTATCAGTTTTCTTGGCTGCAGGACAGCCTGAGTGTTTGGCGGCACGTGATACTACGATAAAAATAGGCATTTACACCGGTTCCAACTCGCGATTGTACAGACTGAAGATTGAACATATACCCAAAAGTTGAAAAGGTAGCAAAAAATGCAATTGCAGTTTATACTATCATATCTTGATGAATCCGCATGATTCAGAAAAGGAAATGTTGCCCATTTTGATCCACAAAGCGTTTTATGGTACAAATGAAGCCATGCAAATGTGTGCAAGCGACTGGCAAGCAAAAATAGCTCGAAACAAATTTATCGCTGTAGGATCCTTATTCAATCATCACCAACATATCAATATACAATATGGATGAGTCGATATCACAAAATGCCGCAACGCTATTGGCCACTGTTGTATTGCTGCCGTCAAGTGTTCTATTTTTGTTCTCACTGATCATCGACAAAGCATTTTATGAAATAAACAATGCCATGGAAGTTTGTTGACGACAGGATGCACATAGCTTGGTGGAAAATATGTCCATTTGCTTCATTGCTGTACCCTGAATTCCTCGCCAAGTGAACTAACCGTAGGGTTTCTATTATACTACTCTTGCTTTGTCAAAGTGGCTGAATGGTTGCCATCAAGAGCCACCGCGCTAGCGGTCCTGGTCTGATTCTCGATCTTGTGATATGCACATTTTAAATTGTGAGCCAGCTGACTTTCGGACACTCATCTTTTACTCATCAACTAAGTATCACTGCGCAAAACCTCACGCACACGTTCAATTTTTCATTGCAAATTGCTGTTGCTGTTTTGCCCACAACTAATGTTAGATTTTTCATCCAAGTTACGATCAATAGCAAGAATGGAACAAAATCAAGCGAAATTGTATAACAATCTTACTTTTTTAGTTTGGGTGTAGAGCGAATTAAGAAGAACTTCATTTAACACCAAGTAGACAGTGTGGACATTATCGTGTTGCAAAAAGTTCCACAGGCTGGAGCGGGAATCGAACCCTCAACTTCATGACAACAACCGCTTGAACGACGGGCGACTCCGCTAACCACTTGACCATGAAGATGATGTGGGCGATTGATTTGGCCATTTTCTCCGGGACGCGGCAGTTTAAGCACCGCCATGTTGAGCCGGTGCGTGGTAATGAACATTTCGATGAGCTCAAGACAAATTTCAATCAAACATACTCTATAATCGGTAAGTTGATTTGGTCGTCCTGAAAAGGACAGATTTTAGTTGTTTACGGAGGGATGATTTACGTCAGCGTCGACGTCGGGCTTCTTCCGCTTGCCTCGTCTAGCGGACGTGCCAGCCACGTCAGGCGCCACATCAGCGTCTACTCAATTTCCAGCAGCAGGGCGTACAACTCGGAAATTTTTTTTTTATCACGAGAGCGGGATACACACGCCTGAACGTGTCGATGATCCAATAACAAATGATTACTATTCTTCTTCTTCTTTATTGTTTTAACGGGAATGCCAGGCCCGTTTTATTTAATGGCATATACCATTAAATGACAAGAAGGGGGTTCTCAACGAAGGCAATGCAAATTTTACAAAAGGGGACGGGCCTCAGTTGTTACGCCAGACAGCAGTGTGGAAATAAAATCATTAGTTTTCATTCGATTGACAGGGGTTTCGGAGGTTAAATTCGCATCTTTTCTACTCAGGCAACAGAAAAACGGCCCTTGTCAGGGCCTCAGAACCCTATCCCAAGAGAGTTGAGATTAATACACACTTGCTTCTGAAACTGCAAAACAATAGTAACAATACTAACAATAGTTTGTAAATATTGGCAAGAAAAATTATAACTCACATTTTAAAACTACCTGCAACTAACCTAATCTATTATCGGCACCTAATCCACTATGAACCTATGTAAAACAAGAACTACAATGATGCTAAGCTACCCCCTACACTGAATATGTGAAACACATAATTGGTCTGCCGTGTTGCAGTTCCGCTCAAATTAACTGTTAATATTTCGTTTGTTGAATGTCCAACGTGCTTGCTAACTAGAAAATAAGAAGAATGATTAGTAATTTAACATGGCAAATGCTAGTTTTAACATGGCAAATAGAGATTAATATATGGATACTAATAAAAAATGTTGCTCATTTACTCCAGAACGCGGCTTTTCAAGCAACGCCATGTTGAGCCGGTGCGTGGTAATGAAAATTCGATGAGCTCAAGAGAAATTTCAATCAAACATACTCTTTAGCTGGCAAATTTATTTGTTCGTCCTGAAAAGACTGGGTTTTACGTGTTAACGGAGGGAACATGGTTCGCGATTGAAATTTTCTTCTCGGTCTTCATGGGCAGCAGGATGGCCCGAGTGTTTGGCAGCACGTAATACTACGATACAAATTGACATTTGCAACGTCTTCCACTCGAGATTGTACAGACTGAACATTGACCATAGAGCGAATTACAACGAACAACTTAACCTAACACCCAGTGGATTAGACTGGACATTTTCGCTTTGCAAAAAAGTTCCACAGGCTGGAGCGGGAATCGAACCCTCACTTCATGGCAATGAACGGCGGGCGACGCCGCTAACCACTTGACCACGAAGATGATGTGGGCGATTGATTTGGCCATTTTCTCCGAGACGAGGCTTTTTCAACGCCATATTGAGCCGGTGCGTGGTAATGAAAATTTCGATGAGCTCAAGAGAAATTTCTATCAAACATACTCTTTTGTTGGCAACTTGATTTGATCGTCCTGAAAAGGACGGATTTTAGTTGATAACATGGTTCGCGATTGAAATTTTCTTCAGTCTTCTTGGGCTGCAGGACACCACTCTGTGAAATGGTCACACCGGAGAAAAGTTTGTTCAGCTCCTCGTCGTTGCGGATGCATAGCTGCAGGTGACGTGGATGATTCGTCTTGATCTGGTCTTCTGTTTCTACGGGCGGCGTTTTCTGCCAACGTGCTCCGCAAATACGTGTGTCGCATGCGGATGCACATTGAGAACTGATGATTGGTCGGTCGTCCCCACATGTTTGAAATTCGCTGGCACGGTAACTGTGGCAGCAGTATGAACCAATCAGAGCGAGGCGCAAACATGATGTCATTTTCGACCAATATTGTTGTGCGTTTGTGACATTTTTCTTTGAAGTACATTTTAATTAGTTTAAACAAACATTATGAATTAAGTTTGCAACAGGGATTCAGCTTTGATGTTCTACCTTGCGAATGAAATACTTATCGTAAAATGTCTGTGGGCCAAAGAGGAGATATTATCGTTCAAAGTCTCCAAACCCGCGTAACGTTTGCGATTTCAGAAATTTTAGAACGGCGCCCCTATACAGGAATAGAAAAGAAAGACGTAAGTCCTACGTCAAAAATAAAAAAAATAAAATAAATTAAAGACAAATTAATTTCTGTCTTTTCGTTGTTTTAACTAGCGAAGTTTGCTCAATTCAATCAACATTTACGTGTTAGCAATACTTAGCAGCAAGTTCATGCAAAAAGAATTTATAGTGGAATTGACTATACGCATTATGGTAAAAACTATACAATTTTTGATTTCATTGAGAACATGATGACTAAACAAAAAACCATGATTGAATTTATCATCTACGTTAGATATGTTCGGTTCCTTAGTGCAAATATTTTAAGGGGCGATAGAAGATCATATTTGAAGAAAAAAAATGTTCTACGCATATGATCAAATCTCAAAAACCACGGAGTTATTAAACTTTTTCTGTTTTGGTCTATGCTTGCCAGAAATTGGCTCTAACTCTAAAACTATGCCATCAAACACAAAACTGTTACCTTCATCGAATAGTTTGGTAAATTTCCTACTTAATAGCGTCCTTTTTACTTTCAGTAAGTTGCATTTAAACACATTTCAGGGATAAACGAATCTAAAACTTTTGTTTTTCTATGGATTTTCCCTTATTATTTCAAAAAATACGTAATAAAGTTTATTGTTTTGTCTAACCAAAAGATGCCTCTCAAACCGTTCTACAACTCTCTTTTTGACACCAACTTTCTATCTTGTTTAGTTTTGTCGCAAATTTGTACTAAACACATCTGGTTGGGTCGTTAATCAACGGTTGCGTAAAACACGAATTCAACCCACCGTGCGTTGCTGGTGACGTCTGTTTGCAGCGCGCATAGCACACTTGATCGCCACGTGCAGTGACGGTATGAAAGAAGAAAAATCTAAACAGAAACTTACAGCTGGCAGAAAACAAACATGTATTCTCCAGAAGAGCTGGCGGATATTCATCTCTGTTACGGTTTTGCCAACTGTGTGGCAACGACAGCCCAACAAGAATATGGACGCAGATTTCCCAACCGTCGACTGCCAAACGCAAGTATGTAAAAATAATACAAGTATGTAGGATGTTTAGTTTGTAAACATTACGTTGAGACAGGAACCTTCACGTCTACACACCGTCGGTTCCGGAATGGAACGTTATTTTGGACTGCAACTCAAGCCGACCAGCCCCGCCGGTTGCTGACGCCGGCCATGGAGGAGAGAATTTTAAGAACTGTGAGAAACGATCCCAAAACCAGTACAAGGCGAGTTGCAGCTCAGTTACCGGTCTCTCACTGGAGCGTATAGAACGTTTTAAACAAAAAGAAAAAGAATATACATCCGTTTCATACGCTGCAAGTTCAGGAGCTTCTGGAAAGAGATAAACCACTCCGGCTAGAGTTCAGCAGGATTATGACAGCGAAAAGGGATGAGGATGCATTTTTCGCGAAAAGCATCCTTTGGACGGACGAGTGCACCTTTACCCACAATGACCACACGTTGGCAATTGAAAACCCAAGAGTGGTCAAAGAAAACAAGAACACAGTACCGGTTTTCCTGATAATGTATGCCGGGGTAATTGACCGAGAAGTCTCGCAACACAGTGAAATGTATGGGAAATTTATAGAGAAAGATTCCACTCTTCCTGCTGGAGGTCGCACTTGCTGCTGGGTGATGCTGCTTGGTTCAGCAGGACGAAGCCGCACCACATTCCACCACTACTGTGGGAAGTTATCTTCTCACCGACAACCGTCGGCCATCGTGGGTTGGAAGTAATCCGCTGACTTCGCGCCCAAAAGTTCCCCGGTTTACTCCCCTGTGGTTCTTTTTATGGGGGTGCATGAAGGAAGAGGTGTATTCGGTGACAATCAATACTTGCGAACAGCTAATTGACCGATTTTTTATTGCTGCCCGAAAGATACAAGAGAAAATGAATAATATTAACTTTGTGGAAGAGACCGGAAGGAGGATCATGTACTGCATCCAAGAAAATGGAGGACACATTGAGCAACTATTGAAATAAATTTTATGAAAGAAACGAAGATCAGTGTTTTAATTTGAATAATCATTGGAAAATACCTAATTAGTTCAATGAACAAGTTCAATGTACAATGGTATCGAGAAAAAAAGGACATTTTCAATTTTCATCATGCGTTCAATTGAACCGTCCGCAGCATTGTTTTTTTTTTGTCACACTTTTCATACCGTCACTCCACGTGGCGATCAAGTGTGCTATGCGCGCTGCAAACAGACGTCACCAGCAACGCACGGTGGGTTGAATTCGTGTTTTACGCAACCGTTGATTAACGACCCAACCAGATGTGTTTAGTACAAATTTGCGACAAAACTAAACAAGATAGAAAGTTGGTGTCAAAAAGAGAGTTGTAAAACGGTTTGAGAGGCATCTTTTGGTTAGACAAAACAATAAACTTTATTACGTATTTTTTGAAATAATAAGGGAAAATCCGTAGAAAAACAAAAGTTTTAGATTCGTTTATCCCTGAAATGTGTTTAAATGCAACTTACTGAAAGTAAAAAGGACGCTATTAAGTAGGAAATTTACCAAACTATTCGATGAAGGTAACAGTTTTGTGTTTGATGGCATAGTTTTAGAGTTAGAGCCAATTTCTGGCAAGCATAGACCAAAACAGAAAAAGGGCCCCAACAACTCCGTGGTTTTTGAGACACGATCATATGCGTAGAACATTTTTTTCTTCAAATATGATCTTCTATCGCCCCTTAAAAATATTTGCACTAAGGAACCGAACACCCTGTATATCATTTGTCTGGGTACTTTGACTAACAGTAACCTTGTTATGATTGTGATTTGTTAATATATGCATTAGGATTCGGTTTCATTTCTAGTTATTACCGTCACTCTGAAGCTTGAATTTACGGTTACAAATTAGGAATTTGGCTCTTTGATTGGAAACTTGCATCAAGCATGAAATGCCGAGCAGAAATTTTGTCCAAAGAGGCCTAACGGAAATTATTCGTCAAAGTTTAGGTATTGTTTAGCATGTGAAAGACATGTGAGGTTAGTGCATTTTATTCGTTTGTCGTATCTTGTTCTGTATCTAGACACGTCACTTTATGAAATGGAGATAAAATAAGCGCCGCCCCCACTTCTCAAAGAACGGAATCTGTTTTTATTTTGCAATCTACGACATTCCAATCGATTTATTGCAAAAATCCACACACGCAAATAAAATACACCATAACGTAGGAAAATGTTTCTCTTTGCAGTTGGGATTGTTGATTTGCAGGAGAAAGTTTTCATTCCCGAGAAAGCGACGGTTATAGTAATTGTTTACAGTAGATCTACACTTTTGATATGTTGGCACTGAACTGGTCTAAGAAGGTGGCTCTACAGATACAGATTTGAGTTTATTTCAAACTTAAAAATACATTTCATTTTAATGATCTAATTGCTTGCAATAACTCAATTTTGTTATCACTTTTTATTTCAGGCAAAGCCAATCAACTAGAACAGATCGATATTTTCACTTTGTTGATAGCGTTATTTTGGTGCAAAAGACTTAAACTTATTATAATTTTTTGGGATTAAAAAGTAGTCATATTTTGACGTACACGCAAAAAAATACGTAGTTATACCAATACAAAATAGAAATCAATTCAACTAAAATTTTGGTTTGAATATGGACCAATAAAACTGATGAACTAATTCAACAAAACTTTTGATTTGAAATAAAACTTCATGCTTTATAGAATCGAGAACATATTGTAGAGCCCTAGTTTGGTCCCTAAATCTTATGGTCTAGCTCCTTGGACAACGACGATGGGTTTCCAACATCGTCTGCTTCCGCCATGTATCCGTCGTTGCTCCGCGATAATGCTAACTGTGTAGACCCGGTGCCAGCGCCTGGTGAATCTTCGATATCAGCTATGGTTGGTAATGTGGTTGCGTGTATTACTTAGGATATTGAGGAATCTAATTGATAATAACATTCTTGCTATTTCTTTGAACTATATGGAATTGGTCAGTATCGTCATTATAGACGATTTTCTGCTCTTTTTAATCATCAATTACTTTGCTTTTAGACAGCTCTAAAAAATCATTTTCACGAGCGCCATCTAGGACGTTTAACCCAAGGAGGTGGATCACTTAGCACACTTTTCTCTTGTGCTATTTTTTTGAGTGTGTCTAAAAGCGTTGCAATGTTCTGGGAGTTCCCGTAATGTGCCGAAGGAGCTGATGTGTTGAACGCCCAAAATGTTATTTTCTGCTGAGCCTGGCAACCAGGCAATGCATATTGGTAAGGTTGCTGGTTTCTTATTTCTATAAGCTGTCAAAAGTGTTCCTCAGTGTGCCACACATGTGGTATGGATTGAAAATCTAAGTGCCGCAGACTGGCACAGTGTTTTAGGCGACTTACCCTTGGTTGACCCTCACTTTGCGTCACCTGAATTCTTCAATAGGTTGTATGTATTTATTTAGGCATCATATCACCATTTTCCTCCCATTTGTTTTCATGCTTATCTCTGAATCCTAGTTGGACAGTTGTTACTTCCCAAATAGCTTTCCCATAAACAATCGAAATAAGACTGAAGAAGTCAGTCTCATACCAGCTTCAAGCATGCAATCTACGAATTATTTTATGACTAACGCAAGTCATTGCAACGCAAGTATGATCATCTATCAACATATTGTAAGAAGATACAAAATACCTTGTATTTTGATAAATTGAGCTTGGAGTTTAATGTGGCCACATTTCCCATTGCCCTTTATAAATTATGTAAAGATGCCATTCTATAATCAATGATTATGAAATCTCTGAAATGAATTACTTCCATACACTAAATATGGTCTGTGCTCTTTCCAAGTACCATTTTTGTCATAAATCAGTTAAAGAAACTTCTAAAAGAGTAATTTTAGACATAAACAAGCTACTGCTATTCGTTGTGATGAAAGGTTTGTGTCGAACTCGTACCATTAACCGCTCTTAATCTGTTTGACTGCTCTGAAGTTCTGCAGATCCTATCTGGAAATGCTTGTTATTTCCTGAACCAGCAAAAATTGGTGACAATTCTTCATGTTTCACAATTTCAAGAGGTCAAATGTTTTATTATTCGGATAAGCTTGCACATAGCGCTTTACTTCGCAAATGTTTGACAATATAGACATGAAATTTGTTTTGGTGGTGCTCTCTATGCGATGATTAGTAATGGGTCGGTCAGCTGAAATATTTTTGTTCAAGCAGATTTCTTGCTTCCTACGGATTGTTTCACGTATGTTTTGTTTTCAAACGTTTAAAAAAAATATTATAAAATAGCTACATCAATAAACTTCCTATTCCGCGTCATTGAAATCCACTATCATAAAAATTACTGTTAAATATATACACCTTGCCCAGTGAACAAGCGAACGGTGCAGTTCATTCTGTCCGCTCTTCGTTACTCTGGAACTTTTTCACGAGTTATTTCAAGTCTTCAGTTTTATTAGTTTTTCTCGATCGCGAGTGAAATCGAGTTTTTGGTTTTCTGAAGAAGAAAAAGTTGTGTGTTAAGCAGTGCAACAACGTCATTAATTGCAATTAGTCATATTGCCATAATCCAACAGCCATATTGCTCCGCATCTATAAGTGGCACGCACACGTATTTTATTGCTCAAAACAAAATGTTTTCTCAAACCAACTAAACGCATTTGTTGAAATAATAAACAATGATGAAGTAATTCAAGAAGACCAATGAATTGAAATAAAACTTCATGCTTTATAGAATTAAACATCGTGTTTTATTGTTCAAAACAAAATGTTTTCTTAAACCAACTAAACGCATTTGTTGAAATAATAAACATTGATGAACTAATACAACAAAACCATTTAATCGAATGTCGTGTTTTATTGTTCAAAACTTTTTTTTAGCCTTATATGTAGCCATGTCAAACCGCAACCCGATTGGGAGGCCACTTTGTGTCAACTGATACCGGTCATCTGGTTTGCCAGTTATCTGCAAAGAGAATAACTCGTTGATAATCTGTTTTAAAAATTATAATTGATTATGTTTAAACTTACATTAGAAAAGTATAGGCAGAAACAGCAAATTGCCATATCGTCAGCACTGAGACACTTTAGAACAATAACAATATGGCTGCTCGACAGGCTGACAGTATAAAATGTGCGCTCATAAAAATATTTTGTAAAAACAATAAATTAACCACTTTAGTTTAAAATAAATGTGATTGTTATGAATCAAATATTATTTAAATTAATATCACACAGCGGTGATTACTTTAAATAATGTTATTGGTTTGATTTGAATGAAATTTTGAATTGATTTGGAACTTTTTTTATGAATTGAAACAAATAGAAATACAGGGTATTGAAACGCAACGAATCATTTTATTGATTCGAAACAGAGTGATTTCTTAGGGTGAGAAAATATTTTGTTTGAACAATAAATTAATCATTTGAGTTTAAAATAAATGTGGTTGTTATAAATAAAATTTTATTTAAATTAATATCACACAGCGGTGATTACTTTAAATAATTTTATTGGTTTGAGTTGAATGAAATTTTGAATTGATTTGGAACTTTTTTATAAATTGAAACAAATAGAAACATTTTTCTCAATACCAACAACATATTTTGTTCATTCAAAGCAGAGTGATTTCTTTGCGTGTATGGAGGATGTTTATTAGAATGCATAGAATGTAGTCAAAAAATGACTACCTCAGAATTACCATGTATGGGGGTTTGCATCAGGGGGGGGGGAAAGTCACTCTGCAACAATGTGTTTGTGTTGATCGTGTTTCGGGGTGTTGGAAGGTGGCAGAAGACTAGGTTGGTATGTCTATGGTCCCCGAGGAAGTAGTAACCATGAATCTTATCAGCCTTCCACGAGAAACTTCACGGGACTGTGAAAGAGTATTCCGAAATTGAGAATACTGGAGTAGGCTCGATAGGGAATTCGCCATCGAAAGAAGAACAACGATCGCTAACTATCATGGAAACTACAACTCGACGAGTGGGGAACCGCTTCGAGACAGGACTGCTGTGGAAAGAGGATCGAGTGGAATTTCCGGACAACGACTTGATGTCAAAGCGTCGATTGGAATGCCTTGTACCTAGGAGTGGTGATCAACCCAAAAAAAAACGGGGAAAATCCGTATGATCTGGGATGCGGCCGCGAAAGTAGATGGCGTATCGCTAAACAGCGCACTACTCAAAGGCCCGAATCAACTTTTTTCATTGCCTGGCGTTTTGTTTCATTTTCGACTGTATTGCGTATCCTGAGGCAGCGAAAGCGATTGTTTACGATCACTACGTGGACGACTATCTGGCGAGTTTCAGCTCCGAGGAAGAAGCAGCCAAAGTTTCAGGTGAAGTGCGACACGTTCATGGCAACGGAGGTTTTAAGCTAGACAGCAGGTGGTCGAATAGTACGACACGAATCAGACAAGCAGCTAAACCTGGTCGATGGCGAGAAACCCGAGAGGGTACTCGATATGCTTTGGAGCCCAACGACCGCCGAATTGAGCTTCTCTACCCAGATGAGCGATGAGGTGCTATCACTGATACACACTTCAACACTTCCGAGGATGAGATAAGTGCTGCGATGTGTTATGACTCAGTTTGACCCATTAGGGCTGCTATCACCGTTCATCATTCACGGCAAGGTACTGATCCAGGACGTATGGCGAGAAGGTTCAAATTGGGACGAGCAAGTTAGCGACGAAGTATACGCAAAGTGGCAGAGGTGGATACGGATGATCGACCAAATAGCTGAAATTAGGATCCCAAGATGTTACTTCCGATGTGCTACTCGGAAGACCTAGTTATCAGAATTCGAAAGTACATGTATTTGTTGACGCAAGCGAAGTGGCGTATTTTGTGAGCCGCAGTGTGATTGCAGCAAAATCAAAAGTCGCACCATTGAAACCATGCTCTATTCCCAGACTAGAACTGCAGGCATGTGTTCTAGGCACACGGTGGTCGAAATTTGTTGTAGAAAATGACGAAGTTTCCGTAACTAAGACCACGTATTGGACAAACTTCAGCACAGTTTTGGCCTGGATAAAAGCTGATCCGCGGAATTATTGGCAGTTTGGCTCCTGCCGAGTAGGCGAGATCCTGGAACATACAACGGCAGCTCAGTGGCGGTGAGTACCATTAAAATCCAATCCAGCGGATGAAACGACGAAATGGGGAAGTGGCCCTTACTTCGATTCCGGCATCAAATGTTTTCAAAGACCCAACTTGCTTCGTCTTCCTGAAGAAGAATGGCCACGTAACAAGGAATCAGTGACCGTTACGAAAGAAGAAATACGCGCAACGATTCTACATCACAGTTCGTTCGAACCGTCAATAGAATGAGAACGGTTTTTATCCTGGGATAGGCTGCATCGTGTCACAGCATACGTTTTACGATTCCTGCACAACACATCCAAGAAGCAGCCGAAACGGTCTGGCCCACTGCAACAATCGGAGCTCCGAGAAGCTGAAAAAACCATCTTCAAGCAAGTACAGCGAGCATTGTACACACACGAAATGCATTGTTAAACAAGCCACCGAATGAAACAGGACAGGAGATCATCGGGAAGCACAGTGCTATTTACCAACTAATGCCAATGTTGGACAAACACGGTCTGCTACGCGAGCGCGGCCGGATCGGGGCAGCTAAAAATGTTTCCTACGGCGTGCGGCACCCACTTATCCTCCCTGGACGCACCGCGTCACCGAGCTCCTAGTGGGTCGATATCATCGCCACTACCGCCCTGGAAACGATGAAACATTTGTTACTGAGGTACGGCAGCTGTATATAATTTCAAGACTTCGTCTGGTGGTCAAGATGGTGAAACGCGACTGCGCCTTTTGCAAGATACGTCGAGCTCAACCAATGATTCCACCGATGGTACCGCTTCCGGCTGCACGTCTGGCGCACCACGTAAAACCGTTCACTTATACTGGGGTGGACTATTTTGGACCGCTGCTGGTATCGTTGGGAAGATCCAACGTCAAACGATGGATCGGGCTATTCACCTGCCTGACGGTGCGTGCCGCACATCTAGAAATCGCATATTCATTATCAACAGAGTGCTGCATCTCCTGCGTCCGTAGATTCATTGGTCACCGAGGACCACCAGCGGAATTCCTCAGCGACAATGGAACAAATTTCCAAGGGGCCGATCGAGTACTTCAACATCAAATAAACCAGGGACTGTCCGCAACGTTCACCGGGGTCAGCACCAAATGGAATTGCATTCCACCGGGAGCGCCACACATGGGTGGAGCTTTCGAACGCTTGGTTCAGTCAGTGAAGGCGGCAATGGCTGAAGCTTACTCTGAAGGGAAGCTTAATGACGAGGGGTTGCAAACACTGGTCGTGGAGGTTAAAAGCATAGTAAATTCAATAACAACCAAACCATTTCCTCCTGCTAAGCTCAAATGGGATAAAATATCTCAGCGAGGGAGACGATGGTGCAACACGGCAGTATAACAGCGAGTTGGTACGCCGGCAAATCCTGGGTAGATCCTGAAAACAGATTCAGCGACAACTGGGGGTATTTTGGAAGCGCTGGTTGGAGTACTTGCCAGTTATCAGTCGGCAACCGAACACAACCAGGGTACCTGGTAATGGTCGCGGAACCAGCGAACCGTAAAGGATGGGAAAGAGGGCGAATCATCCGAATGATATCGCATTCGGACGGCCGGAATCGTCGAGCTGTCGTGAAGCTCGGAGATAAGACTCCAGTGCGTCCGGTGACTCGGCTGGCGCTACTCGACGTAATGGAGAGACGTAAAGATCCGGGAGACTCCGGACTACACCTGGGGGAGACTTTCGACGCAGGGAACGACGAGTTGGCCATCCTATCGACCGACGTTGCTGAAGGGAGCACAGCGGCTGTCAAAGCACCGCGGCGAGGCGAATGACGGAAAATGTTGTCAAACGCAGTTCCGTTGCTTTGGTCAGACAGTTTTCATTTGAGACAGTGGTAGTTGAGTGAGAAGCGAGTAGCTTAAGCATTTACAATCGTTGTTAAAAATAAAACGTGAACTAAAAGTTGAAGTTAAGACAAAATTAGGCCAGGAATAGCCAGAACTTGAATCAGTAAAACCGACTCTATCCCAGATACAGGACATTTTTTGTTTTGCTTTTGTGCGATGTGCGCACGCTTAGTAGATTGATGAAGATTTTAAAGATTTACTGCAAAAAGATGGAGCACGATGCAAGTTGATGGATTAAGATTCACAAGCTAAAACAAGATTTTTCAGAGATCGATTCGCTAGCGTGAGATTTTTCGATCATCTTGAATCTGGATTTAGATGTGTCGCACCCCCAGTGTGGGAGAGCCTGCAAATAAAATAAGAAAATATTAATTAAAAAAATGTACACAAATCATAACCCTCAAATAATAGCCATGTAGGTTCTTAAGAGGACGCGATAAACAACAGCGAAGGGCGTAAAATACCACTGGCAAACCGAATCGTAAGTTTAAATTAATAAAAGTCAATATTAGGTATATATAAAACACATATTTATCCACCTACACACTTTCACTTACACAAAGTGTAGAAAGCCCACAATGGGGGAATACATTAATTCATACTGGTGGGGACCAGTATTTGCACCACTCACCGCCGTTCCTCTCCGAGGTCTACAAGTAGTAGTATGACGAGAGGAATAATATGTGTGAAATAGTCGGTGCATGCCAAAAATAAACCCAACAGCAAGAGATAATTTCTCACCCATGTTAGGCATTGGGAGAGGGAAATAAACAGATCGCTAGAACCAGAACAACGCAATAGATCATTGCACGGAATGTATTAACCTCACTTTTTTGACAGTTCAGAGAGCTTGTTTACAACGTGTTAGAATTTGAACCGCTCAAACGAAATTTTTCATTGGCTTTTTCCGGATTCCGAACGATTACATTCAGGAAATGAGGTAAAAATAAGCACTGGTGTGTGTTTTCCGGCAATTTTACTTCAATCGTAATAAATTCTGAGCACAAAATCTCAAACCGATCTTACCGAAAATATTCTAAGTCCACGTAAACAAGCTCCCTGAACTGTCAAAACTGCCTTGATGACGCCATCGTGCAATGATCTATATTATTAATCATGTATTTGTACAGGCTGAATCGAATCAACCTAACAGATCCAGATTTTTATATTAATATACATCAGTTATCTTAAAACTAATGTTAGAAGGGTAGAACCAATTATTCGCGGCCGTCTCGAGGTTAATAGGAATAACAATTTACGGATGGGAAGATGGGTGGGAATTTAAAGTATGGTTTACATAACACATTAATTTTAAATTCTAAATAGTCTTAACACTTATAACTATACAATCTATGGTTTTCTTTTGACTTGAACATTTTTTGAAAACGAAAAAATAACACACACACACACACTTCACAGATAAAAAAAATCTTATAGTAAACATACAGGTTAAACTAACTACAATCTAAGGCTAATGTTAGTTAAAAACACATAAATGAGTTTCATGAACTCCAAATCCTGCACAGCCAAAATATCTCGAATAGGCACATTGGGTTGTCTACCTTGAGCCCGAAGGGAATCATAAAGTTCAGATCTGACTCCACGATGCTCAGCACAAGACCAAATTAAGTGATCTGCGTCCTGGTAATCTTGTCCACACTCTCAGAGATTGCTGTCCCCCAGCCCAACTCGGTATAAATGAGCGTTCAAAGAATACTGATTGGACATGAGGCGAGACATGACACGAATGAAGTCTCGACCCACATCCATCCCCCTAAACCAAGATTTCTTCGACACCTTTGGGATGATAGAATGTTGCCATCGCCCCAAATCTCCTTTACTCCATTTATGCTGTCAGCTGACGAGTGACTGTTGACAAAAAATAGGAAAAAATTCGTTGAAGGCGATTTGTCGATTACAAATATCGCCTTCCATAGCGCCCACCTTTGCAAGCGAGTCCGCTTTTGCATTGCCCGGAATTGAACAATGAGATGGGACCCAAACAAAGGTGATGATAAAATAACGCGAAGATAAAGCACTTAGAAGCTCCTGTATTGTCATAAGAAAATACGAGGAGTGTTTTACCGGCCTCAAGGAGCGAATAGCCTCTATTGAACTGAGACTATCCGTGAAAATGAAGTACTGATCCGGTGTTAGTGAGGCAACAATTTCTAGCGTAAAGTGTATTGCCGCTAATTCAGCGACATATACGGAACAAGGAGCTTGAAGTTTACGATTGGCGCTTTAAATTTCATCAAATATACCAAAGCCTGCTGACTCCTCTATCAAAGATCCGTCAATGAAGAACGATTTAGTGGAATCAACTTGGTCAAACTTTGCATCAAATATCACGGGAGCAATCAAACGAAGATGATGCTCCTGCTTCATGGAAAAATCAAAATGAACCGAATTGTCGAAGTCGGAGAAGCAAACACGATTGGAAATGTTCGGCAAAGGGCTGACATCCTGTGTTATGTACAAATGGTACAAAGCCATGAAGCGAGTTTGAGGATTCAACTCGAGAAGCTCCTCAAAGTTTTCGATTACCTGGGAGTTCATAACTTCACACCTGGTGAGGAGCCGGAGAGATAACTCTGTAAACCGATCCGAGAGTGGCAAAATGCCAGCCAGCACTTCAAGACTCATGGTGTGAGTCGAGTGCATGCAACCTAACGCAATACGAAGACACCGATACTGAATACGTTCCAGTTTAATGATGTGCGACCAAGCCGCTGACTGAAAACAAAAACTACCGTATTCTATAACCGACAAAATCGATGTCCGGTACAACGTTAGAAGATCTTGCGGATGCGCTCCCCACCAGGTTCCGGTAAGTTTCACTATTTGCTTACCTTTTTTTTTAACCCTCTCTCGTATAGCTACCTTTGCTTTATACTTTGTTGAGTTTTATTTTAGATTTGGATCATACAGTAATTTTCCTTAATTTTTTTATCCTTGACCTTATACCCAGTATGTATTCCTTTAACGGATTATTTAAAAATTACAAAATCTAACAAATTTCAAATTGCAAAATTATAAAACGAGAATCTCTGGAATACGGTTAAATTTGTATGGAATGATGTGATTCAAGAAGATAGTCAATACGATTTATTTGTTCTTTTACTTTTTGCATTTCATTTCTTTTCAAGCAATTATTAAGTACAACCGGTTGAAAAATGTTACATGGAAACATAACACGAGCCAATTTTCGTTGTGTTGTTAAAATTTCTAATCTTGCTATTGACAAAGTGCTCTACAACTTCATTTTGTAGGTTGGTAAGAACGGCACGTATCGGGTCCATTTCCAGCTAGAACAATAGGCATAAATCATGAGAAAATAAATATAACTACGCATTATCATATACTTTTACCTTCTTAACAACTCCATTCCATATGGGAAATCAAATGTCGATTTCAGTTCATCGTTGGTTGTAGCTTCAACTTTAAGTGCCATTTCTTTACTCCATGCTGTCAATCCGCGTTCTTCTGGGGTTCCGGGTATCAAGTTGTCTAAGATACACCCTAAACATCCACCAACAAGAATGCTCGTACCAAGTAATACTGAAATTGTCGAGTCTATTGTTTGATTACCAGTTTGAATGAAGTTTGGGTGATCTTTCAGCCACAAGCATAGCACGAGAGGGAAGAATATTGATAACCCTAATATGTAAAGATTTCTTGCGGAGCGTAGGTCAACGTATTGTAAGGCAGACAGTCCGAAGGCGGCAATCATTCCGAACATAACACAGAATATTCCACCAACTACGGGATCCGGGATCATTATGAATGCTGCTCCAAATTTGTTCAGCACCCCTTGTAAAATCATGATTAAAGCCGCCCACTGGATTACACGACGGCTGCCTACTTTCGTAACACCAATAGCGCCAACGTTTTCTCCAAAGGTGTTAGTACCATTTCCAGATCCCCACAGACCAGCTAGAACGGTTCCTAGACCTTCGGTACCAATACCCCGATTTATGGCATGTAGTGGAGGGGGTGGTGCACCACACATCTGGGAAACTGTTGGATAGTAGCTTATAGACTCCACAGTGCAGGCTAAAACACCAGCTAGCATTCCCAGTACTCCAGCCAATGTAATAGTTGGCATTCCAAATTGACCAGGGTATGGAACTCGGAACCACGATGCATCTTGCAAAACTCGTAGACGAACATCGGTGCGTGCTGGATGACCTTCAGGAAATACGTTGGTTACTGTGAATATTGCACACAATGCCCACATAATGATAATTGTGAGTAGTACAGGAAAGAGTTTGAAGAGGGGGAACCATCCAATCTGAATTCCATGTCCTTTTCGATATTTAAGCGTAGGTACTTGCACTTCAGTCATACCTTGAGAGAATAATGTCATGAGGAATATTGTGGCAACCGCTATTCCCCAATGTTTAGATGCAGTTTCACTAGCATGTGAGAATAGAGTTAAACCAACAAGTGATACAGTTGGCACTATGGTTAACGGTGTTATAATTTTCAATAGTTTTCCAACCAACCCGGTATATCCTATGATAACTTGAAACAGAGCGGATACCGCGATAGCCCCAGAAAGTTCTCGCATTCTTATTTGCCATAGTTCACTTTTCTCATCCGGATTCATGGTTGCTATGATGTCTTTACTTGGACACTGCCACTGTGGTAGATTAAGAATTGCTAGTGTTGGCACTAAGAATGATATGGTACCACCTTGAACAATTGGAAGACGACATCCCCAAGTTGCTTGGATATACGTTACTAGTCCCGTTACAAACTAACATACATCCTCAATGGTTAAAAACTGGTGATCCCAAACTAATGCAATACCGGCGCCGGCCCCGCACGAATGCAGGTCAAATAAGGAAAGAGTAGGAATATGTTGACGTGATACTCGCTTTATTGGAAACCGAGAACACCTCTGCGCTTCCACGAGAACTCATTGGGATGTTGGATAACAGGGTTGGGTGGCAGCGGGGTTCGTTTCGGTAAACGATCAACTGTTTAGTGAAATATTTAAATATTAGAAAGATTTTCGATTTAAACCGATTAATACCTACAGTAAGGATGCTATTGGGGCCACTCACAAAGTGTGATGATGGTTTTTCATAAGGAAAACAAGGTAATTAGTATTAACGCTTGAGAGCCCATTTAGATCGATTTATACAGTAGTTTACTGGTTCCACGGTATGGTGGCCCGAAGAGTATGGCGAGCAAATAATATGGATCACAATTAATTACGATCCCCACCACCGGACCACCACATCTCACCGGGAAGCAGCTTTTTTGTTTTGTTTTTCTGCGCTCACTCGATCACTCGCGCCACCGAAAAAAGGTAACCGAAACAACAGATAACGTGTTATACCCGATAACAAAATAGTGCGCAACAAATCATCGAACACAACGGTTCACTGCCGATTCTTGTAAACTTGCAATTTGTACAACTACATTCTACAAACTATTTTACCACTGGAACTAATATCTGCAACAAAAGCTTTGAACGTCCTAAAGAGCCAGCTATACCATATACCATATATTAAGATTGAAAGATTTGGTGAAATTAGCGTCCCTAGAAGTAATTAGTGCCATCTGGCTTCCAATGCTTTATGACTTCTATCGATTTCAAAGCTCATCTTTTTCGCACCAACCGGGGGCGACTTGGTCTTCCTCTACCCAATGATTTTATTATCTCCAATCCGCTCAGCCAATCGCAATGTTTTGCAATACAGACGTCTTCCAAATGTTGTAGATCTACAGGCAATTGTGTGTATAACGGACCGGGAAGATTCGATGAGCTACATCCCCCATACAGGTTGCAAAAACCTAACATATATCATTGTACTAACGTATGAAGAGTAACAGAGTCTCTAACTATAATGCACAAACAAAGGCTTAACCTAAAACCGTAATTGATGAAAACATGGGGGGTATTCTAGGGTATAAAGATCGCTTAATATATGCTATGACTCCGAACTGGGCTTAGTCTTATATACCAATCTACTCAGGTCGATAAACTAAGCATATGTTTGTGTGAGTGTGTGTGGTGTCCCAGAGATATCTGAGGAATACGTTCCGGTGAATATGGCTCCTTAGTAAATAACTGGTTTCTGTCAAGTGGTACCTCAAATCACTTAAGAAATCGAAAACAAGTTGAATGGTAGTGAAATCGAGTGTATAGGAGCACAATCTGTGTACTTGGACCAAAACATGTCATGTGACTCATTGAAAAATATAAGAATTCAACGACGAACTCATTGGTGGTCAAACTGAGTGTCCATGACCCTATTGGTCATATCCAGCCATGTTATCGGAACTCCCGAAAAAATTACCAGTTTCTAAATTGGACCAGAACCTGAAATAACATGGGAATTCAAAGATAAGTGCAATGTTGATTTTATTAAGTGTGTTCTAGAACACATTTTAGAAACTTAGAAACTTTCAAGGAATAAATCAACACATATTAGCTATGTTTTTGCAAAGTTGGTTTATTCAACCTCCACTCCTAGGCTAAATGCCCGCACCTTGGACTTAACGCTACCCATCAAATCCTGTGCAACATTTGTGCCATCTATCTTACACACTTTCATCCACTCTTTCTTCAAATGCTTGTCGTTTTTGAAGCCCTTCCCTGTTTTCCGGAGCTAGCCCTTCAAAGTCGCCCAGAATTTTTCTTTTGGTCGTCTTTTGGTCGAAGATCTGACGAGTTTGGCGGATTTGCTTCCTTCGACACACAAACAACATCGTTGGCTCCGTACCATGGTCGGTTTCGCGTGTCACATTGTGGGACCGGAGGAAGGGCAGTAGGCGCTTCTGGAGGCATTCTTCTTTATATATTTGGCCGTCGATGGTGCCGGTCGTTATGTACGGCTTGCTGAATTTGCCGCACCCACAAATCGCCTGCCACACTAAGTATTTCTTGGCAAATTTGTCGAACTTCTTCTTCCGGAACTTCTCCAAAACATCCAGACGGGACTTGTCGACGAAAAGCTTCAGCCCGGAAGCTGCTTGGCGTCCGCTTTAATGTACGTCTCGCCGTCCACTACGATGCCTTTCGGCTGCACCACGGTACAGCTTCGTGGAGCGGGATTTGGCCACCGTATTTTGTTTATCGGTTCGGTTACGCGCCTTCTTTACCTTGAAGACATGAAGACATGAAGTCTGGTCGAACCAGACGGAAGAATTGACCTTCTTGGCCATGTCCCGAATCAAATGGTCCGCTTACTACCTTTCTTGGAGAACTGGGAAAACATACGACTGTTTCCAACAGTTTGAGAAAACACCAGTAACCAAGGAGATGTTGAATACAGTTGCTAATGGTGTTGCAAGTGTATCCGCACAATGTTTCAGCACACGCGGTGGGATGCCATCTGGACCAGATCCAGTGGATGATTTTAATTCTTTCCCCGCTGATACAACCAGAAAGTCGCAGGAACATTTCTGGTGGTGGAGACTATTTCCTGCGGGTCAAGGTGCTCGTTTGTGAAAACACTACTGAATTGAGAGTGGAAAAGGTTGGCAATGCCCGTGGTGAAATCAGCTTCTAGCGTACCGTTAGTCATTGTAGAAGGCAGTCTGGATTCCTTCCTTTGGTCATTGACATAACGCCAGAAACTACGTGGATTAGACTTGAGGCGGCGTTGCGAACCGTCCTGATAGGCGTTAAACAGATCATTGAGTTGCTTGTAATTATTAGCTTCGCTTCCATATAACTTGCTCTCGTGGAGTCCGTGCGATATTTTCTATGCCATCTGAGAGATGCTCGCTTCATCTTTTTTAGATGCTTGAGATCAGCATTTGACCTGGCAGGTTTTGTCGGTTCGTGGGTAGATTTTATTGGAACAAACTGGTTGATGGCATACAGGAGGATTCCAGACATGGTCGATGCAGCTAGGTTGGCATCATAATCTCGAAGAACTTCGTCCCAATTGATACCTGCGAAGAATTCATTCATGCCGTTGAAATCGGCCTTACTGAAATCGTAAGAGATGCTGTTCGATGTGCCACGGTAGCGTTGCTGAGGGCATATCTTGAGTTTCAAAAGCACAGAAGGATGGTGCCTACTGATTTTAACGAGCGGCGACGGAGCTATTCGGGAAAAGGGAACCATAAGAATTATATTGCCAAGAGATCGCTCTCAGGTTAAAATCTCCCACAATGATGAGGTTGTCTCGCGGTCCCAGTTGCGAGGCTATCCAGCTGAGCGACTCAAGATGCGTTTCTATTAGTGTTTCGTCGTTCACCCGATCGGGATGGATGTAGACGACGCATAGGTAGAGTGTTGCGTCAACAGTGTTGATTGCGACGCATAATTGGTCAACTGTCGAACTGAGGATATATCGCACGAGATTTATAACTTGAGCGATTTGCTAGCAATACACCACCTCCAGTGCTTTTGACGCTGTTTGAAGGCGACCGGTCTTGTCGATAAACGGAATATGAGTCGTCAAATAACTGATTCGTCGAAGTGTTTACGTTGAGCCAAGTTTCGAAAAGCGCGTAAACGCCATAGCAGCCGTCACTAAGGGTCAACTGATAATCCGCGAGACAGCTGTTTGGTAATACCAACGTTTTGATAATACAACAGGATGTTTGAAGAGGCAGGTGCAACATGACTTACTTGGGGTATACACAGCTATGATGGGCAGCATCAAAGACCGTATCGCTAGCACAGGAACGTCTGAATTGCGACGGCTCGACTGAGCTAGGCGTCCGGCGTCCCGGGTCCAATAATGGTGAGCATCTTATGATTAGTGAAATTGCGCGAACATGACGTTTGGTTCGAAGCACTGAAAGCCAAAGAACCATCAAGAAAAGTATTGTTCGGAAAAGCAGCGTACTTGCCTGCGGTAGGGGTTCGGGGGTTCGGAAGATCCCGTCTTCCAACTCAACCGCAGGGCCGGAACGGCTGTTGTTCGCAAGCGGGATAGGCTCGACTGCAATGAGAGGGATAGGGACTTTCTTTGGGCTTCAGGCAAGTGTGCGTTCTGGTGTACAGTATGTCCCATAAAAAAATGCGAAAGTTTTCAATACTTATTTTTGGGTAGCTTAACACATTATTTTTACTGTTTTAATGCGTGTGTGCAATCATCTGACTGTATACTCTGAGACGATGTAAACAAAACAGTACGCAAAGAAGGTTGTGACTAGTTTGCTGCTCGTCCAAAAGCCCGTAAAACAAATTGCAAAGATTGTGGGATGCCACCTGGCTACCGTTTATCGTATCCAACGTTCACTTCTTGATGGACCACGTCCAGGGAAGCCGGGAAGTGGCCGTCCACGGTCCGCTCGCACACCGAAGGTCATCAGACCAGTGAGAGACAAAGTGAGGCGAAATCCTATCAGATCGATCTGGAAATTGGCTAAGGTAGCCGATATTCCAAAAAAAAGCGCCACCTTGTATCGGACCGATTCAAACAACTACGGCTGGAGCGCTCGAAACGTTTGGTGTCAGCATTCAAAAAGAAGCATACCATCATCGTGTTCTCCGATGAGAAAATGTTCACCATCTATCCCGTATCTAACACGTACAGACAGGTTTATTTCGCCGAAAAAGATTGAGGATGTTTCAGAGAACGTGAAATTCGAGTCATGGTTTTCGGGGCAGTTGCGTCCAATGGCTTGAAAATGCCTCCAGTATTTATCAAAGCTGGATTAAAAGTTAATACCGAGGTTTACATGATCATTTTGATGGACCACGTTCTGCCATGGATGAAAGCCATCTTTGGAGCACACCAACACGCCATTTTCCAACGGGACGGAGCACCGTGTCATACCTCAAAAAGGACTCAAGCGTGGCTGAAGGAAAACATGGAAATTTGGCCAAAGGACATTTGGCCTCCTAGCAGCCCGGACTTGAATCCTTTGGACTACTCAATATGGGCATATGTTCAGGCTAAGGCCTGTGAACGTTCTCACCCCAGTGTTGCCGCCCTGAAAGCTTCCATAACCAAGGCATGGAACTCGATGACTGACTCATACATTGAGAAGGTATGCTGTCGATTCCGTCCCCGTTTGGAGAAGGTGATCGAGGAAAATGGTGGACATATTGAATAATGTAATCATGAAAGGCTTAATAAACGATTCCCTAAATAAAATTGTGTTTTTTTAATCACTTTCTCTGAAAAAAACTTATTTGAAACTGAGGTATGGATTTTCGCATTTTTTTATGGGACATACTCGCATTTTTCTATGGGACATACTTTTTTATGGGCCTTTCATAATTATATGAAAAACTGATTTTGTAATATTTTTTCACATTCATCTTAAAAAATAATCATTGAGGCATTAACGCACACTACCATATTCCGTTCAATCAAAATGAGTAAAGTTCACCCATTCAACAATTGTCAACCTCTGAGTAAACTTTACTCAAATTCTCCCACAGGCACGTTTACTCATATTTGAGTACAGTTGCGCTTACCCATTTCAGGGTAAGTGCCCTTTTGACCAGACTGAGTAAATTTTGACTCAAAAATGAGTTACTTCAGAAGTTCGCCTTTCTGCATATTCTCAGCTGCTTTAGCTTAGATGTCGTTCTCAAGAAATCTATTACCTTTTCCGTGAACCAATTGAGAATTGTTTTGGCGTAATGCGCCGACACTAAATCCGGCCAAAACAGTGGAGGGGTACTACCCTTCTGATATAAAGGCTGCAACTTCTTCTGCAGACAATCAGATCAATAGATTTCCGGTAGTGTAAAAAATAGAGTGTAAAAGTAGATTTTACACTTGCGTGATGAATTTCAAACCGCTTCGCCAATAGTCGCATAGTTACACCCTTTTCACGTAACCATGTTTCCAAATTTTTGCTATGGATTACATGATGTGTTTCTCTGGCTATGAAACATGTTTTGAACATCTTGATTTTTTTGTTATTAAATGTCCATAATAAACATGCAAAATGAACTTAAATTTTACTTCCCCAAAACAATTCACGAAACACAAAATTAATTTTGTGTTAAAGTTATTGTTTCGAAGTTATTGTTTTTTCCATCATATTTTTTGCTAGCAAATTTGAAGCACGTCTTGAGTTTTTTTTGCTAATTGGACTTTTTTTTATGTTCCAACTGTGACGTGAATGTCATTTTAGTTAAAATTTTGAAGATGAAAGTAAGCGACGCAGACAAAAATCTGTGACGGAAAATAAAGCGAAATGGTAATTTTAGAAAACTTAAAAAACGAATGATGAGGAATATTGATATTCAAAGTACATCCAAGGATCTCACTCCACGTTACACCAGTACTGGTAGTAAATATAATAATGAATTTGGCACAAACGGAGTCCGATGATGGTGAAATATTAGATACTTCTAGCAAACATGACGATAGTGACACCGAAATTGAGAAGAACGTTCACAAGATCCACAAGAGTCCTGCGGATATTCGAGAATGGACAATTGAGTTGCAGATAAAACACTCGGCAAAAAAACCCCTCTTGTCCATTCTTAAAAATCATATACCGGATAATGTATTGCCAAAATGCGCAAGAACATTAGTTCAAATACCTTGAACTACAATTATTTCCAAAGACGACCGTCTGGGCGGAACATATACTAGCTGCATTGTACTAGTACAATGTATACTTGCTGCATTGTACTATAACAGTACTAGTGAGATATATAGGTAAAGGAAAGCATTTTCCACTGGGTTTCGAAGCTATGGCAGGAATCTGAACCTGTCGGGAATAAATGCCATTACTCTTTTCAATTTCACAAAGAAATCGCATAAAAGAAAACACGGACATTTCAAGTTCCAAACTGTTACTCATGTTTTTACTGGCACGGTAGACTTCTGTGGAAAGTCGCACAAAAATTCATTTTTTGTGGATTACCTTCTACGTTTTTCAATCCACTCAATGGCGCATACAATTAGGGAAGGTAAATCGGAAAATTACACTGCTAACCTTGAGCTGCACGATTTTGATACAACTCTCAAGAGTAAGCTACTTTTAATTTCCTCTTTGAAAAAGTTATTTACAACGATCTTCAACGCGAAAAATAACTATTAGCTACGTATCGTTTCGTAGGAAGCCATGACAAAATCTTGTTTGTATTTTTTTTTAATTTGTACATTTTAGTACCGTGCTTCATATAGAATACAACACATTACAGTCGCTTATAACATTTGTTTGTTATATGCAAGTCTATTGCATGTTTTCTTTATGTCAAGTTGACATAAAGACATTGTCAACATTTTTTAATTTTTTGCACTGTCGCGATCGCTCAACTGTACACGGAGAAAAACAAATATACTAAAAAGCATAAATTCTATGCTAAAACCATATTCGATCCATCCAGTCATTGGAATGAATATACGTGGTTTATACATTGGTAAGAATAAATCAAGTATATGCATTCCAGTGCATTTATCAAATTTATGCATTCCAATGCATACTTTAAATATATGCATTGCAATGCATATTTGTATAAATATATGCATTCCAATGCATAAATGAAATTTATGCATTGCAATGCATATCTATATAAAAATTAAAGAGGACTATTTTTGGATGTTTTTTTTTGTCGATTTTAAATAAAATAAAAGGCAAACAATTTTGAAAAACGTTTTTCCAATTTCTTTCTTAACTTAATACATGATACATGATGTGGGAATCGTTTGCTGTGCGCCGTGATGATGTGCACCTCTATTAGTTGTGCATTCAGCGATAAGCAAAAGTACGACCAAATCAACGCTAGTGATGGGAGCATTATTTCAACGTGCAGAAAATCTAACTTGTTGTTTTTGTTAGTTAAAAATAGAGAGGCCACCTACTAAGGCAGAATTGTTGCACGGAAATGATTCTCCGTTCCACTGCTACTGACGAGACGCCAAACTAAGCATTCGGTTGTGAGATTTACGATTCCTGTGATTATGTCTACCATTTTTTTCAGTTTTTCGTTCGCCGGTCGGATCCTGCTAAACAAGGCAACTATCCACGATTAATGTTTTCACAATCAGTCCGACTGTTTTCGCCTTCACTCTATTCTAAGAAACTGCCCTAGCCTTGTGAGGCTACGTAACTGAGTTTTGTTCATCAACTGAACACAGAGAAATTATGGAACAAACGATGTCCTAGCTAGGCAGTACACTAATAACGAAAAATTTCCGATTTGCACGCGCTTTCAGAAGACAAAAGAAAATTATATCAAATTCGTTTTTGAACCTAGGTTGGAACCAGTTCCAACCTGCGATACCCGAACTTATTGTCAGTGCAAACCTCAATCCGATACGAGTTACAAATAAAACCATACACACTGACGTTTAACACATAACAAGTCGACCCTGGAACTGGATCAAAAACGAAAAAAACTTATTTGAAACTGAGGTATGGATTTTCGCATTTTTTTATGGGACATACTTTTTTATGGGCCTTTTATAAATATATGAAAAACTGATTTTGTAATATTTTTTTCACATTCATCTTAAAAAATAATCATTGAGGCATTAACGCACACTACCATATTCCGTTCAATCAAAATGAGTAACAATTGAGAATTGTTTTGGCGAAATGCGCCGACACTAAATCCGGCCAAAACAGTGGAGGGGTACTACCCTTCTGATATAAAGGCAGCAACTTCTTCTTCAGACAATCAGATCAATAGATTTCCGGTAGTGTAAAAAATGGTATACTTCATATTGCTTACCATACCTACACATTTCGACCAAAAAGGGGTTTTGAGTCCTCTTTGACATAGGTTTCTTTGACCATCAAAATACATGCATCCGGTCGCTGCAAAACTCGCGAATACAATTCCCGGGCCCTTGTTGCTGCGCGTTGCTTCTGTTCTGCAATTTGTTTGGCGATTTTTTGCTTCTTGTAGGTCGCCGTGATGATGTGCACCTCTATTGTGCTGGTGACATCGGTGAAATTCAAATTGAATGTCAAGAATTTTGCAAGGCAATTTTCCATCCTTGTTGCTGTGGAGTGGCGTCAGATGTGATTCCCACCAAACCACCTCTGTTACTTGGAACTGGTAGCACGCCTTCTCCATCTATTGGTATTGCCACTGTCCCGTCAGCTCAACCAAAGTTCTGGTTATATCTGTCTCGGATCTCAAAAGAAGTCATAGCTGAACAGATTTGTGCACTGGCACAGAAACGCCTGGATATAACGGACGTTCAAGTTATCCGACTAGTAGCGAAAGGTAAAGACGAAAGTACACTATCTTTCGTCTCCATCAAAATTGGTATACGAATGGATCTGAAACCTAAAGCGCTAGCAACCTCGACATGGCCGAAAGGTGTTGTGTACCGGGAATTCTCGGACAATAGATCCAGCGAAAATTTTTGGCGACCACCACCTGCTGCCGCACCCAACGATCCACTGAGCCTCTCAGTGGAAGAGGTCGTATCAATGGAATAGTCAATGATAAACTCATCGGAGCTCCCATCCCTCAACTTTCTTCAAACCAAATACACTCATCTTCAGTTTGGACACCGGGACGCAAACTTGCCCCAAACCTTAAGGAAGCCCCTATTCCTCTCATCGCAGTCGAGCCTCCGCTGCCAGCGACCAACAGCCGTCCCGGTCCTGCGCTTGAGCTGGGAGACGGGGTCTTCCGAACTCCGACTTCAGGCAAGTACGCTGCTTTTTCGAACATTTTGTGCGCTGATCAGTTCGTCGATTGCAGTCAACCCTCATCGAACCAACGTACCTCTACATCTGCAAAATGGAGTCCGAAACACGCACTTGCTGCTATACCCACAGTGACTAGTAGAATTTTTCGAGCACCCGTTTTGCAACGATCTTGGCCTTTCTCCAGCTCTTCACCGGGACGCATATATGCCGCCAGTACTGAGGAAGTCCCTGATTCCCCCAATACAGTCGAGCCATTCCTGCCAGCGACCAACAGCCGTCCCGGCCCTGTACTTGGTGTTGGAAAAGGGGTCTTCCGAGCTCCAAACATCGGCAAGTATGATCAGCCTCCAAACGCTTTAGTACCTGATAGTGTCCCAACTTCCAGGTTAACTATCCCCGGACGACTGAGACCGGACATCGCTGTCTATTATCAAAACGTTGGTGGAATGAACAGCCTTATTGACGACTATCGCTTAGCAGCCTCGGATCAGTGCTACGACATCATAGTCCTAACTGAGACATGGCTCCAGTCTCGAACCCATTCTGATCATGTTTTTGGAGAAGGGTACGAATTGTTCCGCTGCGACCGCAATTCAAACAATAGCAGGAAAACTACTGGAGGTGGTGTACTTATCGCAGTTAGTTCCACGCTAAAAGCCAGAGCCATCGATGACGACTCTTGGAACACGGTCGAACAAGTTTTGATAGCTATTAAGCTTGGGGATCGACACCTGTTCATTTGCGCAGTCTACATACCTCCGGATCGAACTCGAGACATTGAGCTCATCGACACTCATTGTCGCTCAATCTCTTTCTTATCGGAAAATGCAGCTCCATGTGACGAAATAATGGTTCTGGGCGACTTTAATCTGGCGAGCATTGCCTGGACTAAAATCCATAGCGGGTTCTACCGCCCTGATTATGAGCTCTCGTCTTTCCACTCAGCAGCGACTAAACTTCTTGACAGCTATAGCATCGCGACTCTCTCTCAAATCAACGGCGTGACGAACGAGAATGATCGCTCCCTTGATCTTTGCTTTGTAAGCGGCTGCGAAACGGCTCCTTCCATCTGCATGGCACCCGCGCCATTAGTAAAGTTTGTTCCACATCATCCACCTCTGCTTGTTACAGTTGCGAACAACGTTGCTCAGGATTTCGTCCGCACTTCAACTGTTGTGTCGTACGACTTCCGAAGGGCCGACCACCAAAGTATAGACATTTTTTTGTCTCAGTTAGAATGGGAGCGCATTCTAGATCCCGGAGATGTCAACCAAGCTGCACAAACGTTTTCACATGTCTTGGCTTATGTCATTGACATGTATGTCCCGAAAAAGACCATCCGTGCTGATTCTCGTGTACCTTGGATGACCAACGAACTTCGGTCGCTAAAGACTACCAAGCGAGCTGCCTTCAAGAGGTTCAGTAAGTACCGTACGCTTCCGCTAAAACAATATTACGTCAGGCTTAACCACGAGTACAAGCGCTTAAGCAAGTTCTGCTATCTTCGTCACCAAAGAGATATACAACGCAAGCTTAAATCGCATCCAAAATCTTTCTGGAATTACGTCAATAAGCAACGCAAGGAGTCCGGATTACCATCCTCTATGGTGCTCGATGGCATAACAGCTTCGTCGCAACCCGATATCTGCCATTTGTTCTCCATCAAGTTTGCCAATGTTTTTACAGATGAGCTACTCTCCTCTGACCAAATCTCGCTTGCTGCGCAGAATGTTCCGGTATACAATCAATCGATGAGTGGTGTGAACGTAACCGATGCAATGATTTCCAGCTCCGCGTTGCGACTTAAGACGTCGTTTAATCCGGGACCAGACGGAGTTCCATCCGCAATAATTAAGAAACACATTGATGTCCTCATTCCGCCGCTTCGTCGTATTTTCCAGCATTCTATTTCATGTGGTACGTTTCCTCGGTGCTGGAAATCTGCTCATATGTTTCCAGTTTACAAGAAGGGTAGTAAGCGCGATGTCAACAATTACCGGGGCATCACATCGCTGAGCGCTGTTTCCAAACTTTTTGAGTTGGTAGTGATGGATCCAATCGTCTCACATAGCAAGCAGTATCTAAGCACTGATCAACATGGATTTATTGCCGGCCGCTCGACCACGACAAATCTGTTATGCTTGACATCGTACGTTACCGAAACTATGACGGAACGGACTCAGACGGATGCTATTTACACCGATCTATCGGCTGCTTTCGACAAGGTGAACCACGCTATAGTGATAGCCAAACTTGACAGGCTCGGAATCAACGGTAATCTACTAGATTGGTTTCGATCATATCTTACTGATAGGCTACTTAAGGTTGCTATAGGAGATTGTCATTCTGCAAGTTTCTGTGCCTCATCTGGCATTCCACAAGGCAGCCATCTGGGCCCGCTAATTTTCCTACTTTACTTCAACGACGTGCATCTTATCATCAAAAGTCCGTGTTTATCTTATGCAGACGATCTCAAAATCTATCTGAGGATTCGTTCAGTTAATGATTGTATTCATCTTCAACAACAACTTGATGCAGTGGCCAATTGGTGCACGATTAATCGGATGGTGATCGCTCCTGCCAAGTGTTACGTCATAACGTTTTCGCGGAAGAAGCAGCCGATAACCTTCAATTATGAACTGCTTGGATCGTCAATAGGCCGAGTGAGTCATGTGAAGGATCTCGGGGTGATTTTGGATACACAACTAAATTATAAGCAGCATGTCTCATACGTCGTTGCTAAAGCATCAAGAGTGCTGGGACTCGTCTTTAGAATAGCCAAAACATTTTCCGACGTTTATTGTTTAAAATCGCTCTACAGCTCTCTTGTGAGGTCCACGCTGGAGTACTGTTCTGCCGTTTGGAGCCCTTATCACAACAACGGTGCGGAACGAATTGAATCGGTTCAACGTCGCTTTCTTCGTTTCGCTCTCCGAAGACTACCTTGGAGGGATCGGTTCCGATTGCCCAGCTACGAAAACCGTTGCCGTCTGATCAACCTGCAAACTTTGCGAGTGAGAAGGGACGTCAACAACGCATTGATCATCGCGGACGCCCTACAAGGCAGAATTGATTGCGGGGCGATTCTTGAGAATATCGACTTGAATGTTCGTCCTCGGCCACTGCGAAATAATATAATGCTGAGGCCTCCGCTTCGTCGTACGAACTACGGACTCGAGGGTGCGATCAGCGGTTTGCAACGAGTGTTCAACAGAGTGGCTTCAATGTTCGACTTCCATCTTTTGCGTGCAGTTCTCCGTCGAAGATTTGCCGCTGCCTTCGAGTATCGCGGTAGCTGATAATGACTACGAAAAAAATGTATTTTTGTGTCTATACTAGTATGTTTTTTTTTTGAGACTTGACTAATTCTGATTTGCTCGTTTATGGATGTGATAATTTTTGTAACATTGTTTTTTTTTACATGCTTTACCAACATCATTGGGGCTGCTGAAAGCCTGTTGATGTAAATTTATAAATAAACAAATAAACAAAAAATAATAGGTTTTTCCCCTACCCCCCCTAACCACCAAAAATAAAATTTTTTTTATAAACCATAAAAAAAGGAAATTAGCAATAAAAAAAAATATACACTCCCTTAATACTTAAAAAAAAAAATTTGATAATATGTTTCACAAAAATTACCCAACCCCTTTTATTAAACAAAAAAAAACAAGGGAAAAAGATATAAAAGTGGCCCCCCACCCCCCAAATGGGGTTTTTCTATAAAACAACTCCCCCCCCCCCCACAAATTTACTATTAAATACAGTCTTCGTACGGTTTTTCCCCCTGATTTTATGATTAAAGTCATTGCCAGCTGTATTCAATATATCCAAAAGATGATTTCACAAACAAACTAAACTAAAATTACTTTGAAACATTTCAGTGATTTTCACATATGATTTACCGGTCGTTCTATACTGAAAACATTATAATTTACGCTACACAGATTTTGTTCCTTTGGTTGAGCCATTTGAAAAATATACAAACGTAAACTCATACATTACCATTGAAAATTTTACCAATAACAACATCTTTACTAAGTTATGGATCCAACAGGCCATAGTTGGGAACATAGAAAATAATATGTCCCTAACATTGGGTCTAAGGTTTTCTTGTTAAATTATTGTTATTTTGTTGATGTGAACAGTTAGTTAATTAAGTGTGACTATTTTTGTACATCTAGGCTGCATTACTCGGTTAATCGGTTCATTTTAGCCAAATTTAGATCATTCGAAGATCATGCAGATAATCTGTTCAGCTTAACCAGCGAAGTCATGATGTCCAAAAAGTTAAGGAAATCGAACATTGCATGGATGTGAATAACTATAAATTGATTAATAATGTCTCAATTGCTTTGGAATTAGTCGGTAATCCCGATAGCAAAATGATTTTGTTGATTATGGCTGAATTAATAACATATTTGGTACATAGGCCGAATGAAGGAGCTAGGCTAACATTACATCCCGTTACCCTACATATTTAGTATTTGTGAAGTCAATAATTACTTGGACTGAACATATCATATGTTATAGGCATGCTGTCTGAAGCATCCATAGGGAAAAGCAATTGTCCTATGGATGTTTTACAAAACATCTTGTATGCCTAAAAGATAAAAGCTTTGTCTAAAAGGTGTATTTTCAACTTTAATATGACAAGTGGGTCAGAAAATATATACACGATTAGAAATGAAAAAAAATATTTTTTTTTGGTGAAAATTTTATTTTGGTTTCATACATCATTTCTCTTTAATGTTCTTCTTCCATAGCGTATAAAAAAAATCTTACTATCGTTAATCATAAGCCATTAAACGTACTTTTGCCCTAACGCTACTCCTCAGTGTCTACACATACTCCTTCGCAATTGTTTTAGACACTTTTTTCTCCAGTCCAGTGCAAATAGATTGCCTTTTTACTACACCATTGCCTTTTTACCAAATTCCTCCGTAAACATTGATTTATCGGCATCATCGACGTCCTGGCCTTCACGCACGGTGTAATATTGATCTCCCATTAGTGTCTTATAGTCAAATTTTATATATATTTCATATTCCGTCATACGAGTTTTGAGCCCGCGGATTAACGATTGCAGCCTGCTTTTCACTCCGTTTTGGCATCTTTTGTTTCTTGATGGTTTTTAGATTAATTCTTGCCTTGCAGCGTTGGACGTTACTCTTATAATTACCCAGCTTTTACATCTCAAACAGAACTTCTTTTTTATTTGAAAAAGCCTTCATAATCTTCCAGTCCATCTTTCCTGACCTTGTAGACGCGGCCGGCACGTTTCATTGTTTTTCGACAAACCAGATGGAAACCTTTCCTTCGCCACATCGGTGATCGAAATGTTCGGTCGACGCTTGAACAGATTCAACACCTTCTATGCCTTCACCGGATCAGCTGTCTTCGGTTTTCTGCCGCTGCCTGAACGCCGCTGGGTCGGCTGGGTCTCCTTGAATAACTTCACCATCCGGGACACCGTCGAATTATGGAATCCTAGATATTTTCCGATCCATCTGTGGGACGCAGTCGGATTTTCCACGACGTCGCATTTATTTTTTGTCGGATCTGCTAGTGTTCCGGTGCCATCTCGATAACCACTTGATAGATTGAGACGAAATTTTGCCAACGTTAACATTACACTTTTAACTAGTTTCAGCCAAAATTTAAAAGCTAAAATCTCCAAGTTATAAACTAATTATTGTGTTTTATTTTTATCGGGAACAGTTTCTGAAATCGATTTTTCAATAGATTATTTTATTTGTGCTTTTGATTCCAGCTCAATTCAACTGCTCTTTATAAGAAGTATTTTTATAGGATCCTGCATGGGGTAGTATGGTAAAGGGTTATGTGCCTGATCGGATACTACCGTTCAATAATGCCCTCCGCTCGTTTTCAAACTTGATCTTTCAATTTTCAAAGCCTGCCGTTGCCCTATACGGAACTAACGGGTGTCCACTAAAAAATGAGAATGATTTCAATACTTTTCCATCAGAACAAAAACGGCCGCATAGAAATGTCACTTTAGATGAATGAATCGTTGCACCAACAATCAATGTGCAACTAGCGATTTGAAATTGGTTCACTGTTGTAGAACCCCTAGGTCCGAAGTATACCTTGCAGTCTGCACCTTGCAATAATTCTTGCGCTCTTCGGTACCTTCCGGTACTAGTATCTTGGTTGTTGTTTTGATTCACTATGTTATTTTGACACAACATTTGAGAATGTGTTGGTGTGAGCTACGTTGTTAGGGGCGAATCATTGAGCTTGGGACCGAGCTTGGGACCGATGTGCTAGTACTGACTGAGCCAAGAAAAATATCGTATTTGTTCGGGACCTACTGGTCTTAGAGTTAGTCTATGGTTGCACTCTCCAGAAAATTTTCATACACTCTTATTTCACTCTAACATGTTCAGTCGTGTTCAGCATGCCGTCGAAACAGGAAGAACTGCGCGCGCGCGTTGTACAATTCTTTCAAGCGAACGAAGATCGTGGAAAAAAAATACACGGTGGACCATTTTTGTCGTGAAAAAGTTCCGGTATCCACCGTATACCGTATCCTGGCATGCATGAGAGTAACCCGGAAGAAAGGTTGCGGCCGTCCAGCGAAAATAATGAATGAGAAAACGCTCCGCTCGCTGCGCAGCATGTTCAACAACAAGGATTCGGTAAGTCAACGGGAAGCAGCCCGAAAGTTCCATTGTTCGAAGTCACTCATCTGCAAGACGCTAAAGAAAGAAGGAATAGTGTGTAGAAAGAAAACCAGATCCCCAGAGTACACAGATGAGCAGATTCAAACCGTGAAATCCCAATGCCGCTGGATGACTCGGAATTACGGCGGAAAATCTTTCGTTCTGGACGACGAAAGCTACTTTCCTCTTTCGAAGTCTCAGATACCGGGAAACGACCGATTCTACACTAAGGACAAATCTACTACTCCTCCAAAAGTAATGTATAAGTTCAAGCACAAATTTGAATCGAAGGTTATGTTATACATCGTAATATCCGATAAGGGTATTTCGAAGCCGTGGTTCAAACCAAGCGGTTTGGCCATCAACCAGGAGGTGTACCAAAGAGAGTGAAAATACTCATCCCATTTCTTAAACAACATCACTCGGATGGCAAATACGTGTTTTGGCCGGACAAGGCATCATCGCACTACGCAAAAAAAACGCTAACGTTTTTGGAGAGCCAAAATATACCATATGTCCCAAAAGACCGGAATCCGACAAATTTGCCACAGTGCCGTCCTATCGAGGATTTCTTCGGTCTTTTGAGCTCCATGGTATACAAGGATAATTGGAAGGCCAAGAACACCAAGCAACTTACCAACAGGATCAAAAGCTGCATCCGAAAAATCGATGTGGCTGCCGTCCAACGGTCATGTTCCAGCATAACGACTAAGCTGCGCCGCACGGCGGACCACGGACCATATGAAAATATTCACTAAACTTAGTTTGAAGATTTAAGTTGACCCTTTTAATAAAATAAATCAGTTTGAACAAAACTTCACTGGTATTTTTTTCCTGACCCATTCTTTTCGTTCTCATTATTTAGTGGACACCCGTTATCAATACACTTTCTCTTCATGTCTATTTTGCTCTAGCAATAAATTACTGTCCACTCCTAGCGCTTCGCATGGAGATGATAAATTATCTACTTCTGACAAACTTCATCAAAGATCGTTACATCCGCGCTTGGGAGAATACAAAAACAACAATCAATGTGTTATTCAAATATGTTAAATGATTTTTTTTTCTTCGTTTATCTTCCGTCGGCCTATTTCCTCACAACGTGGTGACAACCACCGACGCTATGAAGACGACTCTACTACCTGGACCCTACCTATCGCACTCATCAATGAGCCGGGACCAACGGCTTTACTTCCCTTCCGAAAAAAGACGTGACCAGATTTTTTCGCCTCAGAAAAACCACCGACCTCGACTGGGATTGAACCCAGGCTCACTGGGGTGCCAAGTAGCACTACCCCACCGGGCCGGCATGTTAAATGATTAAAATCCGGTGGTTTAATTTGTTTCATTTCAAGCCGGAAAATTTGCATTGCGCTTGTAATAAATTATTGTAATAAGTTGTAGCAAGATATTAACTTTTGCAATTCAAGACCAGTTTTCCTCTTTCACTCTGTACTACGTTTTTTTAACCCGCAACCAACTACCCGGTAATAGATCATATTGAAAAAAAAAAAAAAAAAAAAAAATAGTGGATTGTTTTCAACCACCGAAACCCAGCCGAGCGTTCCTTAAGGGAAGCAGACATTCCCGGTCGTCCTGGGGATGTGCTGTTCATCATCAGCCGATACTCTTAGGGGCTATTCATAAACCACGTAGAATTTTCTGGGGGGAGGAACAGGTCTGTAGATTTTCTACACTCCATACAAAATTTAAAAAAAATATTTGGGGAAAAGTCTACGAGGCGGGAGGGGGATCTTTGATTTTCAAAAATGAGTCTACGTGGTTTATGAACGGGCCCTTATCAAACACCCGAGAAATAAATGGTAACTCCATTAGCATTCTCACAGCAGTGACGGTCATCGCCCCATCCACAGCCGGTAAGCAACCTGTGATTTGGCTACAGCACAAAGCCACATTGGCAAAGACAATAGCCAACACAACAGCAGCGTAAGGGCAAGTAGCACATTTCTCTTTTTGTTCCCACTCGTCTGTTAGTGGATTGTGTATTTTTCTCCCATATAGTGGAATCGTTTTGCATAGGGTGGTTAGAAAAAGATAATCATCTGATTTACCTTATATATTTATTGATTTTTTTATTGAATTTCTTATTTGAATGGATGATTCTACACTCCTACCAGCCGTCTTTTGCTTCACATTGGGTTGTCTACTTTCGGCAGAAAGTGAAGGCCCTAGAGACTTTCTGGGCATTAGACGAAATTTGACGCTTCATTATCCAGGGACCGAATTTCATCAGGTCAACCGAAACAAGCTGCGTGTACTGCGCCTACGTATAAAATTGCAAATGAAATTGCTAGTGACGTAGGTTATAATACGGAGTATTACGTTTACATCTCATCTCGAGATGTGGAGATAGCTGGTGTGGTTTCTGCAGCGAGTCTGACGTTTGAAGATGTTATGGAAGGTTAGGGGCGCCTTCAAAATTCTGTTTCGTCTACCATTGATATTCTGGAATGCAAACAATTGCATGCAGCATCAATGGTAGATGGAAGAAAGACGTATTCACCGTCGGATTTGCAACAAGTGACCTACGCTTGATCAATTCTCCCGGAATTTGTTGACATTGATAATGGTTTTTTTTCCCAGTGCGCCTTTTTGTACCAAGAGTATTTAATTTTACCAGGTGCAAACAGTTGGGACATGCGGCTACTTATTGCGACAACAAGCCCCGTTTTGGCAAATGCGGCCAAAGGCATCTAGCCGGCCATCGTCACTTGCCATTGTTCTGCGACCATCATCAACGTCGGCCATCGTGCATGCCACCACGCTGCCGTGAACGACGATCAGCACGCCAATCCACCACGTTGTCACGGGCGACGGTCATCGGCACGTTCCATCAGTGTCGCAGCCCCAGCGATAGATTCCGCTGTTCCGGTCCTCGGTGTGACAGCCCAGGATGTCCCGTGGAACCGGATAGCTCCGACGACCGCTCTACTGCCAACCATCAGCCCGTTAAGGAACCGCCATCAAGTCATCCGATCCTGCCATCGTCCTACAAGTTGCCGTCCGCTGTATAAAAGTGTAACCGCAAGTACCCTACCCCCAAGAAATGTGTGTGACGTCACAGAATAAGCCACTGTTGGCTAATAAATTAGCATGTTAAGATAAAAGTATCTCTTAGGCAACTTACTCTATCAAACTAGTCCTTGATTAGGCTTTTCCACTACTTTTGGTGTTTCTTTGCGTTTTTCGGGCTCGTAAAGGAGTCAACAGGCCTCGCCCAGTGTGGTTGCGAGCAGAACGTTCGGTTTGAGAGCTTTTGAGTCCCTTGGTACGGCACAGTCTGGCGATCTTTCTACTTTGCTACATTTGTGGGTACGTGTCGCGTTGCACAGGTACATGTGTAGCTCCCGCTGTAGGTCAATTCACCTAGTAGTGTGTGTTGAGACTAATAAGGTAAACGACCCTGTTATTGTCCACCTTTCCTAGCTTCGGAGTAGCTAGCGGGTAACATATTGCTCAAACATTATTTTCATGTCAGATGGAGCAGCGGCCCATTATAAAAACAAAAGGAACTTTGCCAGCTTGTGCAATTTCAAGTCCAAGTATGGTAAGGAAGCAGAATGCCACTTCTTTGCAACGTCTCATGTGAAAGTTCCATGTGATGCTATTGGTAGTACTCTCAAGCGAATGGTAAAGAGAGCAAGCCTTGCTCAAGATTATGGAAACACAATCAAAACTCCTCGGGAACTATACACAGAAAAAAATCTTGTAGTAAAAACTACTATTTCACCCGACTATGCCTATCTTTAAAACTACCATGAAATTCAGTGAAATTTACAACGTTTATGGTAAAACCTTCAACATTAGTGGTATATTTGACAGACCTCATATTGATATCAACCGCACCATGGTCGATCTAATCGCAGGCATGATAAAATCAAACGCATTTATAGTCAGGTGAAATTTGTTGGTGTTTGCGCTTAATTTAACCCTCGAAATGGTTGTTACTACTGCGGTTTTTTTGCGTGTATGACTGGGCAGTTGAACAGACAAATAAAAAGTATTACAAAACTGAATTTCTGCTTCATATCAGCTGAACAGTATGCAAAAATGTCAGAAGATTTTGAGGAGTTATATAGCCACATTAAAACAATACCTGTTCATTGCTTTGTACCTATTTCAGCTAAAAGGTTTACTTTGTTTGTGAAAGTTCTATAAATTAAATATATGAAGCTATGTTAATTACTACTACTTGAAAATGTACATATCAAAATAAAATAAAATAAAACCCTTACCAAGCAAAAACCTATGAGTTTTCATTGAAATGAACAGTATTTCGAAAATTCATATAACGTCATGTTTGAATCATCTTTAATGGATAAGAATTTTCTAATTTGATAAGACTTGATGCATATCCATTTAAAGACGATTCAAATATGACGTCCGCTATTTTTTTAGATTTATCAGCCCCCTCTATCACAATTTTTCTCATACCTTTTACACGTACTGTAACAAATCTTGACCTTCCTTCCAGCCCCCTCCCCCGCCCCAAAGATATACGAAGCCATATTTGAATCGCCCCTAAAAATAGAAATATCCGAACAAGCAGATGAATGACTTTTACTTAAACGTAAATGTTTGGTTCTGTTTTACGGATGTAAAGCGAAATATAATGTTTTTGACCCTTTTCAAATGTTAGTCTTGATGATTATTGTTTTTTGCAAAGATGTTCAATACATTCAATTCCTTATGACTGCTTAATTTTATTGGATTCTATACACGGTAAGCTTCCTTTACCCATTAATGGGTACGATTTATTATTATTGTTATTCCTCCTGTGGACATTTTTACCCATTTTACCGTAAAACGGCGTCTACCCATTTAAATGGGTGGACGTCGTTTTACGGTAAAATGGGTAAAAAATTCCACAGGAGGAATAACAATAATAATAAATCGTACCCATTAATGGGTAAAGGAAGCTTACCGTGTAGGGGTGTTGAATACCATAACTAGACGAGTTTGCGTGATACACGGTAAAAATAGGACATGAAAAAGTTGTTGTTACAAAAACTTTTTTTTCCTTAAAAGTGCCCATCTTGCAATGTATGGCGAACTTTTTGACAATTATATTGCCTTTATTAAAAAAAATGTTTGTCCAATTCTAAGATAGCCATTTTTTTGCAAAATGACTTTAAATTTTTTAAATATTTTTTTTTAGCGTGTAAGCATCGGTTTTACAATTTTAACAATTTTTTTTAATAAAAGTTAAAACAATTTTCTAGAAGTCACTCATACATCACTTTTTTGTAAGTCTTTTCCTTTTTGAGTTATGTTGATTTAAAAAAATCGATCAAAAAACTTAAGACCTTTTCAAGTGGGAGTCTAGATAAATTTTGAAAAAATAAAGTTTGCATAGTTGCTTAAAGACATAGTCTACACACCCACAAAGTTTCGTTGGATTCTGAGAGGGTACTGCCAAGACGAGTTGGCGTGAGATTCTTCTGCATTAGAAGCTCAGAAACGACGTGTTCCAAGTGCATCCCTCAAATGAAGACCCGCCACCCCTGGATGGGATGACGAATGCACTAAGTTGTATCGTGAGAAATCCGATGCGTTGAAAGATTATCGTAGGCATGATATATGTGAGCTTTTTGATAAGTACCTAAACCTGCTTGAAAAAAGCTTAAAAACATGTCAAAGCAAAAAACCGCAATAACTGGCGTTCGTTTGTAGTGTTAAATACTATCTAGAGAAACCTCGATGACAACGCTTTGGAGAAAAGCTCGCTAAATGCGAAACCGCTCATCCTCCAATGAGCGTGAAGAATACTACATGAAGTGGATATTCGACTTCTCTAAAAAGTTTTGTCTAGACTCTGTCCCAACGCAACCGAATTAACGGGATACCACCCAAAGTAATGTTGGAATTTTCAATGGCTCTTCTTTCATCGAATAACTCTGCTCCGGGAAGCGATATGATTAAATTCAACCATCTAAAAAATCACCCCGATATCACTAAAAGACGATTACTTAACCTGTATAATACTCTCATCAAATTAAACATAGTTCCATGGAGGCAGGTTAAAAGTTCAGGGTAGCTATTCAAAAGCCTGGGAAACCAGCGTCTGATAACAATTCCTACAGTCCGACCTCAATGCTACCATGTTTAAGGAAATTTTTAGAAAAAATGATCCTATCAAGACTTGACCATTTGGTTGAATCAAACACCTTGCTATCAAATATGCAGTTTGGTTTCCGAAAGAACAAAGGAACAAACTATTGTTTAGCGTTGCTTCCATCTGATATACAACTGGCCTTTGCACAGAGGGAGCAATTGGCTTCAGTATTTATGGACGTTAAGGGCGCATTTGATTCAGTTTCCATAGATATACTGGCACATAGTCTGCACAGTAGTGGTTTACTAAGAATTTTAAATAACTTTTTGTATAATTTACTGTTAGAAAAACAAATGACCTCCAATCTAGGCCAATTACACGGGCTTACCCCAAGGGTCATGTTTAAGGTCCTTTCTTTATATTTTTGTGTTAAAGATATTGATAACAGCTTGGAAAATATATGCACGCCAAGAAAACTTGCAGACGATGCTGTGATCTCTTTTACAGGTTCACGTGCGGATATCTTGCAAAAACCATTGCAAAATTCCCTAGAATCTGTCCATCTGGGCCAGAAATTTGGGGATCGAGTTTTCACCGCAAAAAATCGAAATGGTAGTGTTTACTAGAAACCTGTTCCTCTTAGCTCAACTACGCCTCAAGCTATTGAAAAGAGACATTACCCAATCTTTGACCTTCAAATACCTTTGAGTCATGTTTGATTCAAAATGCACTTGGAGTACTCACATTGCGTATTTGGAACAGAAATGTCAACAAAGAATCAATTTTCTAAGATCAATTTCCGGGACATGGTGGGGGCTCACCCGGAAGACCTCATAAAACTCTATAGAACAACTATTCTTTCAGTTCTCGAATATGGCTCTTTTTGCTTCCTCTCGGCAAGAAACAGCCATCTCATTAAATTGGAATGCATTCAATATCGTTGTTTACGTATTGCACTTGGCTGTATGCATTCAACGCAAAATTATGAGCCTGGAGGTTCTGGCAGGAGTGAAACCTTTACAATACCGCTTCTGGGAGCTTTCATCTAGAATACTGATCAAGTGTGGAATCAGTAACAACCTTGTGATTGAAAACTTCGAAGAAATGCTCGAATTGAGTACTTAGTCTAGATTCTTACCAATCAGTATTAACTATACGTCATCTGATATTAGTCTTCCATGATATGTTTCTCATAGTGTACGCTTCTCTTATCACAGTTCCTCCATTGATTATGATCTTTCCATGAAACAGGCTATTCAAGGAGTTCCAGATCAACTTCGACCTATTTTAATTTCCCCATAGTTTTATTAAAAAGTACCAACATGTCAATTGCAATAGAAGAATTTTCTCTGACGGGTCACGCATTGATGGATCCACTGGATTCGGTGTCTACTATGAATACTCATCTGCCTTCCGGAAACTTCAGGAACCTTGTTCCGTATGTGTTGCTGATCTGGCAGCAATCAATTTCGCATTGGGGATAATTTCGGACATGCCAATAGACCATTATTTCATCTTTTCGGATAGTCTCAGTTCTATTGACCCAAGTAACACCAGAAACATCTTCTTCGACAAGAATATAAGAAGTTTGTTGTAAAAAAGTCATGAGGATGAAATACCATACATGTCTGGTCTTGAAAAAGTTTTGAGGATGTTTTTCCACACATATTCGGTTCAAACGTGGTACCAGAACAGCGAACACATTTTTGTTCTATCAACATAAATTTTGCTTCTTGAAAACATCGGTGACTGTTTGTCATCTTACCACTACGAACTATTTTTACTCACTTTTCAGTATCCATACTTTTGACTGATTTGAGTCAAAAGTATTTCATTTTGGATTCTTGGAAATAGCGTGTATGCTAGATGTTTGTAAATATGTTGATAGGTTACATTCAAGATGAATTTTAAACATGTTTTCAACATCCTCATGCAATAGTCGAATTATTCAGAATAGATTGTGAATCCAGTACAGTGACGGCTGAAAATATGTTTATTTGAAATACTGGAATAAAAAACGAAAGGGTGAGTTATGTCAGTGACATAACTGCAAAGTTGACGTAGGACTCCTTGTCGATGTGAAGAAATTGATGTCATCGAATTAATACATTTTTACTATATTTTATTCAGGCTAAATAACCACGACACCATCAGTGCATGAATTAATTGTTAATACTATTTCGTTTATTGAATTCCAACGAAATTGCTAGTGTTAACATGGCGAATAGGGATTTATATATGGATACTAAGCAAGATTTTAGACCATTTTCTCCGTTCGCGTCTTTTCAAGCATCGCTATGTTGAGCCGGTGCGTGGTAGTGAAAATTTTGATGAGCTCAAGTGAAAATTCAATCAAATATACACGTTTTACCCACGAAAGTAAGTTTTTTTCCACTAATGCAAAAAAAAATTTTGGACTCAAGAGTCAGTTTCAAAAAGGGCGTAAGCATTTTGAATAGCACTTCAATTTATAATTTGTTGCTCGAAAACCTTTGGTTGAACAAAAAAAAAACTGTCTAAGAACAAGTTTTGGCTCTATGTGTAAAGATTGTAAAAAATATATACCCTGAAAAAAAAAAATTTTTTGTTCGGAAAAAAAATTCAAAATTTAACATCAAAATTTATATGTATCAAAAAACTCTTTTTTGATTTTTTTATTTGTTGATTGTGAAAAAGTGAAGTTATTATGCAAATTCTAGTCAAAATTTCAGGATGGAGAAATGTCAGAAAAAACACTTTCTAGAACATCAACTTTTAAAGTATTTTTCAAAATTTTAATATTTGTGGGAATTAACGTATTTTGATGATATAATCTGATTTTCGAAGTATTTTAAAAAATTTCAGTTTTGGATAATAATCTTCGTAAGAGCATCCGTTCTCGAGATATTTCCGATTTAATTTTATCATATTCGAATAATATTCGACAATACGACCTTTTCATTAATTATTTGCGTTTCTCCAGTAACCACAAAAAGATTTGCGAAGTGTTTGTTAAGTTTCCTACAACTCTCTTTTTGACAACAAGACGATTGAATGAACGGTTCAAAAGATAAGGGGTAAAATGGTTCAAACAGTATTTTTAAAACTTTCGTTTAACATTTACCTATTTTGCTTGTTATTATATACCTTATACATTGTGTGTAAAAACTTGTAGCTCTAACGTCAGTTTTGGAGAAAAATTTAGGGTGGAGAGATCTGAAGTGAAAAAAGTTTCCTTACGGTCAACTTTTAAAGCATTTTTAAAATCTCAACTATTTGCCAAAATAAACGTGTTTCGATGTTGCAGTTTATTTCCAGCAGAAAATACGGCCTTTTCATGAATTATTCGCGGTTCAGTATCACAAAAATACCTTTCTCAAAATATGCGTTTCATTTCTCACAACTCACTCTTAGCCAGCAAGACGATTCTATAAACAGCATATGAAATAGGGGAAATGATTGAAATTTTTTTTTCTTATATTTTGGTTTACTTGTATTTCCAATTTATTATAAGCATACTAAAGTACATATATTGTTTCTACATTTAGATTAGTTTAAAGAAGTTACCTTTTATTTCAAATGTTTATGTATACTATGAAGGCTTGATGCTACATCACTTGAAAACAATTTTGCCTCTATCTGAAATTTTTGTGAAATTTTGGTGTACCAGTATTCATTTTAGTTTGCTGAAAGATATTGCTCCATTCTGTAGCTCGCTGTTCATAGTCTTCATAAGATACATAACAAAATTACATTTTTGTTAAGCAATCATTATTTTTCTGATTGGCCCAATCATATAATTCTTTTGCATTTGTTATTGGGTGTTCATGTCCTTTAGCTATACTTGCGTTTCTTGCCATTCGTTTTAATGTGCCACCAATTGCATCGCATGGTCCCTTGCCATGGGAAGTAGCGAAAAAATGCCATTCAGCATCTATGCTATATTTTGATTTGAATTTACAAAGCCTTGCACAATTTTTCCTGTTTTTATACTGGGATGCAGCTCCATCAGACATACATATCGCTTTCTTCAACTGCGTTAGTTTGTTTTTCAAAAAGCTTATTAGTTTTGAAATAAATACCTGAACCGCTATTGTGTCATGTTCAAGTACTTCCGATATAACGATAAAGCTAAGATTCTTAAGCGCTCCTGATTCGACACAGAAAATAACAAAGGGATGAATTGTGACTTGGTTTTTATTGCAATAACTACTTTGAACGGCATCCTGAAGAAAAAATGTATAATGTTCGGAAAAATCACACACTATGACAACTTCGTCATTGCTTACATTATTTTTTGTGTGTCTCAATAACGAGGATTGTTCGGTTTTGATATAATCATGGGTGACCAATTTTTCTAACTTTTCGTTTAAATAAGATACAAATTCATCAGCTGGTTGTAAGAGGGTCTCTAGATTACACCGGTCTGTTGAGATCCACCGTTCGAAAGATATTTCAAATGCATAACATTCCTTCAGTTCCTTGAAAAAGTTATTTTCAAAAGCTAACTGGCTTGGACAATTTTCACATTCACGGAGATAACAATATTTCGATCTTGACGATGTGTTGCATTATAACGTTTGCATTAAAAAAAAATGAACAAAAATTGCCGATTTTTCATGGGTTTACCTTCACCCGCACTGACAAAACTACCCATGCAGCATCAATCATTGTAACCCATGAGTCAGCAGACAAAATTTGACAGCTCTATCAGTCGAACTCTAACCGTGATGGCAAAAACAGTGAAGCAACTCCGTTCAGAAGTGTGCGCGTTCAAAGAATGACACCCCGCCGCGTTGAAAACGGATATCGTGTGGCACTTTGTGGATGCCGGATACGTCCGTTCCGGCATCTACAACATCTTGGTACTATTAGGCAACAATCAGAGCATCGAAAGAAAGCCCGGTTCCGGACGGCTGACGACCCTGAGCGAAAAGAAGCTCCAAAGGATGCTGAAGAGGAAGACCGAGGGAAAAGTGGCTACATCGCTGCGTGCGCTTGGCCGGGAGGTCGGTTCAACCGGCCAAACAGTGAAAAAGTACCTGGCAAACATGAACATACGTGTCAGGAAGCGGAAGCCACGTCCACTGGTTTCGGAGCTGCAAGCAATGACGCAGCGGCAGCATCAATCGCAGCGGTGATGGACGACGAGACCTATCTCACCCTGGATGGCAACGACTGGCAGGGCACTTCGTATTTTACTTCCCCCACGAAGGAAGTGAGCTCCGAGGTGAAGTTCATTTCACACACCAAGTTCCCCAAGAAGGTGCTGCTGTAGCTGACAATCAGCGAGAAGGGGATGTCAAAGCCGCTTTTCTTTCGCTCCGGACTGGCCGTGAACGGGGAAATTTGTAGTACAAAATGCCTGCCGGAAGTTGCGTTGTTCATCAAGAAATACAATAAGGGCGAAGACGCGGTGTTCTGGCCGGATCTGGCGTCAGCCCACTACTCGAAGCAATCGTTGGAGGAGATGGAGTGGCTGAATATCGATGTGGTACCCAAGTCGGCGAACCCGCCCAACGTCCCCCAGCTGCGTCCCATCGAAAATTTCTGGGCCAACCTGAAGCGTACGATCTACTCCAACAATTTTGTCGCGAAAACTGAGGAGGAATTGATAAATAAAACGAAGAAAGAACTCAAAAACATGCCTACACGCATGTTTTCGTCCGCCATGGCAAATGTTCCTGTTAACTGCCGGAAGGCCGCTCGCAAGGGCGTAGAATTTTTTTGCAAGCTTAAATAATTACCTTCCATGGGAAATTCATCAAAAGCAATTATCTGTCTTTGCTTTGTTTTTATCATCATCCGAAAAAAAGTCCATTTTTTTTAATGCAAACGTTAGTTGTTCGAAATAATATTTCATATCATTTTGGAAAGCATATTTTTTTAGCCAAAGGACGAGTTTTTTAAGCTACTGAGAGCCTTTGATGCTGCCAAAAAATCAGGCAGGCAGTAAGTCTGTCCAACATTTGAACAAAACAACAAAATATCTTTTCCTGGTTTTTATGTTGTGTATATGTGACAGTTATATACACGGCATGTTCGCGTGTGAGAACAAGATTAACAGTAGCGCTATGCATGCTCATAGTTTATAATCTGTTTTATTTGAACCGTTCATTCAATCATCTTGCGGTCAAAGAGAGAGAAGCGTAAAATTTATTATACATTTCGAAAAATCAACTCTTGTTGTTGGAGAATCTAGAAAAACTTATGGAAAGGTCGTATTTTCGAAAATTATTCGAGTATGATAAAATGAAATCGCAAACATCTCGAGAACAGATGCTTTTACGAAGGTCATTCCAGTTTAATTTTTTTTTTAAATACTTCAAAAATCAGATTATATAATCAGAATTCGTTTATTCCTGCAAATATTAAAATTTTGAGAAATACACTGAAAGTTGATGTTCTAGAAACTTTTTTTTTGCTGGCATTTCTCCATCCTGAAGTCTTCGTTAAAATTTGCGCAATAACTTCAAGTTTTCATAATAAAAAAATACAAAAAATCAAAACATCGTTTATGAGATATTAAAATTTTCGTGTTAATTGTTGGTTTTTTTTACGAAATTTTTTTTCTCAGTGTATATATTTTTTACAAATTTCACACATAAAGTCACAACTTGTTCTTCGACAGTTTTTTTTTCGACAGTTTCATTCAAATAAAAAAATATCGAAAATAATTTTCCACATTTCCAGGTCATTTCGCTCAGTATCAGATTCAAAGAAAAAATACCTACTGGGTGACCCAGCGCCTCCTCCAAAAGTACTCATCACTGCATTCCGGTGGAATATCTACATACATAGTTAATATCACTCAAGAAGGGTAGCCGTCTCGAATGAACTTAAACGTCTACAGCAGACGTATACAGTTTAAAGAGACGTTAATAAAATGGATCAATGAATCAAGAAGGGTAAACAGCGAAAAGTGACACCAACACGCGATCAAGCAAAAAACTCGATACCATGTTGGGGTTGGTAGTGGGTGACCACTACCGTTTATCTGTGGTATTGATCATACCGGTTTGAAGTAAGTGTATATTGTATGGCCTCCACTAATGGAGGCGACCCGGGAGGGTCAAGAGGAAGAACGTTACCGACGTTTTTAGACGGACGCAATGAATTCGGTGCTATAACGACATTGTTGATGACGGGAAAAAATTGCAAGAACCTCCCTAAAGAACCGTTTATCATCGGAAAACGTCTTGAGCTTTGGGCCGGACCAATTGTACAGCCCAAAATGAGAAAATATGTGCAAAGTACGTATTACGAACGAGGAAACCGACACAACTTGAGAAATTATTAAAAATGACTCAACTATCAGATGGTACGGAGATTTCTATTATGCTACATCCAACCTTCAACATCAGTCGCTGTTAAATCTCTGCTTACGATTTGCTAGACAAAGAGAAGGACAAAATCGTAGAGGAATTGAGCTCTCAAGGTGTTATAAAAGCACGGAGGATTTTGAAAAGTAAAAAAAGGACACCAGCTATCATCTTGACGTTCAATCGATGTACATCCAGCGAATGTAACAATCGGAGTTCTTTTCTTTAAAACGCGCCCTTACTACCCAAACCCAATGCTCTGTTTCGGCAGTTATGAGTATGGACACCCTCAATCTGGCTGCACCAAACCGAAACGTTGTTTCAATTGCTAGCAAAAGAAGCAGAACGAAGCGAATGCGAAAATGAGCCCTTTTGCAGAAACTGAAAAAAAGATCATCGCCCTTCGAGTCGACAATGTCCAATATACAAAACTGAAATGGATATCATCAGAACATAAAACCATCCACAATCTCTCGTATGCCGAAACACGGAAACGTGTCACAGCTGGATACGTTAACTATGCTCAAGCAGTGGCACAAATACGACTGGATCAAGCTAGGATGAATGCTTTAACGCTACAATTAGCAGAAAAAGATAACCAGGTTAGAAAACGAAAAGCCGATGAAGAGAAGGATAAACAGATCAAGGAACTTTTGGAAAACGTTCGTCAACGGGACGAAAAAATCTCAAAAATTAAAATCACCAACAAAAACATGAGGAAACACATAGAAAACATAAAAACCGATTCACAAAGCAGTGAACCAGCTGAGCACTACAATTACAATTAAAAAAAAGACAAAATGATCAACAACGCAACACATGCATGAACAACCACATCGCTCCAATATGTCACCACCATCAAAGAAACAACCCAACACTAACCGATGTCCCATCATGACAAGGCTTGCATCAAGCCAAAACAAAGTGGAAAAATATGCTGCCATTGAAGTAGATTCTCCTATGGAATCTGATCTTTTCGACTAAACCGATTATGGACCAACAAACAAACAACAATAACCTAACCCATTTCAAGCGCACCGTACGCTTCAAACAAATCATGAATCCAAATTGTACACCAAACATTGAGAGCAACCGGTTTGAGGAGTGGGAATGTGCAGTACCACACTCACTTCTCACGGAAGCGTCGCAGGCAGAGGAAATTGTCCGGGATTTCCAACCCCAACCCGTTGACGAAGAACTCTACTGCACGGCTGGCTCAGGTGTTAAGAACTACAAACAGAAACGCAACAGTCAATGAAAATCGAGCAACAGATCACCATAATCCAAATTCATTCTATTCACTCATCCAACGAACACCCATCCGGAATTCTGACACAGGTCACGTCAGCTATATTGTGAATCCAACGCTACCGAAACTGTATCGCTATCAAGGAAACCAGATACCTACAACATCGTGTAGCAGTTATTATTGTAACTGCTGTACAGATTATCCACTCGGAACGGGGTCCATAAACCCCAGGCAAAGCCTTGTATCAGCCCTGACCTCAGATGATCCCAGTTTCTGGATTGAGCCTGTGGTGGCAGCCGGTACAGGGTGCTTGTCTGCTCCACAGGCAAGTACCGGAACCTCCTCCCCCAAAGTGCAAATGAAATATTTAACCACAACTAGCCGACTCTACATCTTCCATTCCGTCCGGACACAACAATCAAACTTTCTCTCTACAATGGAACGTTCGAAGTGTTTGGCGGAACTACGCAGAATTTCGCAAAATAGTGGATGACAACAACCCTATAGCAATTTGCCTGCAGGAAATGACGAAGAATACGAACGGCCTTATTAATAACAGCTACGAATGGATGATTCGACCCGAAAGCATGGGTAATGGAATCACCGGACTCGGCATTCAAAAAGATATACCGCTTCAATTTATCAGCGTCTCCTCCAGCCTGCACGTATGTATCGCTAGAATAGGGAAACCTTGGGATCTAACAATTGTATTGACCTACATACCACATGCCACTAATAGCCAGGAATTAGTTAATAAGTTAACTGATTATTAAAAAACCCTTGGCCACTATTCCTATTTTGTGGTGACTTCAACGCTTCGCGCGAAGTATGGGGCAGTGCCTATTCGAACAGGGGTGGGCGATTTCTTTTAGAGTGGGCAGTAGATAACAAACTCGTAGGTCTTAATACTGGCTCTACGACCCATTACCAAGCAAATTTAGGATTCTTCTCGGCTATCGACATTACATTTGTGTCAAATCCTCTCGCATACAAATTTTCTTGGATATGTGGTGATGATCTGCACGACAGCATTGCAACATTGGAAAGCATACCGCGATCAAAGGGTTTCCCAACAAAGAAAAGACAAATATGTTGGAACCAACAAATTGGTGAGACAGTTAAAGCACGAAGAAAGTTAAAGCACTTAGAAAGATGGAAGATGATGATCCACGCAAAGAAGAAGCCAAACGACATTTTAACACGGTTAAAAGGGAAGCAGGAAAGATCATCGAAGAAGGGAGAAGAAGCTCTTGGATCGAGCACTTCCCAACTTTGGCAAAGCTTCAACAAATTGACGGGAAAACGAAAAGGGAAAATGCCAGGACTTAGCATCGATGGCAAATATTGCTACGACTCATCAAAAATAGCGGACAGCTTCGCCGACATTTTTGCGAGCACATGCTCTACGTCAGGTTACTCCGGAGAATTCCTTAGAAACAAAGAAGAACGAGAGCGATCACATCTCACACTCGAATCGGACACTGTCTCAGCGATCGACAAAAAGTTCACCATTCAAGAGCTATTCCATGCCCCTGAAAGCGCAAATAGTACTTCAGCCGGGCCCGACAATGTTGGGTACCCCATGATAAAACATCTTCCTTTTCACTGCAAGGTAACACTGTTGGATGCTTTCAACCACATATGGGAAACCAACAACCACCATATGGAAAGAAAGTATCAGTGTACCTAGGGAAACTGCCCCCATATTAACCTCATTGTTACTATATTCATCCTACGATGAATCAAACAATTGGGCAGTTGAAGGATCGGTTTCGTTTTCTAATAATGTTTGCTTACGTTAAATAACTACAACAAACATTATTAACTAATCCTGTCACGTGTATATCGTTTTATTTCAAGTAGGATGAATTGCAAAGTGATGAGATTAATATAGGTACATCTTCCCTATTCCTAAACCTCAAGAGAACACACTCGAACTCAAAACCTTTCGTCCGATTTCAACAATGGAGAGGATGGTGAACCGCCGCCTAATGAACCATTTAGAAATCAACGGAACACTCCACCCACTACAGTTCGCTTTTCGTAGAGGGAAAGGCACAACCAACTAGCTAGCGCATCTAGCCGAAACTATAACCGAAGCAGCCAATAATGGAGAAAACTGTGAAAAAGTTACTCTAGACATCCAAAAGGCTTACGATCGTGTATGGCACCGACTCATTATGGAATCAATCATTAGTAGCGGCCTCGGAATGAAGATGCATAATTTTATACACAACTTTTTGCAAAATCGATCAGCAAGGATAAACTTTGCAGGAGCTTTATCGAAATCAGCACGACTCAAAAACGGCGTCCCACAAGGCTCAGTACTCTCAGTTTCTGGCCATAAATTCGTTCACCGTTGTTCCGAAAAATGTTCAAGTGCTCCTATATGCAGACGATATGGTTATCATTTCCACTGGAATACGCGTTTGTTACCTGCGACGAAGAATTCAAAAAACCGTGGAAATTATCGGAAAATCAGCTACTAGTATTGGTTTTCAATTATTACCCTCAAAATCATCAACCATGAAATGTTGCAAGCTAAAGCGACATCGCAATTGGCACCTCGAGGGGGGCAAATTGTATCGTCAAGGAAATTAACTCACTAGACCGAAAACAACTAGAATCCTCGGAGTCATCTTCGATCCAAAATGCAGCTTCAATCAGCACATAAAACAACTGAACGAAGACTGTCGGAGTCGACTAAATCTTTTGAAAGCTATTTCATGAAAAGCAGACCGCAAAACACTTCTGTATATTGGAAATGCCATTGTTACCTCCATGCTGATGTAGGCCTGGAAGTACTATGTAGAGAGAATATCGAGAAACTAGCACCAACATATAATCAAGTTATAAGAATTGCTTCTAGTGCCCTACGAACATCCCCTATAAGTTCAATAGTAATTTAAGCCGGATGCCTTCCCTTGGTTGGTAAATGACTGGACAATGCTTATCATTGGTACTTCGCGTACCTGCAGGTATAAAATAGATCCTACAGCGATCCTTAGCCTCTTGTCCAGTAACTCCTATCCCTACGTCCCCGTGGTGCCGACTGGGGTATAAGTAACCATAGGAAAGATCGGGTAACCAACCCCGGTGGGACCTTGATCATATGCTGACAGGGAAGGGGGGCTGCCCTCTTCAAAGGGTGCAGTCTATCTGAGCATCTGTTCTCCATGTCAGGGGCGGCTCAAAATAGCATCTGTTCTCCATGTTAGGAGCGCCATTGGTAGCACTGCAATAGTGACACTAGGTACTTCTGCACCGAATCGAAAAAATGACTGGTTTGATGGCGAATGCAAGCAGTTAGTAGAGGAAAAGAATGCCGTACGGGCAAGAATGCTGCAACACCGTACGAGAGCGAATGTGGAACGGTATAGATAGGCACGGAACAGGCAAAATTCTATTCTTCGAAGGAATAAGCACCAGAGGGAAGATCGAAACCGCGTAAAAATGGAAGCACTGTACCGAGCTAACGACACATGCAAATTCTACGAGAAGCTGAACAGCTCACGCAAAGGCTACGTACCACAAGCCGATATGTGCAGAGACCTGGATGGTAACCTTCTCACAGGAGAGTGTGAGGTGACTGAAAGGTGGAAGCAGTACTTCGACGAGCACCTGAACGGCAATGTTGCAGCTAACGAAAATGGCACGGTAATAAATCTAGGAACACGCGCAGAGGATGACAGGACCCCGACCCCAACCCCAACCGACCCAAGGAAATTGGTCGGTTGTAAAACAACAAAGCTGCGGGTGCTGCAGAAATGTCGCGAATACAACGTGCCCACACATCATCTTTTCATCGATCAGCGTATGATACAATCGATCGAGACCAGCTATGGCAGATCACGCACGAATATGGATTTCCGGAAAAACTGACGTGGTTGATCAAAGTAACGATGGATCAAGTGATGTGTGTCATCCAAGCATTAGGGACACTCTCGAGTCCCTTCGAATCTCGGAGAGGGTTACGACAAGGTGATGGATTGTTGTGTTTGTTGTTTAACATTGCATTGGAGGGTGTGATTCGAAGAGCTGGAATAGACACGAGTGACACGATCTTCAGGAAGTCTGTCCAACTATTTGGCATCGCCGACAACGTTGATATCGTAGCACGTAACTTTGAGACGATGGTGGAAACGTACATCAGACTTAAGGCTGAAGTTGGTAGGATTGGGCTTGTGATTAATGCGCTGAAAACAAAATACATGAAGGGAAAAGGCTCACGAGAAGACAATGTTAGCCTCCTACAACTAGATCAGATCGACGGTGATGAAATCGAGGTAGTAGACGAATTCGTGTATCTGGGATAACCGCCGATAACGACACCAGCAGAGAACTAAAAAGGGACATTATGGCTGGCAATCGTGCCTACTTTGGACTCCGATGGACGCTAAGATCGAACAAAGTTCGCCGAACTACAAAGTTGACCATCTACAAGACATTAATTAGACCGGTAGTTCTCTACGGCCACGGAACATGGACATTGCTAGTGGAGGACCAACGCGCCCTTGGTGTCTTTGAACGGAAATGGTTCTCGAAAACGAAACGACGGGTACAAGAAGAAGAGGCGCGCAACAAGCAAGGTGGATCGATCAAGTAGAAGGCGACCTGCGGACCCTCCGCAGACAGCAAGGCTGGCGAATTACAGCTATGGACCGATTACAATGGAGACAACTTCTGCGCACAGCAAAGGCCACATCGGCCTTGGTCTGATTGGTAAGGTAAGGTAAGCCTTCCCTTCAAACATTTAGCTACAATCGATAGCTTGATAAAAACATGTGCAATACTGGAAGAATGTACTAAAGAATCCAATCATCTGTGGATAAAAGCCAATGATGTATTCCAAAACCTTGTGGGCATTGCATGCAAAGTGTCATCAACTTTGGTGTGAGCAAACGCAGCACCCATTTGGAAAACAGCTTTTTCATACCCAAATGTTCGTGTATGATGGTGTAGACACTACCTTTTGATACCTTCTGAGCGTCAGCTATCTCTTACAACTTCACTTTGCGATTGCCCATGATGATTTTCAGGGTTTTTTCAATATTTTCCGGAATAACAGCCTAATTTGGCCGACCAGGGCGTTCAGGATCATCCGTGTCCGAACGACCACGTTTGAAATTGTTTTGAATCCATCGTTTTCAAGATCACAAAAGTAGCTTCACTTAAACCTTTTTAACTCAATAAATAATAAACCAAACGTCATGAAATGTTGACAGTAATCTTTTGAAGGTTGGTACTTTCGAAAAATCATATGGATATTTTATTAGTGGCACCATCTGGTAGTTAGGCCTGGGACTTATTGACCGATGTGTTACTTGTACCTGCTCAGCAAGTTATTGGTTTAGCTCCTGAAAGGGGCTATAAGAACCGACGACTTGATGGCAACCGTAGCCATGAGCATCATATAGGGAAGAGAATCTCCTTCAAAAAGCAAGTTCACACTAACAGCACTAGAATCGAGCCCTCGATTGACATAATAAATCCAATAGATGGGGTCAACGAGCCCGCCATCGTTCCGCGTAATGTTAACAATAGGGAGGAGGCAGTCCCATGCTCCCTATCCAAATCGTTTTACTTGAGTGCCCTGATGGTCCCTCCCTTTCCCCGTTATATGTTATTTAATATATTTTGTACACAACAAATTAAGATATCATTATAGACAAAAATGCAAATTTATTCAAATTTCAAACTTGAATGGATTGTTACTGAAAAATAAATAAAACTTATATATATATATATCCTACTAGCCCTGGGAAAGCTGAAAACAAAATAGATCATTCCAAATATCAAAGATGAAATTTAAAAAAGAGATATTATTTTATAAGACATTGTAATATTTGTAATATTTTACTTTATACTGTTCTAGCAACATTTCAAAGATAGCAATTGGAGTGAACGAAGAGTCCGGTTGGATAATTTCTGAAATAAATGGCTTAACAATATTAAAATATCCTACATTACTTATAAGCACATGCCAGTCTTTAATGAACATAGTAATTGATGTTCCGAAGTGCAATTCTAAATAAAATGTTATGCTGAAATGCTGAAATACAAATTCAGCCTTTGATGCCTGTCATGTTGTTCCAGGCTCTTACATAGTTTTGGAATGCAAAGATGATTCCAAAGCGTGCTAAAATTATTAATTAAATGAGAATGGAAGATATACAATATGATTTAGAGGTATAAGATCTTCAGTCGCACCTCCTCACTTCGCTGTTGTCAGATTGACAACATTGTCCAGGCTACGCCAACCAGCGTCTCCATGTTTCAGCTGGCAGTCTTTTGTGATCATATGACTCGAAGAGGCGTGAGGTAGGAACTTGTGAGGACGAGAGGTCGGTCGCACCCTCCTTCGAAGTTGTCAACTCACCATTTGAAGCCCGTGCTCGAAAAAAAACAACTCAAATCCTTAAACTCATGTGTAATGTTATGCGTTCAATGATATTTTTTTTCACGCAAGGATTCTTAACGAAAGAAATTTGACAACTATTTTCCGAAAACAGCTCTCAATAAATAACAGTGGTAGTACATTTAGAACACTGAGTAGAGAGCAAGCAATAAGCTAATTGTTAAAAAAAGCGCATAACGTATGAAGCACTTAGGAGCATGTAAGTTACTTATATTACTTATATTACTAATACATTCATTGAATTAAACTATTATATAGATTACCATTAAGTATTTTGTAAGTAGCAAATCGGGAACTGGTTGTTTAAATGAAATCAATGTCTCGGAAGCTGCTATAAAGTTAGAGACACGAGATCAATTTCCTTCTCCCCAGATTAATACGACGATCGCGCCTGTACTCATGGTTGCAAGTAGTTAAATTAATTAGATTCAGCATACCCAACTATGTCAACACATTGTCAATACAGCTATTAGCTACCGATCGTAGAATAAATCAAAACCATGTTGTCAGAACGACGAATTTTTTTTAAAGAAACATTTACATGCCCTTTGAGCTAAAATTTAACTCGTGCATGCCAACTAGCATCACTATTAAATAGAGTAATATTCCCCTAACCAAATAGTTGTTTTAGTTTAGCGGTGTGAGAGTTTCGAAAAAAGACGTCCGATTCAGCGTTTGCAGAACATTATTCGTCATTTTGGAAAACCGGTCTTGAATTGCAAAAGTAAATATCTTGTTATAACTAATTACAATAATTTATTACTAGCGCAATGTAAATTTGCCGGCTTGAAATAAAACAAACTAAACCACCGGAGTTTATCATGTTTCGATAGGATATTATTCGTTTAACGTATTTGAATAACTTGAAATATCGTGCATCTAAAAATACACTGTTTGATACAGAGCACTTGAATCTAGCTTGAATCAATGGCACAGATCAAATAACGTTTTCTGAAATTTTATTTTTTTGTCAACGACATAAAATACAATAACATACGAGAGTAAATACTAAATAAATGGAAATTTTGAAAACATAATATCGATTTAGCGAACAAAATTAAATCCGTGGATACAATACTGCATCTGCTTTTTTCTTATATAAAACATGATCAAGCTTCAAAACAAGGTTAATAAACATGCAATAAATATTTCAGATCAATGCAAGACATGTTTTTTTTAAAGCAATGTTTTCATTAATATTAATTGAAAAGTACTTCCTATTTTTGACGTCGTGAAAGCACGCTGAAGCGTATCCACTATGATGTGATATTATTATTGTTGTGTAGAGTAATATTTACTCCCAAAATCATACCAATTCAAATCGTCTGCATAGCCATTTGTTTGCGATTGGTATCATAAGGAAATTACTGCAGTTACGTTGATTTCTCTTTATAAATTTTCTCTTCGCATTGTAACGGCAAATTGTTGTAGTTTATCCCTAGCAATATGTCCTCAAGATAGGGGTGGGTGTTGGCCAAATTTAGATTTTTCAGATATAATCCTAAATAGATTATAGAGTATTTTTCATACAACGCCCGTGCTCCATGACAATATTTTCTATTGTGATGTGTCCAACTCAATGGGTAAATTGAATTGAAGGTGAGTTTGAAAGAAGGGAAACTTGGAGTAAAGCACACGTACCCACTGGTTGACACTAAATATTGGCCAACGTGCTTTTGCACATTTGTTTGAGAATTTGTTAAGCGACACAAATTTCCAAATTGGATCCGAATAGTTTGGATGCCGTGCTGCATCAGTGCCCGGACTTTTTGTTCGTGAATCTGGACACTTTTCAAATCACAAACTAGCATGCAGCGATGAGCTTGTAAATTAATCATAATAGCATATTAGCGATAAATCTGAGAGGGTTGAATGATCGATTTCTTTTACAATTTTTCCAAGTTGTAACGTTCCGCCCACTTGCATGTTAGGCAGTGGGAATTTATTTCGTGATTTGGAATTGGTGCATTGTGAATTTATAGTTAGGTTATAACAGGATTTGGTGGGACTGCATAGGGAAACACACAATGAGAGTAGCTGAGCGGAAGAGATAAATAGAAATGAGCTTTCAGATGATTTGTTTATAGATCAAACCAATAATTAACCTTCAAACATTAAATGTAATCACTAACAAAAGAGGGTGACAGTAACAGTATAGACCAGTAACATTTCAAGATTAAGGGGCTATTAAGTAGAACAGCCGACTGAATTCATCAGATATAGCTCGAATGGGCTTCAGCTTAATAAACAACTGAGTATTGTAGTCATTTATTCAATGAAATGTTCTCACTATTCTCATTCAATGCTCATTTCAGCCAATAGTGTCCAACGCATAGTTATAATCAACCATCGGCAGCCCGCAACAACAACTATTTGTTTCTTTTCATAGAAATGGCTATGCTCTTCAAACATCCGGGGGATGTTACAAGGATTCTATTTATACCATTGTTCTTAATTTTGTTTCTTTTCAAGCAACAAATAATTTATTTCTACCAAATTTTGAAGACAATATCTAATATCTCTCTATTTCTCAAAACTGTTTTAAGTAATAATACTTCAATTAGGCATGAGGATGAATTGATGTACCAGAAACTGGACGGACACCTGCGGAGTTGGGTACAGACGACTCGTGAGGTAGTAAGTGCTCTCAAGGACGTTGAGCAAGACAGGTAATTGTTAGCCATTGTATCTATATAAATAATTTATTTTTAATAGGTTTGCGTCGACCATCGGTTGAATCGGTTGTGTCGATACTTTGTTCCGCAATATTTTGTTATCAGGCGTAGCGGATTGTCTATTGTTTCAGTTGCCTATTTTTCGTTGTGCGAGTGATCGAGTGAGCATGAGAAGTCTTGGTTTGCCGGGTAAGATGGGTCGGTGGGGAGGTACATAAATTGTGATCCAAATTATTTGTTCACCATGCTCGTCGGGCCACCCTATTTTGGAACAAATCTGCCAATGTCCCATTTTGTAAGTGACTCCAGCGGCATACTTACTGTTGGTGTAGATCGGTCCAAGTTGGCTCTCAAGCGTTGAGATGAGTTACCCTGTTTTCCTAATGAAATACCACTATCACACTCTGTGAGTGGCCCCAATAGCATCCTTACTGTTGTTTCAAATCGGTCCAGCATTATAAAACATCTCCTAGTTTCCCAATGAAAAACCACAATCACACTTTGTGAGTGGCCCCAATAGCATCCTTACTGTTGGTTTAAACCGGTCAAAATCGGCTTTTCAGCATTTTTAAAAATCCTTTGTTTTCCCAATGAAAAACCACAATCATACTTTGTGAGTGGCCCCAATTGCATCCTTACTGTTGGTTTAAATCGGTTCAAATCGGAAATCGGAACTAATTTTTAAATACACCACTTGACAGCTTATCGTTAACCAAAACGAACCCTGCTGCCACCCAATCCGGTTATCCAAAATCCCAGTGATTTCTGGTGGAAGTGCAGTGGACTCCGCGGCTTACAATATAGCGAGTATCACGTCAACATACCTTTTCCTTACTTGATCTGCATTCGGGCGGGACCGGCGCCGGTATTGCCTTAGTTTGGGACCACCAGTTTTTACACATTGAAGATGTATGTTAGTCCCAAGCTTCATCTGTTGGTTCTCTGTGTAATAACAGCTTATCTGTTAACAACCGAGTAGCAACCTCGGGTCGTCAATCATGCTCATGCTCAATATGTCCTCAAGATAGGTTTATAAACAGGTCTGGGATATCTAACGCTCATGCCCATGTAACAAAAACATGATCAGAAAATCAATGGCACGAGCGCAACCATATTCAGCTAGCAAGACCTGCTGTACTACAATTTAACTCGACAACATATTGGTTGCGAATCTGTTTTCGCTCATCGTTTTGCAGCTCAACTTATGTGTTTTGCGTACGTCACCAGACAAGCCCGACAAGATTTACGATAACCTGTGTCGTGTTCAGTGATGAGAATGGACTGCTATGTTGCTGTCGCATTTTGTCGTTGGTTGTGACATAAAAAAAAAGTTAAAAAAATTGAAGGCAGCAAAAACCTAGAATTGAACTACGAATTTTTCGATTGTTGTAGCCACTGTGACTAACGTGAAAATGAAGTATAATTTTATGACTTGATTGCTTATATTTCTGGTCGTGGTGGTCTAATGTTTGACCAGAGATAGTTTTTTATGCGATTTTTCAGACTTGCTGAATAGTTAATGACTGACGTGACAATTCCCATGCCTGCTTATAACATATTATAAGTCCCTCTGCTCCCTCTGCGATTCATCTAAATCTCAATGTTAGATGAGAATCTTATGCTAGCGAATCAATCTTTGACAAAATCTTGTTCCATCTCTTGCATCTAGTTAAATCTCCTTGCAACGTCCTTCATCCTTTGCAGAAAATTTCGAAAATCATCATCAATCTTCTCACTATCTACTAAACGTGCAAGCATCTCAAAACAGCAGATTAAAAAATTTACTGCACCTTACACGGTATGGCAAGCCGGTGATTCCGGCCCAAGCCATCACCAATGCTGGTTTCTGTCGCCTGGTGACCGTCAGCATGTCGGCATGGGTTCGTGATCTTTCTGACAACCAAACTCTGTTATACTGTTTATTCACGATCTGCTGTACGGTGAACAGTTTCTCGTTGGTAAACACGATATTCTTCAACCTTCCTTCCGCAGCCCTCTTCAGCAACGCCTTTGCTCTTTTTACCCGTTCTTTTTTCTGCCTCACCGAAAGGTCTTGGACCTTCTGGATCTTGTAGGGCTTGGCCTGAACTTTAACTTTCAGGACCGGATTGAGACCGGATTCGATCCGATACGTTGAGATTCTCCGCTAATTTAGTGGCACTGCGACGAGGATTTTTCTTAAGGCCCCTCTTGACGATCTTCACCTTGGTAGGTGTCACCACAGTAGCTCGACGTCCTCCACCGTACCTTTTTTGGTACTTCCGGTCTCCAGGTATCTTTGGACTGTACGGTGTTCAAAACTTCTATACACACCTAAATCGGCCAGCTCACGAACTATAACCTTCTGTCGTTTTCAAGGGCTGAACAAGGCAACCACAGCACCACGTTTCTGCCCGAGATCCATTTTTCCGGATAACACTTGATTACAAAACTAACACATACATCCACAGACACTCGAGACACAATGTAAACAAAGCGACGAGGGGTCGTCCAATACAGTTTGCAATGTGTGCAACATAATAATGACTGTTGAAGTAATGTAGCAGTTCAATTGCCGGACCTGTATAAAGCCGCACCCTCTGCCAGTGGCAGATAATTGTGTCTGGCAGGCTAAACAATAAAAGCTCCGCGAAGTATTTATCCACGTAATGTGGACGCATGGCGTAGTTTGTTACATTCTCGCTTTATAAGCGGCAGGTTATGCGTTTAATTCCCAGCCCCCCAATCAACAACTTTACGTTAGAAAGTATTTATGCAATCAAGATAACTACGTAAAGCAGTAAAGCGTAAAGTGTAAAGCCGATTTTTCATTAAGGTAATGTTACGCTCATTTCTGAAGTAACAATTTAGAGGAAATTTTTATCGGCACAATTATTTCGTAACGTTTGTGCGAAAATCGACTAGGAAAGTTTTAGAGCCAATTACAATTTTACTGAATACCGATTTGAAATTTCTTAAAATGTATACATTGCTTTAACCAGCCACAGGCTGAAATTCTCGATAATAAAGCCGATAAAAAGTATACATTTCTCACAGATAATGTACACCTTGTCCAATATATTCTCATACCAAATGAAACTCTATTTATTTCAAATCGATAATCCAGATTTTATTGATAACTTTACCCATTATATTGCAATATAATACTGATCAAATAGAGCATATGTTTAAGAAAAACACCGCTTTTAACCTTCTTGACCAGCTTCAGACGTTTTTCGAAACGGTCACAGGCGTCACGGACGACTTCCATCGGCATTTCGTCCCAAATTTGTTTGATTACGGTTTTGAATTGGTTCATATTAGACGCCCTGTGGCCATTTACTTTCGCCAGCAGGTATGGCCATACGAAATAATCCAAGGGATTCAGATCTGGTGAACTGGGAGGCCATTCATTCTTGTCCAAAAAGTCGGTCAAATTTTTTTCGGCACCAGCCTTGAAGGAGATTTGCAGTATGCGATGGCGCTCCGTCCTGCTGAAACACATAGTGATCATCTCCAAACACCTTTTGTACATATGGCTTGATAACTTTCTCCAAAACTTATAATATACGGCATTCACTTTAACGCCTTTTTCGATGAAAACCAGTGGTAATTTGCCTCGCTTGCAAATTGCTCCCCAAACCATCACTGACGCAGCACTTTGGAAACGTGGAATATTCCTATCACTCTCTGGAACAGTTTTCGAAGAGAGATAACACAATCTGTCGTTCTGGACATTGTGGGGTTGTTGCAAGACGAATAAATTTTCATCGGAAAAGATAAATTCGTCCCCACCGTGCCGCGACAAAAGCAGACTTGCTCTTTCGAGTCGTTTCTGCTTGGAAGGTTCCGAAACTCCGTGAACCTTACGTTTCTTGAAAGCTTGGAATCCGAGGCCATTTGCAGTATATGGTGCATTGACGATCTCGAAACATTCAGATCTGCGGCCATTTTACGTACAGAGCGCTGTGATTTTCGTCTAATCCGTTCCCTGACCACTTTAACAACTCGTGCAGTCTGCACCGTACGAGTACGACCGGATCTCTTCCGGTCATCCAACGAGCAGGTTCGGATGGTTCGGTACACAAAATTACGCTTTACTCCGAGGTTTTTCAAATTTCTGAAAATAGCGCCCGGGAGCTCACCTTTCAAAAACTTTTTTATCACCACAGCACGAAACTCCTTCATCGCAGCCAACAAAACAATAAGAGTATCAAAAGCTCCTTCCACTCCAAATAGAAGAAAAGCATTCGATAGGCTAAAAACAGCTATTAAAATATCAAAAAAAAACATCCAGATATGCAAATTTACAAATATACGCTAGGGAACCGGAGACAGGAATTTAAGATAGCCTTCAAAAAACACATAGAAAAAGAAATCAGGGAATTCTTCATAAATCTGAATGATTTCGACATAGGACAGCGTATTAAAAAAACACATAGGTTTTTGAAAGGTTTTGTTAAACAGAAACATAAGAAAGGAGTAAACATAAGCACACGAGTCTGGGAACAACTTTTGATTACACTCCTCTACTACCACCTCCCACAGATTATGAAATCAAGGAAATTATTAGGTACACAAGCAATGGGAAATCTGCAGGACCTGATCGTATTTATATGGAATATATTAAAAATGCGAACGAGGAAACATTAAACACAATCATTGGGTTAATCCAAAAAAGTATACACAGAAAATGTACTTCCTACTGAATGGCTGAAATCAAATCAAATACCTATCCCAAAGAAAACAGGAGCATCAGAGGCACATCATTTCAGGAGAATATCTTTATGCAATGTAGTATACAAAATATATGCAAAATGAATAGCCAAGCAATTAATAAGTAATGCAGGCGAGCCAGATTTATACCAGGCAGCGTTTACAAACAATAGATCTACAGAAGACCATATATTTGTCACCAGGAGAATCATGGAAGAATATTGGAATGCAGGAAAGGATTTGTATGTATTGGCATTGGACATTAAAAAAGCATTTGACACTGTGAAAGTGAGTAATACCAGAGACATCCTGATCAGTCTAAAAGTACCGACAAGATTTGTTGATAGAGTTATAGCATGCATGAAAGACGAAGTTACAAGAGTATTATGGAACAACCAGCTATCTGGAGAGGTGAGAAGAGGGAAAGGAATCAAGCAAGGTTGCCCGTTATCGCCAATACTATTTAATTACATTATCCAAGATATAATTCGTAACATTGCTGAAAAAATACCCGAACTAAAGTTAATGGATCTAAAGGTTCTCAAATTGCCGTTACTATTAGCGTTTGCAGATGATTTGCTCATAATAGCAACCAGTATAGATAATCTAGAGCACACACTGAAAAAAACTCGTCAATCAATTAGGAGAAATAGGATTAGAATTAAATTACGACAAATGCCAGTTACTACTGAGATTTACAAACAATAACGATCAGATACCAGAAGAAATAGTACTAATTGGAAAAACTTTTAAGGTATGCAACAGGATAAAATATTTAGGAGTTTGTCTTACAGCATCCTTAGATAGGCGATCAACAAATAGACAACGATGCGAAAATGCATATAAAACAAGTAGAACAGTTCTAGATTTTTGTAAGAAATGTAACCCCTCGTGGGAATTAGGGAAGTATATATGAAAAACAGTGATAGCCCCGTCTATAATATATGGAACGAAAGTGGCAGTTCTGACAAAAAAAAAGTAGAGTAAATATGGCAAATAATGAAAAGCTTATTTTAAGAAGTATTTTTAATCATTTTCAGAAACCAGCAAATATTAAATTTAATGTCAAGGCACTGTTGGAAGGAAAAACAATAAATAGGAGAGCAAGAATAGGAAGAATCAGTTATTATGGTCACATTCTAAAAAGAGGTGAATTACAAATATTGGAAAAGAAACATTAAGAACTGAAAAATAGAGTTAAAGCCGATTAATTGACACAGGAATAAAAAGATATAAATTAATCTAGGTAGGTTCGCTTAACTGGTTTATGTGGGAATGTAATATAAGTATTTAAAGATACACTATTCAAGATAAAAAGAATATGAAAAAATACATACATATATACAAAACAAAAAATGAAATTAAACTGAGCACAAAACAACTAAGTTAGGAAATCACAAAAAAATTAAATACATAAATACTAAATTAATATACTACGTTAGATATAACCCTTAGGCTTTAGAAAAAAAACAATGATAAAAAAAATCAGACCTAACCATTAAAGAAAATTTTAAATACTAGAATGCTAGCAAGAACCCTAATAATAAAAAAATAAATATAAAAGAATATAAAAAACTACAAGGTACAGCCCAGTGGGGTTATGCGCAAAGGTGACGTAGGACTACGCAGCAACCTAATTCCCAATTGATTTAAGTCAGTCGGGAAGCTACGCTTTCAATCCGCTCGGAAATATCATAGACGAAGCTGTTCATAATGCTTATCGCTTTGGAGGAAACGGCAGTATCGGGTTAAAATGCTTCAGCACCCGGTAGATGTGGTGCTATACGTTTTCTTTTTCCGAACTTTGTTACTGGAACTGTTTGCCTTCCGAGGTGGTGGAGCAAGAATGCACCATAAGAGCACATCCAGTTGATATGATCGACCTCCTGGAGATCATTATCCTTATTGCGTTGTAGATGGTTGTGGTCTGTTTGGAAATTCAAAGTCTATTATTGCCGATAGATGTCTAGGTCGAAAAAGTGCTAATGGAACGTTCGACCAGCTTTAGGAAGTAAATATGTAAGAAAATTCTATTCTACACTCTTTAGAAAGCATTTGGTGGCTCTTTATGATGATACGGCCCGGTTGTATTTTCTACGATGGTTGAGAGGGCCACTATCTTTAATGCGTAGAAGATACTTATGGATCTGTTGGTTCGTTGGTTGTTCAACGCGCTTTGCCATTAACTCCGGGACGCGGCGTTTAAAGCAATGCCATGTTCAGTCGGGTAATGGAAATTTCAAACAGCACCAGAGAAAAATTCAAACAAACTCTTTAATTGACAAATGGATTTCGTCGACCTGAAAGGGACGGATTTAGTTGACGGAGGAGAAACATGGTTCGCGATTGAACTTGGGCTTTCTTCTTGGTATTCTTGGTTCAGTTCCTCGTCGTTGCGGGTGGCCATCTGCGGGTGACGTGGGATAATTCTTGTCTCGTTGTTGTCACGGGCGGCATTTCCCGCCAACTCATAGGCTTCAGCAGCCATGTTTCTCGCAACGAGGTTGACGGGAGCATCGGCATCAAAAGCCAACTTGACCATCATCAAAGGAGGCGAACTTTAGTTATTGTGCCACAATAATTAGTTTTAATTATTACACGCTAGATGGATGATTTTCTTAACCGAAACATTTCTAATTTGCTTGCCACCGCCAGCAACTAATCCGCTATGCACAACTAACAGGTTGGCTGATAAGTCCCCGGTCTGACACATAGATGGCGTCGCTAGTATTAAATGCATATTATTTTTATATAGTACCAACCTTCAAATGATTCGTGTCAAAATTTGACGTCTGTAAGTCAATTATTTTGTGAGATAGAGCGTCTTTTGTGAAGCAACTTTTGTTATTGTGAAAAAAATGGAAAAAAAGGAATTTTGTGTTTTGATAAAATACTGTTTTCTGAAGGGAAAAAATACAGTGGAAGCCAAAAGTTGGCTTGATAATGAGTTTCCGGACTCTGCCCCAGGGAAATCAACAATAATTGATTGGTATGCAAAATTCAAGTGTGGTGAAATGAGCACGGAGGACGGTGAACGCAGTGGACGCCCGAAAGAGGTGGTTACCGACGAAAACATCAAAAAAATCCACAAAATGATTTTGAATGACCGTAAAATGAAGTTGATCGAGATAGCAGAGGCCTTAAAGATATCAAAGGAACGTGTTGGTCATATCATTCATCAATATTTGGATATGCGGAAGCTCTGTGCAAAATGGGTGCCGCGCGAGCTCACATTTGACCAAAAACACCAACGTGTTGATGATTCTGAGCGGTGTTTGCAGCTGTTAACTCGTAATACACCCGAGTTTTTGCGTCGATATGTGACAATGGATGAAACATGGCTCCATCACTACACTCCTGAGTCCAATCGACAGTCGGCTGAGTGGACAGCGACCGGTGAACCGGCTCCGAAGCGTGGAAAGACTCAAAAGTCCGCTGGCAAAGTAATGGCCTCTGTTTTTTGGGATGCGCATGGAATAATTTTTATCGATTATCTTGAGAAGGGAAAAACCATCAACAGTGACTATTATATGGCGTTATTGGAGCGTTTGAAGGTCGAAATCGCGGCAAAACGGCCCCATATGAAGAAGAAAAAAGTGTTGTTCCACCAAGACAACGCACCGTGCCACAAGTCATTGAGAACGATGGCAAAAATTCATGAATTGGGCTTCGAATTGCTTCCCCACCCACCGTATTCTCCAGATCTGGCCCCCAGCGACTTTTTCTTGTTCTCAGACCTCAAAAGGATGCTCGCAGGGAAAAAATTTGGCTGCAATGAAGAGGTGATCGCCGAAACTGAGGCCTATTTTGAGGCAAAACCGAAGGAGTACTACCAAAATGGTATCAAAAAATTGGAAGGTCGTTATAATCGTTGTATCGCTCTTGAAGGGAACTATGTTGAATAATAAAAACGAATTTTGACAAAAAAATGTGTTTTTCTTTGTTAGACCGGGGACTTATCAGCCAACCTGTTAAACAACAACACAACCACCCCCAAGGCGGGTGTGAGGTGTGGCAGTTTGGTACGAACACTCCTCCCAATATTTTCTTCGGTTGTTTGTTGATCGTTCTTTTTTATTCCCCCCGGCTGGGGTCTGAAAAAAAGATTTTTTACCCCGGCGCGGCGAAAATAAAAAAAATAAAAAAAAACCAAAACAAAAAAAAAACCAAAAAAAAATCTTTTTTTTGAAAAACAATTTTATTCCCCCAGAAAAGGAGGGATTTTTTGGGCGGGGGGGAAACATGATTCGCGATTGAACTTGGGTTTTTTTTTTGTTTTTTTTGGTTCATTCCCTCGTTGTTGCGGGTGGCCCTCTGCAGGTGACGTGGGATAATTCTTGTCTCGTTGATGTCACGGGCGGCATTTCCCGCCAACTCGTAGGCTTTAGCAGCCATGTTTCTCGCAGCGAGGTTGACGGGAGCATCGGCAACAATAGCCAATTGCACCAACGCCTCTCTGGGCAACGACTGCTCACCAGTGCTGCTGTCGGCTACGGTCCAACTGCAGAACCTACTCTGCACAGCTCTACGACCACCGAAAAATAAATTCAAAATGCGAAGGTGTACCCCTTATATAACATTCATGGCTCCCTAGGAGACGTTCGTTACTTAAATATGAAGCCTGTGCTAGGAAAGTACTGTGTATTTGGTAAATTTACTCTGAAAAATCTACATTATAAGACATCACCTTATATTTGCGTTAATTTCAATAGTTGAATGTTATAAATCAAAAGATTTAAATATTGGAATCGAAGCGTAGAAAGTGTCCCGATCGATTGGTGCAAACGAGTACACTACCGTCTTCCATGGTGATGCGAAGTTTGTTCGTATTATAAAAAATTGATTTTTACTGTATTTTTCAGAATTCAAATAAGCTGAAATCTAGAAATTAAATGCACTCAGAGTGACAAACTTTGCTATTATAATGTTATCCTTGGTCCTGACAGCCAGATACAATGATAAAGATCAACAAAACACCCTTAATTTCAACCAAATTCTTTAACACAAGGTAAGCAATCAAATAACCACGACAAAATGTACTATATTTTAAACAAATAACATATAACGGGGGAAGGGAGGGACCATCTGGGCACTCAAGTGAAAAGATTTGGATAGGGAGAATGGGACTGCCTCCTCCCTATTGTTAACATTTCGCGGAACGAGGGCGGGCTCTTCGAACCTATCTATATGGTTTATTCTGTCAATCGAGGGCTCGTTTCTGGTACTGTCTGTGTGACCTTGCTTTTGGAAGGAGATTCTCTTCCCTATATTCGCGGGTTTCGCGTAAGTGTCTCTGCTTACGGGCCCGCACAGACGTTTTTGGCCCTTCATACAGGAGCTTGATGATCACCGACAACTATAGAATCCTGATCAAATCGTTTTTCAGATTATTCCACAGCTATGGAAAGTTACCTTGCTTCAATAGATGGTAGTATTACATCATCATCATCATCATCAGTCTGAAATGTTTCACTATCCAGTCGAACGATGCAAAACATATTTTAAAACTACGAGTTTGTCTTTTCAGCCGCCAGGCAAGCATGGGAAAAATCGGTTCACTTTGCACAAATTTCTCACTCATACGCATAAACCTTCAGAAGTGAGCTTAACCACGTTTGAGTTATTCCGATTCTGTTCATTACTATTCCGCTTTCATTCTCTTCGTAGAAAATAGAATTGAGCAAAACTAGCATCTGATTGTATACTGAATGAATTGGACTGTAGCATTGTGGACAATTTCTCAGTGCCATTTTTTATCCGGTGAATAATTAACGATTGCATACAGTTTGATTCAGCTGAGCGAGATTAATTGAATCACACTCATTTCTTCAAATAATACCTTAAACATAATTTAACATTTTAAATAATGATCTAACATGATGTTAAGGAATCAAATGCAACATAAAAACATAAAGCGTCATATTAAGCCGTATCTCGGCTATGATCATTCCAGCTGATTGCAGCTTGCGTTGAGTGGCAACGCATTCATTCAGGTATAACGTAAAGATGAAAATTTGTTTCGTATGATTCTGTTTTACTCGTTTATTCTTTCTACAGTTTTCGTTTTCGAGGATTCGCGTAGAACCGTTTGATAAGAAACATCACAATCGTTCACTATTCTGTTAGCAACCGAGTGTTACTATTTTATATCGGTGTTGCTGATGCGAGTGAAAGACTTTTCCCATGCTTGCCGCCAGGTCTAGGTCCGCACCGAATTCTTTCTTTTTTCCTTGAACGAATGATTGGTCATCTGCTCCCGCCATTTAGACATTTTCACTCTGTCGTTGGTTAGTGGAACATTTTCTTCTTCCTGAAGGCATACGGGTTCACAGTAGATAAATAAGGAAATTGGATAGACATCAACATCGCATTATTTTGTCGTAATGTACCGTATCTAAGTTTTGTGTTGCTATGCAGTCATTACTTCCATTGTAGTTAAATTGTAGATTATTCAGTGAAAGTTCTTGTGTTCCTATTCTTGACATGTTTCAAGACTTCAATGTTTTAAATAAACAATTAAAAAAACACTTTACGAGCATATCAGTAGAACTATTGTGATTGGAAAACTAGGAAAATTTAAATCAATACTTCACTTGATCACCTAGGTAGGTCGTAGGTCCCTAGGAAAATCTTACTGAAATAGGGTAGGAAACGACCTAATCAGGGGTGATTGTTTTCATCAGTTGTTATGATAGAGGTGTTAAACTCCTGTAATTTCCGGATTATTAAATAATTTAATGATATGAATATAAAGTCTATTCATAGGGTTAAATTTTCAGTGTATAAAACATTATTGACAACACATTATTTACTCTCATAATGGAGATTTTAAATACATCATGGTTTTCTATATCAGTGTCCTACCTGCTGAAGAAGATCATTTTAATTTTTACATTTTACATTTTACATTCGTTTTTTTTTCCTTAGGTCTATTTGCTATTTATTTTTCAGTTCATGATGAGAATACAGTGATTAAAACTATGAAAATTTACATCTAGGTGAAAATTCAAAGCGTTCACATCAATTCTATTGTTAAATTGAATAAGAAGAAGTAGAGCAGAGGTAGAGCAAAGTCGATGTAATTGATACTAATTAAAGAATCTTCACTCTTGAAGCTCTGTTTATTTCTACTAGGGCAGGACTCACCAGGTCATCGAAAGTTAACTGTCTCCATCCATCCATTATTGCTGCTAGCTTCTGCTGTAAAGCCATCAAAGCCAGGCCTACCAGATAATTCGTTCTGGTCGGCAGGCTTCGGGAGCTCCGGAAAGTCGTCCACCGCAATCGGAGGTGGTGGAGGTGCAATGGCTCAACAAATTTCTCGGTTTCGGTGGTTTCACACTTGTTGATTTTTTTAGTAGTCCAGTCTACTTTGCTACGTTGGCGTAACTCTTCTGGACCAACAACTTTTTGTTCTGAACACACGAAATGGCAGTATGCGCTTGCTCTTGGCGGCAGAGTTTGCATGATAGCAGCTGTCCCTTGTACATGATGAACGCTTGCTGCCCGTCGATCGTGACCCACGAATCGATGTTTTTCCGTATTGTCATTTGGGCCGACCATGTGCCGAGTGGAATACCTCCGAAATCAAAACCATCACTCCATGTTAGTTCGTTCAGCGACAAAACCTCACCTTAAACGCTAAGGAACCCAACTATCTTCTCCTCGCTCATATCTTCGGGAAGGTCATGAACCTTAACTTCTACACTACCGTCTTCCATGGTGATGCGAAGTTTGTTCTTTTTTCCACCAAGCTCCACTTCGTGGCGACCGTCATGTTCTTCTACTATTTTCTGTGCCGTGTCAGGTCGCTGACCTTAACGAACGCACATTGTTCACCCCTGTGACACTGCACTCTCTTTACGTCTTCTTTCTTCAAATCTAGCACTTGTTTACAGAAAGCATGCACTTTTTCATAGGACGGTTTCACTGGGAAACACGAGAAGTCGATCCGGAACGTATCTTTTCGTCCCATCGCGATACACTAGAAGCGCACGACGCAGCACTGTAGACGATAGAAAGAACATCAACTGTACAAGCTTGATTCGCGATAAATGCAATCGAATAAACACGTCTGCACGTCTCAGAAGCTGAGTGATAACTCACATTTGTTCACATTTACCGGAGGGAATGTTGTAATCAGCTCCTTCTCACATCTAGAGTTGTTGCCAGAATGCCATATTGAATATTGACTTGAATTCATTTCATATATGGGGGCGACCCCGGCGTAGTGGTTAGCATCCATACCTCTCACGCCAAAGTCACGAGCCCAAATCTCACCCCCGGACAAGTTAAGAAAAAAAGAGGTGTTTAAGTGACTACGAAAAAAAGGCAAAAAAGGTACCGGAAATTGTCTAATGGAAACCCTGCTTTAAGCGGAAGCCATGGCATTACTGTTGCGTTTGATTATGACTATTTGTCCACTCCTCTTTGTTAACCACACTCTATTTCTAAACAACTCAAAATTGAGTACGATTGACTTAAATCCGTCAAAAGTATGGCTATTCAAAAGTGAGTAAAGATAGTTAGGAGTAACACTTTGGCAATTAGTAAACATCGATCGGATTCAAGCCGATGTTGACTGTTTGTAGGCTTACCACTACGAACAACCTTTACTCACTTTTGAGTACACAGAAAAAAAATCTTGTAGTGAAAGATAGAGAGGTACGTGGTTGTGTGTGTTGGCAGTAGTTTGCATCGCATCAGCGGCAACAACAACAACAACGGTATCATCTGGCACGACGTCTGCGGCAGTAGCACCTCGTCGCGCGTCGCGTTGTTCTGCGTCGCGGATTACTAGTGTGCGTGTGCAATTGGTTCCGGTGAGCTGAAGTTAGAAGAGTGTTGCGTGTCGCGGGATTCAAAAAACTGCATACAATCAATTGCGTTGCTGTGTGTTGGTGATTTTTCCTCAAGCGAGCTCAGGTCCTAAGTGTCGTCGTTCGCGGGTATTGTGGGGGGAAGATAGTGTGTATTGTTTAGCAACCGTGTAAAGTTAGAGGTCATAAGTGAGTTTATTTTTCTTATTGAGTCTGTTTCCTGCAACCAAGTGCCAATATCTAGAACTAGATTTTAGAGCAAAATACCACAACTGTGCCAAAGTGAATTTTGATTCGGTGTGCAGGCTTAGTATGTAAATTAATCGGTGCAAGAAGAGTGTATTAGAAATAGATATCATGTTACTAACGGAAGGTTTCCGACACGTCGGCGACGATGTTGATGTGAACGAGTGCCGACGACAGCAGCTGCGGGTCCAGCAGGACTTGGCCATCTAGGACATCGAGGAGAGCTGGTTTGCAAAGCAACAAATAACTTATCTCTACCATATTTTGAAGACAATATCTAATATCATGTTTTATTTTGTCTATTTTGTTTTGTTTTGTTTTTCGTTATGCTTGTCTATTTTCAGTCACATTGGAGCGGTCTATTGCTGTAGGTATGTACTGTATGTGGCGGATAGTGTAGGTATGTACTTTCAGCGTATCGTTAACCAAAACGAACCCTGCTGCTAACCTTTCCCAAACTATCCAACATCCCAGTGATTTCTCGTGGAAGTGCAGAGGATTTCTCGGCTTCCTTCAAAGCGAGTATCACGTCAACACGTTCCTTCCTATTCCCTACTTGACCAGCATTTGGGCACGGCCGGCGCCGGTATTGCTTTATAATGGGTCACCAGTTTTTACACATTGAAGATGTATGTTTGTCCCAAACATCATCTGTTGGTTCTTTGTGCAAATACTGCTGATCTGGCAATAACGGAATTGCATCCGTGGGCGGTCAATCATGCTCATGCTCATGCTCATGCTCACAGAAAAAAAATCTTGTAGTAAAAACTACCAAAATGGTAGTTTTTACTACGCTCATTGAAATTTCAGTCAAATTTACTACGTTTATGGTACAACCTTCAACATTTGTGGTATATTTGACAGACCTAATATTTATATCAACCGCACCATGGTTGATCTAATCGCAGGCATGGTTAAATCAAACGCATTTATAGTCAGGTGAAAATGGTTGGTGTTTGCGCTTAATTTAACCCTCGAAATGGTAGTTTCTACTGCGCTTTTTTTTAGCGTGTAGCCATACTTCGGACAGATTTGAGTGAATCGTACACTCAGAAAAATATCTAAACTAAATAGTTTAAAGTTCACACTAAATCGATATTCGCCTGGTAGACGCATAGCTTCGTATAAACGGCAACTATACTCGCTTAGTATAAACGTGAAATATAAGGGGAGTAGTATAATGTTGATATATATGTGCGTAGTATAACGTAGATTTATTTGAAACAATGAATCAAAGTTTTCCCGCACCAGATTTGTTTTTGTTTTTGCAAACTAATGGCATCAACAAATTTCAAATCTGTCGGTTTGGATAGGAACCGATTGACTTGGTTGACTAATTTTTTTAGCAGATTTCTCGGGTTCGATGTGGGACTTGTTCCTACAGTAACGTTGAGCCGTTGGGCGCCTACAGTAACTGAGTTAAATAACCGATCGATTAGTTCGACCATCGAATGTTGTTGTTTGGTGAATTTAGAGCACAAAAAAAGGGTAAAATTGAGGGCAAATCTTGCTGCATATACACCTCGAAAGCACATTGTTTGTTTTGGGGAAAAAATATCACACTGAACACAACTAGCAAAATTTTTTTCGGGAATCGAGGAAATGTTGACATCATGAAATGACAACACAAAATCGCGCCAAAGGAGGGACAATAATGCTATGTATAGAATTCTCTCACAAAACTTGGACTAAGTTTAAACTTTATGTAACGTTAGTATAGTTTTTATACCATGCGACATGTTAACCCCGTGAATGATAAAAATTATTTCTTTTTAAACTATCGACGATTAGAAAAATCTCTGAGTGTACTCAACTTTGAGTTGTTTAGAAATAGAAAGCGTAGCTATAGCGTACCGGTATTGTAACGTGAAGCCTACACAGAGACAAATTTGATAGTCAATTTTACTATTATTGGGGGTTCGGATGACTATTGCAGTATAGTGATTTTGAACCGACTATGATCATGGTCAAAACGACAATAAAAAATAGTTGATTCATCATTTACCTTAATGTCGGAATAGTCCTTGTTACCATGATCATAGTCAAGAATGCCATTAACGTGATGAATTCGTCCATTTTCATGGTTATTGTAACCATTATATGCAATAGTCGGTATAACGATAGATTTTTTCTCAGATTACTATTTGCTCCTTACATTAGCTCGTTTTTAAACGAAGCATGAAGTTTGTCGACATCGTCGTTTCGTCTAACAATACCGCGAGAGTAAAAGAAATCAGAAAAACAATATGCAATCCAAAGTTCAAGGACAAACTAAAGGTTTGATAGTGTACGTATGTCTCATAACATGATGGTAGCTGAATTTGTTATTATAACAATTGACGTATTGTGGTTGATTGTTTTCGAGAGCGGATGGTGAAACGAAGGTTGGGGAAATTTACGTAACCAGTAAATAGTCAAATTGGGTATTTCATTTCGCCTTTTTATACATGTACGGAGCTCCTCATATAATATGTTGTGAGATTATTTACGGATTTTGGCGTAATCCGTTATTGAGGGTTAGGATTATTTTACCGTTATTGAGGGTTAGGATGACTATGGTAGCATAGTGATTTTTAACCGTCTATGGTCGTGGTCAAAATTACCATTAAAAATAGTTGATTCAACAAATGTCGGTCATTCCGCATCGAACGCTGAAGAGCTTCGGTACAGTTTTTTTTCGCACTCCGTATTGCGTTACTCAACCCGTTTTTACCACGCGGTCATTGTGTGTCGAAATCCAGCCGAACGTTCTTTAAGGGAAGCAGGCATACCCGGCCGAGTCCGACGGATGCTCTGTCCAGCCAGTACCGTCTTCAAACACCCGAGGGAGAAAGCTTGACCCCACAATCATCTTAGGAGGGAAGGCCATCGCCCTTCCACAGCCAGTGCTTTGTTTCGAGCAACAGCAGAAAGTGCTACAGCGGCAAAGGCAAAAGTAAACACAACAGCAGCGTGAGGGGCAAGTAGCACATTTTTGTGGTTTTTGTTGCCACTGGTAGTGTGTTGTGTATCTCTCTCCCATATAGTAAAATCGTTGTCTGTAGGGGGGCTCAAAAAGAAATCTGATTTCAATTTAATTTCGCATAGATGTTTCTAAGGGGGGCGACTTGCCTCCCAAAGATGTTTTTAGGGCGCGCTGTTATCAGCCGTCTTCTGCCTCTCCTTGGGTTGTCTACTTTCGGCAGAAAGTGAAAGCCCTAGACTTTTTGGGCATAAAAAGAAATTTGACGCGTCGTTATCCGGGGACCGAGTTTCATCAGGTCAACCGAAACAAACTGCGTGTTACTGCACCTACTTATAAAATTGCAAATGCAATTACTAGTGACGATGGTTATAATGTCGAGTACTACGTCTACATCCCATCTCGAGATGTGGAGAGAGATGGTGTGGTTTCTGCAGCGAGCCTGACGTGTGAAGACGTTATGGAAGGTAAGGGGTGACTTCCAAATTCTGCTTCGTCTACCATTGAAATTCTGGAATGCAAACAATTGCATGCAGGATCAATGGTAGATGGAAAAAAGACGTATTCACTGTCGGACTCGCTACAAGTGACATTCGCCGGATCAGTTCTCCCAAAATTTGGTGAAATTGATAATGGTTTTTTAACGTAGGACTACGTTTTTCTTTTCTATACCGGGTGTCATTTCAAAATTTTGAAAAATGAGAGCGTTTTGAAAAGTGAAAGGTTTTTGAACGCTAATAACTCTCGTTTGACTGAATAGAATAACTTCATTTATACACAAGGGAACGTCCATTAATTACGTCACGCAAAAAGTGACTTTTTATAAACCCCCCCTCCCTTGTCACGTTTTTTGTATGGACCTTCAAAATTTTTTGTATGGATAGTCACGTTTGCCCAAAGCCACCCCCCTCCCCCTTTACTGCGTCGGGTGTGCGCCGGAAACAAATAAAACCTTCTCTCAAAAGCTTGCAAAAAATTTGAGGTAGCGGGGGCAATTTAAAAAAACCGGATAAACCGGTAATAGCTTATGCATCCGTTCCCAGCTTTAGCTATACCACCCCGCCGCTACCTAATAACAGTAACCGTAAGAGCTTGCCAAAACCAAAAACTATGTCTTCTCGCAATTCTAAGAAAAATATACCGCCCAAGCGAGGTTAGATTAATTTTAGGGACATTGTGGATAACATTTTCAATGCTCTTGGCCTTTCAGATGCTTCACCGCTCCGAGGACTTATTGACCGGCTTATTCCTATAGTTGGAAACTACTTCAAGCAATTGACTGTATCATGGCCCCTTATTGGTGAATTCATATCTTTCGATGAATAATTCGTCGAGTGAGGATCAAGATATGATCACCGTATTACAATGGAACTGTCGCAGCCTAATATCTAAATTAGACTCGTTCATGTATTTGATTCACAATTCTGATTGTGATATATTTGCTTTCTGTGAAACATGGCTTTCTTCTGAAGATGAATTAAACTTTCACGATTTTAACATTATTTGCCTGGATCGAGATGATTCATATGGTGGCGTACTTTTGGGGATCAAAAAGTGCTACCGTTTCTATAAAATCTCACTCCCAATAATCTCAGGCATTGAAATCGTCGCTTGCCAAATAAATGTAAAGAATAAAGATCTTTGCATAGCTTCTGTCTATGTCCCTCCGAGGACATCAATAAAGAAGAGTATCGTTTCCTTTCCGAACTGATGTACAAAAGTGTACTAGAAGCTCAGAAACGACGTGTTCCAAGCAGAGCTGGTAAATCTCACGCCCATCATGTGACGACGAAGAAACAGGCCATCTCACTGTCACGAGAAGAAATGAATTATCATGAGCTTTCTTGTCAATCTCACACCATCATGCAGTCATGAGATTTACATGACAAATTTCTAAATAATTTACTTGAAACTAGCGAAGCAATAATATGTTATCGATAGAGTGGAAAATTTAGTTCAAGTTCTGTGATGAAACTTACAATTATATCAAACAATGTGCTTGTAATAGCGATGACCAAAACACTGTCAGGTGCTGTCATGACGAAAAAATCGATGAGATTTAGAAGAAAATCTTTGTCATCATTTTCTCGCCCGATGAGATTTTCAGACGTAATTCGGTAAAAATCGTTCGTCATTTTTCATTGAAAATGACATTTGCCAGCCCTGGTTCCAAGTACATCCCTCAAAAGAAGACCCGCCACCCCTGGATGGGATGACGAATGCACTAAGTTGTATCTTGAGAAATCCCATGCGTTTAAAGATTATCGATCACATGAAACATGTGAGCTTTTTGATAAGTACCTCAAGCTTGAAAAATAGCTTAAAAACTTACTCAAAGCAAAAAAATGCAATTACTGGCGTTCGTTTGTAGAAGGACAATTTAGAGAAACCTCGATGACAACGCTTTGGAGAAAAGCTCGTTATATGCGAAACCGCTCCTCCTCATGCAATGGATATTCGACTTCACTAAAAAAGTTTGTCCAGACTCTGTCCCAACACAACCGAATTTACGGGCTACTACCCGAAGTAACGGTTTTCTGGATGAACCATTCACTATATTGGAATTTTCAATGGCACTTCTTTCATCCAATAACTCTGCTCCGGGAAGCGCTATGATTAAATTCAACCTTCTAAAACATCTCCCCGATATCGCCAAAAGACGATTACTTAACCTGTATAACACTCTCATAGAATTAAACATAGTTCCACCCGCATGGAGACAGGTTAAAGTAATAGCTATTCAAAAGCCTGGGAAACCAGCGTCTGATAACAATTCCTACCGTCCGACCTCAATGTTACCATGTTTAAGGAAATTTTTAGAAAAAATGATCCTATCAAGACTTGACCATTTGGTTGAATCAAACAACCTGCTATCAAATATGCAGTTTGGTTTCCGAAAAAGCAAAGGAACAAACGATTGTTTAGCGTTGCTTTCATCTGATATACAACTGGCCTTTGCACACAAGGAGCAATAGGCTTCAGTATTTCTGGATATAAAGGGCGTATTTGATTCAGTTTCCATAGATATACTGGCACATAGTCTGCACAGTAGTGGTTTACCAGGAATTTTAAATTTTTTTTTATATAATTTACTGTCAGAAAAACAAATGACCTTCAATCTAGGCCAACTGACAACTTCCAGAATGAGCTACACGGGCTTACCCCTAAGCTCATGTTGAAGTCCCTTTCTTTATAATTTTTGTGTTAAAGATATTGATGCCTGATATTGATGATATTGCCTGGAAAATAGATGCACGCGAAGACAACTTGCAGACGATGCTGTGATCTCTTTTACAGGTCCACGGGCGGAAATCTTGCAAAGACCATTGCAAAATTTCCTAGATAATCTGTCCATCTGGGCCAGAAATTTGGGAATCGAGTTTTCACCGCATAAAACCGAATTGGTAGTGTTTACTAGAAAACGGTTCCGAGCCCAACTGCGCCTCAAGCTGTTGGGAAGAGACATTACCCAATCTTTGATCTTCAAATACCTTGGAGTCATGTTTGATTCAAAATGCACATGGAGTACTCACATTGCGTATTTGAAACAGAAATGTCAAAAAAGGATCAATTTTCTAAGATCAATTTCCGGGACATGGTGGAGTGCTCACCCGGAAGACCTCATAAAACTCTATAAAACAACTATTCATTCAGTTCTCGAATATGGCTCTTTTTGCTTCCTCTCGGCAAGAAACAGCCACCTCATTAAATTGGAATGCATTCAATATCGTTGTTTACGTATTGCACTTGGCTGTATGCATTCAACGCAAAATTATGAGCCTGGAGGTTCTGGCAGGAGTGAAACCTTTACAATACCGCTTCTGGGAGCTTTCATCTAGAATACTGATCAAGTGTGGAATCAGTAACAACCTTGTGATTGAAAACTTCGAAGAAATGCCCGAATTGAGTACCCAGTCTAGTTTTTACCAATCAGTATTAACTATACGTCATCTGATATTAGTCTTCCATGATATGTTTCTCATAGTGTACGCTTCTCTTATCACAGTTCCTCCATTGATTATGATCTTTCCATGAAACAGACTATTCAAGGATTTCCAGATCAACTTCGACCTATTTTCATTCCGCATAGTTTTATTAAAAAGTACCAACATGTCAATTGCAATAGAAGAATTTTCTCTGATGGGTCACGCATTGATGGATCCACTGGATTCGGTGTCTACTATGAATACTCGTCTGCCTTCCGGAAACTTCAGGAACCTTGTTCCGTATATGTTGCTGAGCTGGCAGCAATCAATTTCGCATTGGGTATAATTTCGGACATGCCCATAGACCATTATTTCATCTTCTCGGATAGTCTCAGTTCTATTGAGGCCCTCCAGTCGATGAAAACAGTCAAGCACTCATCTTACTTTCTTTCAAAAATAAGGGAGCAGATGTGTGCGTTGGTCGAAAGATCATTTAGGATTACCTTTGTATTTGTCCCCTCACATTGCTCAATTCCAGGCAATGAGAAGGCGCACTCTCTAGCAAAGGTGGGCGCAAAAGAAAGCGAAATTTTTGAAAGAAGAATTTCACATGATGAATTTTTCCCATTAGTACGTCAGAGTTCTCTAAAAAGTTGGCAAAATGATCGGACAAGTAATTTTCTTGGGCGGTGGTTACATTTCATTATTCCAAATGTTTCGTCGAGATCGTGGTTCAAAGGTCTGGATGTAAGTCACGGTTTTATTCGTGTGATGTCAAGACTTATGTCCAAACACTACTCGCTAGACGCACAGCTCTACAGAATTAACCTCGTCGATAGCAACATATGTAGGTGCGGAACCGGTTATGACGACATCGATCACGCAGTTTGGTATTGCCCGGATAACGATGCCTCCAGAGCACGACTATTGAATACCGTAGTGGCCCGAGGTAGACAACCCTTCCACGAGGTAAGAGATGTTTTGGGAATGCGTGATCTCCCCTACATGCAAGCGATCTACGAATTCCTTTGTTTGTCTGACCTGAATGTGTAATGTCATCATCCCCCCTCCCCTCCACGCTAGTAAATTCCCCACCATTGTGTCCCAGCTATACTTTCCTCTTGTTTCCGTGCAACTTGTACCTGCCCAGCAAGCTATTGGTCAACCATCTGCGCCTAGCTCCTGAAATGGGCTATAGGAACCGAGGACTTGATTGCAGCCGCAGCCATGAGCAGCAATTATTAACTTAAATAAGTTACCTGCCTAGTCCCTTCCAAGCGATAATGTGAACCATTAACCTCGAGCCAGCCACGAGTAATTGGTACCTCACTTACTAACACCATAAAGCAAATCAATGTAAATAACAAAATTGGCTCCGCAAAAAGTCACACACGTCTGAGCCTTACAAATAAACGAACTAAGTAAAAGAAAAAACAAATGTCGGAATAGTCTTTGTTAACATAACCACAGTCAAGAATTCCAAGAGCATGGTGAATTCAACCATTTTCATGGTTGTAACAAATGTTTGCAATAGTCATCATGACTATGATTTAATGGTCGGTACAACTTTGGAATTACTCTCAGAGTAGGGTGAGGAAATATTATCCGTGTTTTTCTCTTTCAGTTTATAGTTCGGATTTTACAGATGCTGAAATGAGCACACCTATGTTGTATTTTACCTTGGTTCATTACAAACAAAAGCACAAAGTTTCAAATCCATTACGAAGTGTGATAATTGAGCTGTTTAAGCAAGGAAACTCTCCTGTGTTTATCGCTAGGACATTGAAAATGCCAATACAAACAATTCGAGATGTTATAAAACGATACAATGAGCTTGGAAATATGGAGGATCGTTCAGGAAGAGGCAGAAAAAGAACTGCGAGGACCCCTCAGAACTGGAACATACTTCGTCAAAGGGTTAATTGAAATTCTAGACGGTCAATCCAAAAACTGGCGAAATAATTCAATATCGACCCCAAATCAGTACGAGCTATTCTTCATGAGGATTTAGGATTACGTTCTTATAAATTTTCAAAGAACCACTACCTAAATGACAGAATGAGAGGCAATCGAATCAGTACCGGAAAGCAAAGATTTTGTTGAAGCAGTTTGGTAGTGGACGTCATTGTACAAGTTTATTCACCAGTGAGAAAATTTTCACTGTGGAGCAATACCACAACCACCAAAACGATCGCTAGCTTTTGCCGAAGGGTTCCTCTAACCGTATGAATATATGTTTGAAAATTGGAAATATCCTTCTTATCAACATGCAACCCTAAGAGTGGACAACAATTTCTGCAAGAACCAAAGATGTGAAGAGAAAGTATTGATAGGTCCGTAATAGCACGGCAGGTTGTGAAATTGAATAGAAGTAGTTGATTTGGAGCGTAGGGTATGTTTGGAAGACGGCATCCGATCAAGCAGACAAACTCTTGCCTAGCTACCACAGTGCGTGGTAGTCAAGGGGAAGGGGACCCCTTTGACAAGCAAAAAAGTGCCTGCTTGGTCGTGCTCAAATACCGCCAATGGCACAGAGTGGTTCTAGCGATGCGAAATCTTTGTCCTAAAGGTTACATGTGACAGAAATCAATTTCCAATCAAAGGTGTTTGAAAGATACAACTTCTAATGTTTCACGGTTATGTTTCTCTCGTCGTCATTTACTTTAACAACCTCAGAGAGACACCCGATAACGTGTAGTATGCTGATCCTCTTAACAGCAATAATATCAACTCAATATCTTAACTCAATCATATCAAATCATTTAATATCATATAATAAAATAATAAACTGAGGTTATAATGTAAAATAATAATGCAAGCAAGCCAGAAGAATATATATCCGTAAATAAGCTGGTCATCTACTCATCGAAGCATAGGCGTAGCCAGGTTTTCAAAAAGGGGGGGGGGGGGAGTTTTTTTTAGAGAGAGAGAGAGAGAGAGAGAGAGAGAGAGAGAGAGAGAGAGAGAGAGAGAGAGAGAGAGAGAGAGAATTACATCGTCTCCAACCAGTGGTTGCACATACGGAACAATTAACATTAACGGACACTTAACGGACAATACAACGCCCGGTGAACCAGTAGAATTGGGTCATTTTCATGTTCCGACAGATGGAGCGGGAATGGAGCTCCATTTATGTGACAATACACCTGAATGACGGGTGGATTATCTTCTCTACTCTCACCCAAAGTATTTGACAATACCCGTCCGTTTCTTGCAACAAGATTAAACAATTCTAGGCTTGTTCTGGAATGAGCATGAGCATGAGCATGAGCATGATTGACAATTCTAGGCTTGTTCTGGAATAAAAAAAAAACGATTTTAAAAACTTTAGATTTTTCCCATGTTTTTAAATCAAACCACATTGAATGCCAAACATTTAACGGGTCATGTTGGATTATTGTATAGAATAACCACCGAATTTGTTTGCAGTTTGTACTGAAAATGTACTTTTCATCCGCGACCCTCTCACCCAAAGCAACACAGAAGAAACACCGTTTTTTACTCACCATGCTCACACCGTTTCAATAGATTATATTTTTTTTAATGGTTGTTCAAATAATAAGTGATTAGCTTTTAACAAACATACATTTGGAGTTTTGGTGGTTTATAGCTCATGGTTTGTGTCCCCTTTGCTTACCTTTAGTATAATTATTTTATCGGATATTTTCTAAAAAAGAACATCAAACATAACCTTTTAAAACGACGTAAGTCACAAATGTAAGCAAGCTGTGTTTTTTGTGCTGAATTGTTGCTACTTGCATTCTTAACACACGAGTAGTTAGTAAATAATTTAAGAAATTTTATTCATCAATGACGAAAAGAAATTCATATGATCCAACTGAAACACGTTCTGTCGAAACGTGGTATATGTAGCAATCATGTGTATCTGAGTAGTATGAAACCAAAACGGTGTATCATTGAATTACATTAAAATTGTTGTTCAAATTCGAGAAATACCATCATTTTGCATATTTTTCTATTCGTGGTTATTTCAGCTGCATGAAAAAACATTCGTTTTGTTTTGTTTTGTTTGCTTGTTTTTTTTTAATTACATGCTGGAAAATATTATACTTACTTTTGAAAAACTTTCGAATGCCCATTTATGGTACTTCTGGATATAATGAATCAAATAACTGCTTTAGACTGCTTATAATTTAAAAAAAAAAACCGTTGCGCAATTTCCACATTGTGCACTAAATTCGCCAGCAGAGCAACTTTCTCGAAATCAAGTTAGGAATGAGAAGTAATGAACATCGACATTGATAGTAGCTTTCCTCTTAGTTCTTACGAGTGTTCTCGACTTGTAGTGGTATGAATTTGATTGAAGAATTTCCATTATTCTTGTTTTATGCCTTTGTCATGCAAATTAGTAACCGAGTGCTTATGAATGTATTTTACCCGATGATTCGTTTTGTTATGAAGGTTCTTCTGTTTATAAACACGCGCAGAACCATCGCTTATTCTTCCGGTCTTCCTCTAAACTCTCCACCGATTGCTTGTCAATCTGCCAAACTTGGAAGACATCTGCATGGAGTTATCTCAAATTATAATAATCCGTTTAATCTATCACAAAACGTTGCGATTGGTTGAGCGGACTGGAGATAATGAAATCCTTTTGTATAAGGCCAAGTCTCTCCCGGTTGGTATTAAACCGATGAACATGGATATCAATAGAAACATAAAGTTACCAGAAGGCACAAAATGCATCTACGGACTCTTATTTTTACGAAATCCCTCAATTGCAATTTTTAATGGATTAGCAAAGATTGTTCATTAGACACTTCAACTTGTATGATACAGTTATTAGTAACAATAGTGCAATAGATACAGTAGAATACAGTAGTAAAAATTGTAAGTTACAAAAAAAGAGTTTGGTTCGAGCATCGGCTGTGAAAGGTTGTGTCGGTGCTTTATTACGCACTATTTTCCTATCGAGCATGGCGCGTTTCGTGTTGATTTGGTTATCTATAATTCGGTGTAACGAGTGATGGGTGAGCACAGTAAGAGAACAACAAAGCGTCTCTCAAGCGTTCATAAAATTATCCTTGTTTTCCTAACGGAAAACCACCATTACACTTTGTGAGTGGCTCCAATAGCATCCTTATTATTGGTTTAACTCAGATCAAATCGGATTTCCAACATTATAAAAAATCACCTTGTTTTTTCAATGAAAACCCACCATTACACTTTGTGTGTGGCCCCAATAGCATCCTTACTGTTGGTTTAAATCGGTTCAAATCAGAAATCGGTACTAGTATTTAAATATTTTACTAAACGAAGCGTGAATTCAGCTTATTGTTTACCAAAACGAACCCTGCTGCCACCCAATCTTGTTATCCAAAATCCCAGTGATTTCTCGTGGAAGTGCGGCGGTGGTCTCGGCTTCCAATAAAACGTCCAAATAAACGTTAACGCATTCCTACCCTTTCCTTATTTGACCTGCATTCGGGCGAGGCCAGCGCCGGTATTGCCTTAGTTTGGGATCACCAGTTTTACACATTGACCATGTTTGCATCATCTGTTGATCTTCTGAGTAATAACAGCTGAACTGGCAGTAACGGAATAACAACTTCGGGCGGTTAATCATGCTCATTATCCTGCTCATGCTCATAAAAACGGATAAATTCTTTGAATAGGATAAGACAACTGCAACTTCTCGCTCTGACTAGCTTGCTGTTCTGCTTCTCACACGCTGAATCAAACTGTAAGATATGATCAACATATATTCTCAATAATACGAAACTACAGTACCCTAAAACGGGGAAAGTGGGGTAACGGGGCGGTTTGACGCATGCCATGAATAGTTCAAATAAATATTTTTCGTTGATACTCTTTCTAACTATCAACTGTGTTTCTTAATCTAGTATTATTTGGCTTCTGAAAGCTATAGCATAGGTTTGAATATTCAGTTTTTTGATTAACCAAGAACTGAACATTTTATTGAGCATAGCTTCTTCAACTTTCAGCTAGCGGGGAAAAAAATCAATCATTGCTTATCTAATAGCAAACATTACAGATTAAGAGATATTTCCCTAGTAGCATATTTGTTTCAAACCAGTAAAGGTGACTGCTCTGTGACTCAATTAAGTCACAATAGAGCTGCTGAAACCAGTTTTGACTGTTGTGTGCTGCTTGGAGTTTTTAGATACTTTAGGCTACATAGGTTGGGTTCTTGGTTAAAGGAAAAATATTGTAATAAAATTGTTACGCGTTACTATTTAAAAACTATTATATAATTATAGCCGATCACATTTGACTATGTGTTATCGGGACGCTGCCTAACCCGAGTACAGCACCTTAAGGATCTCGGTGTTATCCTTGATACCGGGCTCACCTTCCGATTACACTATAATAATCTTGTTGGCAGAGCCAATCGTCAACTGGGCTTTATTTTCAAAATTGCAGACGAATTCCGTGACCCACTGTGCCTCAAGTCCCTCTATTGCTCACTTGTACGGACAATATTGGAAACAAATGCGGTCGTCTGGAGTCCTTTCCATGCCATTTGGATCGCTAGAATTGAAGCTGTTCAAAAAAAATTTGTGAGATATGCTCTTCGATTTTTTGGTTGGCGTGATTCAAGAAACCTGCCGCCATACGAGGAGCGGTGCCGTCTTCTACTGATGGAACCACTGGAGGTGAGACGATCAATTGCACAAGCAACGTTCGCAGCGAAAATACTTTCAGGAGACATCGACTGCCCGGCTTTGCTAACACAGCTGAATTTGTACGCACCCGAGCGACCACTTCGACAACGTGATTTTTTGCTCTTGGAACCACGGAACAGAAATTACGCTTTGCATGAGCCTATTCGTTCATTTTGTCAGCGGTTTAACGACTACTTTGGCTTCTTTGACTTTAGTATTTCAATTGACGTGTTTCGCCAAAGACTTTTGAATATTTTCCACACCTCTAATCGCTACCAACTAGATTAAGTTTTACTCATTGAGACATCAATTGTCAGTTGAATTTTACATGTTAAAATAAAATAACTATTTTCTCATGGATGTCAATTTTTTACGTTTTTTTTTGCTACAACTTGTTACAAAATCGAGGCAACTTGCAACAAGGTACCTTGCAACCTTCTAGAGATAAAAAATTAATAATAATATATTGAAACAAATAATAATATTCTAAAAATAAAATCGAAACTTAGGGGGGGGGGGGGGGGGTTCAACTGAGCGTAGGAACAATATATATCTGACATCCACTGGTTTGTTACTGAAATAAAAAAATTAGATATGTATTAATATCCTAATAGTCTTGGAAAAGCCGAAAACAATTAGCAATAAGGCGAAAAAATTTCATATGAGTATAAATAATGCCAAAAAAGGAAACACAATAAAACTACAAAAAAAATAATCGAATTTTCTGATAAATCTTGTTGGTCAGGACCCATAAATGATTCTTTATGTCTGTGAAATAGGAAATGAATGATTATAAATTATATATTTTTTGGCGAAGAAGGAAAAAGCTTTTTTGAGTAGAATTTGTCGTATATGATCCTTTCTAAAAAAAAACGTTAAAAACCTTCCTATCTTTTCAAAAACATAACGTAGGTTAGGTGGGCTATAATTGACATGGACGAATATATGTGAAGCTGAAAATGACATATAAAACAGCATATATAATATAGTGAAGGGCTGTTATAACATGAAATCGTAGTATCAATTTTAAGTGTATTTACATGTCTGCAGTTTGTGGTTCTGCTGCAATGTATCATAACCACGAGAAAAAAATTTATTTAAAATTATTTTACCATACTTGAGAACTCTATGAATGATCTGAAATTATATGCCATATAAAGAATAGTATATCTACAATGTGCTGCTGCTACATGATGTATGATGTCTGATATGTACTACCACCCATTGTAGCAAGGAAACTAAGTCCGACAGCAATGGGCTCTCCTCTCTGTTAGACTTGATCAAGCTTTAATAACCACTGATTATCCTAATCATGCCATTGTATGAAGGGCCAAAAGGAGTTGGGTGGATCGATAGGCAACATCACTTATACGTATCCACAGCGATATAAAGAATCTCCTTCCAACAACAAGATTGAACAATTGGTCGTAAGAGCGAGCTATCTAACATGAGTATGCCCCAATGGGCGGGGAGAAGAGCCCGCCCTCTATTCACAAACTGTTAGCAATGGGGAGTTGGCATTCCCACTCTCCCCATCCAGAGTGCTTCAATCGGGTACCCTGATGGTCCCTCCCATTCCCAAATGAAAAATACTACAAGCATTCGTATCTGTAATATATGATCTTCGTTCGGTTGATCCTGAAATGCAAGAAATGTTGTAAAATATTAAAGTGTAGCGTTCAGTGATTCACACTTAAGCACGTTTTCGTTCGTTTTCAGCGATAGCAGCATTTCCCAAAAATCTTGATTTGAGGTATCCTGAAAAAGTTTATTAAATCTATTGATATTCGTCTATCTTTATACATGTTAATTTACTGTTGTCATGGTCATCTATATCATATATAAATCTATTGATTTCGTCTATCTTTATACATGTTAATTTACTGTTGCCATGGTCACAATTTTCTACTTGATGCTGATTTTATAACAGCAATCTGCTTTTATTTTTGCTGACCTAATAGTTATTGCTACCGAGTTAGAAATGGGAAGATTTAACTGGAAGGGAGTTAAAGATAAATGGGCAAAAAAACAATAAGTAATATTTATATCATCTATAAAGTAAAATCAATAAAACAATATTGCCAAATATAATGATGGTGTAAGTAATGATGAAGTAATGACAAGGAATGAAATGTAAAATCAAACACTAGCCAAATGGCACACAGCGCTGCATGAATCAGATCAGCTCAGAATTGGTAAAAAGTCAATTTGCAAACCGGAATTAAAAAATACATTCAGCCATAAGTGCAAAAGCCTACCACAGATTCCGTAATTTTCAAAAGCTTACCACAGCAGTAATTTTCTGCGTTTTATACTGGACATATATGCAACGCTAGATGTCATAAATTGAAGGTATGTTTCCAATGTGATATTATGAAATAAAGTTGATCACCTGGCAGCCTAGCAAAATAGCAAAGAAAATTTAAGCAAACAATTATGCGAAATAAATTTCATATGGGTATGATTGCTGCCCTAAACGGAAACTCAATAAATCCAAAACGAAAAAAATTAAAAATAAATGTCAGGAAATTCTTCGATAAATCTTTTTTCCTACTGGACCCATAAATGATTCGTTATGTCTGTAAAATAGAAAATGTAGGATGATAAACAGTGTTAGTTTTTGAATTAATTATTTTGGACGAAGAATTTTTTTTTTTTGAATTTGTCGTATATAATCCTCTCTCTCTAAAAAAATGTAAAAAGCCATCCTATCTTTTCAAATACATAACGTGAGTTAGGTGGGCCAAAACCTACAACGATGCAAATGCGAAGCTGAAAATAGCATAAACAATATTGTGAAGGGATGTTATAATATAAAATGATAATAACAATTATATTTCTAATGTCTGCATGTCTGCTGATCCTGCTGCAATTGTAGACGGACTTCCATTATCATAGCCAAGGAGAAAGAAAACAATTCAAAATTATTATACAATACTTGGGAATATCATGGATGATCTGAAATTATATACCGAATAAAGAATACTTCCATTTTTCGTGGTAGGATAAGATTTCAGCATGCTTCTTTACCGGGATCACGCTGCTTACATCGCCTTGATTCGGCTGCCACCTAATGTATAGTTGACGCGATACAGCGTTTCTTACTGAACCGCTGGATGCCAGGACAGAGGCTGTTTGAGCCGCACCTCCTTGGTGGACAGACGCTTAGCACGCACCTCCTCAATCTAGCTGAAGTCAGAAGGACAACAGTGCCCAGGCTGTACTACCAGCTAAGTACGCAACCCTTAGCTGGCGGTCTTTGTCATCTATTGACCCGTGGAAGCATGAGGTAGGAACTTGTGAGGACCATAGATATGTTGCGGGGACGCACGCTCCATCCCAGATGTCTACTCACCATTTTGCATCTACAATGTGCTGCTGCTACAGTGGAAAAACGAATTGACCACAATGGAACTGACTCCTAACTTCGGGTCTTGACAAAGAATCCCTACTGAGCCCTTCCGGCTCGCCAAGCCGACCAGTTCAGCGCAAGGGAGCTCGACAAGATCAGAAAATGCATACAAATTATTAAAATTTATTTAAATTTAAAATTTTATTGATCGTCATTTAAAACTGTGTAGACATCGCAGAAAATTAATATTTAAATCTATACATGAACGGAAAACTATGAATAGTTGTCAATTTTATTTTCCCTTACAAACATTAGCTGTATTTTATAGGTTGTCATTCTGGAGAATTCGTAAGCCATGTTTTATCGCGTAAAACATATATGTATTATTCAAACATCTAGGTAGATATACCAGTATATATACTGCAGGGTGGGAAAAAGCCATTTATTAATGAATAGTAATAACCCGATTTGCAGCAAGTGATTTGAAGATAAAGATAAGTAAACCAGCCCAAGCTTTCAAATTAGTGTGGCCAATTAGCATTAACTGGGCCGCTAAAGTTGAGCCTTATCTGTTTCCTTTTTCTGATTCCCACACAGTAAATGAACCCAGTTGCTCACGAAGGTCCGTGCCTTGACCTACCCCGCAGTGGGATGTTAGGCAAAGTTAACGACATTGGTTCAAGTACTACTTTACCCATGCCCTTTCGCTCAATTTTCAATACTTCTATTCAATTTTTAAGCTACCGTACACTGACGGAACTTTCAACACTTTCTCTTCATATCTTTCATTCTAGCAAACATTACTGTCCACTCTTGGTGATTCATGGCGATGAGCGAACATCTCCTTCTACACCATAATCGTAACTTCACGCACGGAGAATACAAACAAAACAATTAGAGTATGTAAAACCCATAAATGGTGGTAACCATTAATCCATACTGGTGGGGACCAGTATCACAACGCTTTACGGCATTTCTCTCCGAGGTCTCTACGTTAATTCCCAGCCTTATTATTTCGCGTGAACATCTCCAAACAGCTCTTTGAGTCATCGACTCGTTGTTGTTTTTGCTCTGGTGTGAGCAAACGCGGCACCCATTTGGAAAACAGCTATTTCATACCCAAATATTCGTGCGATTCTCATTTCGAGTTTGAGTTTTAAGATTATGATTTCTGGAATCGCCAGTATAAAGACACGTTGTTACTGATTGAGAAAATGGTTCGTTGGAAAATATTGTAGGGTAGGGTACTACGATGGTCTATTCGTCGATTTTTGGCCCATCGTGCCGAAAAGAAATTATCTGTGATTTCAACGTTATCAATTTATCTTAACGTTTGCTACGATACTGGTTCAAGATGGGGGGTAGTTCTGAAGCCGGTTCCTTACCCCATATATGTTCAACAATACTTAAGCTGTTCATCATTGCAAACATATACGGGGAAGGGACATGCGTTAGTTCGCCTATGAAGAGGCCAAAATAAACGCATAACAGTATCACAGGTTGTGATGATCATTCAACTTGATTATTTCATTATTTGATTATTTCTTTACTATTTCATGTAATTCTTTGCATCTGTCGAGCTGTGATTAGGATATGGCGGGCTTTTTCTAACGTTCCACTCCACCGCAGAATCTAATAAGGAATTCGCGACAACTTATTCAAATGACGTGTCTGATTTTGTAAACAAAAAGATTCAAACGTTAATTTCTTGAAACATGATTTCTGAATAAATGACATATTTGGTACATAGGCCGAATGAAGGAGCTAGGCTATTATTACAGCGCGTTATCCTACTTATTCAGTTGTCCTAAATAACCGACTCTCGGTTATTCAAAGTTATACGGATGCGGATATGTGGTGAAGGTCACAGGAATACAAAACAGGCCGTGTTGTCGGTAGAAGTGTCCACGGATCGATTTTCTTTTAGCAATCTTACAACGGCTGTGTTTTGTTGTAGAGTAGCTTTAGCTGTAAGTTTTATTCGGTATTAGGTTTACAAATATAGTTCATAGGCTTTAGTTTACCTATAAAAAATCGGTTTGCGGCTATAATTTAAGGACAATGCTTTTCCGAACAATAGGCTTTGTTCTTTCCTGTAGTATCGATGTAAGTTAGGTTAAGTTCATACAGTTAATATTTAGGAACTTAAGATTTCTTGAATATTCACAAGTTTAATGCGTAGTAAATTTACTTTAAGTAATGTTTAAATGTATAACTTTTAGCTGTAAAACATAATTTGTAAGTAATTTTAAGCGACTTAGATTAATCAAATTTTCAACACCACTTTGTTCAATTGTATTTCACTCTTTACGAATATGACATTCTTTTTCGTCTATCTCTTTTCTTCTCATTCATGTTTGTCACCTTGACAGTCTAGTTGACAGCTTCGTTGACAGCTAGCGTCCGCCCCTGCTGTTCTGTCACATAAAGTGTTACCAACACTTCAACACTCTCTCCTCCGTAAAACTGGCCACCAGGTCCAGCTTTACCATTCTCATCAACTTCTAAGACCGCCAATTTAGCCACCGGCCTACGCACTAGCTCGCTCGCAGTTTGAACTATAGCTTGTCGAATTCTACCGTCGACCCCCTTTACAACTTGGATAATACGACCCCTTGTCCATTGAATGATTCTGCCATCACCAACCACAGGAACCAATTCACCTTCAGAGATCGGTTTCATCTTGCAGCACCACTTCGGGCATTTAGTCAACGTTGGAAGGTACTCCCGTATCCTTCTTCGCCAAAATACGTCGAGTTGTTGTTGAATCTGGTCCCAAGAAGATCTTAGAGCGTCCGCTGGATTTGTTGCCTCCACTGCCGGTTGCCGTACCAGATAAGTTCCCCAGTAGAAAATGATTCGGTGTGACGGATTCGTATTCTTCCGATGTAAGCGGAAGATATGTCAGTGGACGACTGTTCACAATCATTTCAGCTTCTACCATAAACGTTTCCAATGCCTCGTCATCTAGCTTACGGCAGTTTTTGTGTGCCGTGTCCACTGCAGTTTTTATAGAGCTCACCATCCGCTCCCACGCACCGCCCATGTGCGGAGTCCCTGGAGGGTTGAAAATTCACCTGGTGTTCGTGCCCGTGAACGTAACAGCTAATTTCTCGATCTGATCCCTCAATAATCTCTCTGCTCCTTGAAAATTTGTTCCGTTGTCCGAATAAATTTCGGCCGGAGATCCTCGACGGCAGATGAACCGCCGTTTGCACCTCATACATGAGTCGGTGGTGAGATTGTATGCCACTTCAACATGTACTGCGCGAATAGTCAGACATGTGAATAGTGCTATCCATCGCTTTGCGTTACTTCTCCCAATTTTCACCGTCAACGGGCCAAAAAAATCTATTCCGACATACGTGAATGGCCGTACGAACGATGCCTCGCAAGTAGTAGTGGTGCCATACGGGGAATCTGGGGTAAAGCTTTGTGAACTCGACACCATTGACACGCTTTCATTGCTTTATTCAACGCCGTCCTTATCCGTGGAACGTGATATCGTTGACGAATTTCATTCACGATCGTCTCTGCATTACCACGCAGATACTTACGATGGTAGCTATCGAGCACGAGGTCTGTGAATTTATGGCACCTAGGCAGAATAACCGGGAATTTCACCGCTTGATCAACGTTCGGGGCTGCTCCTATTCTGCCATCCACACGAAAAATACCTTCTTCATCCAAGATTGGGCACAACTGATATATTTTGCTGGTTGCGCTTCAAATGGTGAGTTGACAACTTCGCAGGAAGGCGCGGCCGACCTCTCGTCCTCACAAGTTCCTACCTCACGCCTCCACGAGTCATATGATCACAAAAGACTGCCAGCTGAAACATGGAGACGCTGGTTGGCGTAGCCTGGGCAATGTTGTCAATCTGACAATAGCGAAATGAGGGGGTGCGACTGAAGATCGTGTACCTTTAAATCATATTGTATATTTCCCATTCTCATTTTATCAATAATTTCAGCACGCTTTGGAATCATTTTTGCATTCCAAAACCATGTAAGAGCCGCGAGCAACACGACAGGCATCAAAGGCTCAATTTGTATTTCAGTATTTCAGCATAACATTCAATTTAAAATTGCACTTCTGAATTTCAACTACTATATTCATAAAAGACTGGCATGTGCTTATAAGCAATGTAAGATTATATTTTTATATTGTGTTTTGTGGCATTATGGTAAGATAAGCCATTTATTTCAGGAATCATCAAACCGGACTCTTCGTTCTCTTCAATTGCTATATTTAAAATGTTACTAAAGCAGTATAAAGAAAAAAGGTAACATGTCTTATAAAATAATATCTTTTATTGAAATTTTTTCTTTGTTATTTGGAATGGTCTATTCTGTTTTCAACTTTTCCAGGACAAGAAGGATATTAATACATATCTAATTTGTATTTATTTTTCAGTAAAAATCCATTGGTAGTATCATTCAAGTTTGAAATTTGAATCCTATCCTAACCGTCTTTTCTTCCAGGATCCGTTGAGCTCGTTTGTCTTCCTCAGATTGCAGTAGAATCGCTGGTTGCGTCCCGACATCCTCCGTGGTTAAGAAATCCTTAACAAAGTCGTGCATAGATTGATCTGATGTGCAAACACAGGAATGGAAGTTGACCGATGTTGCTGTTTTATTGACTCCTTCACCGCAATAGATACACCAATCCAATCTTAACTTTCAGTGGAACCATTAAATTCGGGTTGTTGACGCCAATTAATATTTTCGGAACTGCATCCCTGTAGCTCTTAACGGGGAGCCCTTTGACGTATGAATATTGCTTCACCAACTGCTCATATGACAAAGTTTGTTTAGGTAGAGACAACTCCTTTACGGTGCGCGCTTGTTCTAGCGAATATTGTCTTCCCCCAGCAGCTGAGATGACCAAAAAAATCTGCTTAGATTCTTTTTCCACCATGTCATGTTTTCAGTCCACATCAAACATAAAGGTTTTGTGTCACCATCAACTCCTTGTTGGTCGATGTGTTCAATTAGCGTTAAGGATGAGCCGTCATCGAGAAAGCCGAAAGTCTCCACTGTTTCTTTGGGTCCGTGAAGAGTCACTGGCAAAATTCTGAACAGCAGTGATTGTTCCACCAAACGATGTGTGTGATTTTCTGCAGTGTTCACCGGCGGACGTGAATTCGAACCAGTATGATTGCGCGAAGAATGTAGAAACGGATGATGGTGGAATTGACACTCATTTGTTCCACAGCAACTTGCCTTCCTGCAGCTTCGTCTTCCATGCGAGTTCAGGCAGTTCCGGCAAAGTCCACTTGACTGAACAAATTTCCAGCGACCATCTACAGAAAGCGCCTTGAACTTACGACACTCCTGGATGCGATGACCGGTGCTTTTACAAGCTGGACATAACTTTCTTTCTTCCAGATTTGCAGACGAACTCGTTCCGGGGCCAGGATCTTGGACACTTTGGTGAGCGTTGACATTCCCTCTTGTCTTTGGTCGGTTTTTCTCGCTGAAATTTGATCTTCCATTGCAACTGAGGTTACTGGAATATACTGCTCTTTTACTCACTGATCTCATTACACTTGGCATAGAGCTTCCGAAAGTTTTCAGATTTACTTCCTGGAAACTCTGAAGATACGTCCCCCATCCCATCTGTATATGTGGAGGAAGTTTTGCAACCAATTCCACAAGTAATGACGGACTTGACAAGTGCGTGGTTTGTCCTGCGGCTTCGAAATGGTCACAAAGGCTTTCAATAACCATTCCAAAATCGATGATAGTTTGGAATTTGTCAAATTTCGGTGCTGGAGCTAAACGCACCTTGTCTAGGGGGGCAGAAATTAGTAGTTCTGGTCTTCCGTAAAGCATATTTAGTGTTTTCAATACAGAGGCACCGACTCAGGGAAGAGTGGTCGACTTTGTACAGTTTTGTACGCTGCTCCTCTTAGACATCGTTGAAGACGACATCAATTTTCGGCCCTAGAGTACCCACAAGCAAGTGTTCAGTTCATAAAACTGCTTATGAATACGAGCCAATCAGAGGGGTTGCCCGAAAAGGGGGGTAAATCGCGAGGCATGACTTGCCTGGTGGCTAACTGCGAGGGGGAGGGGGTAAAATTCGATACATTTGCATTGAGCATCGGAATTTACATCTGGTTACATCTGGTGGAATACTTATAGGTAGAGGTTGATTATCTGGCCTACCTGGTGGTACAAAACATGATGTTGGTTGCAAAGCAGGTGTGGGTGGCCATCCTGCTGGAAGCTAAACTGTTGCAAGCGGGAGTTGCGTAGCAAGCGGCGCTCGCTCGTGTGCTGATGCCAGCGTGCGCTCCAGTGGTGTAATCCAGTGGTGCAAGTAGCTGTGCTGAAGCTAGCGGGGGTGCCAGCGCTGGAAGTGGTCCTGTCGTTGCAGCTGGTATCTGCGTTGGCGTTGACTGTGCTAAAGGTACCGTACCTGTAATCTTGCTGAATACGATATGGCCGGCTGAAGCACCATCTTGTTTCGGATCCATTCTAATTATTCCATCTGTCGGTTTCGGTTGAGCGTTGGTTCGTCAAAGAAGGATGTTTGAGGGGACTCTGTTGGTGTTCTTTGCTTGGCTCTTGTTGTTCTTGGGATGCAACATTTCGGCTAGCTGTAGTAGGGTTCGGCTCTTCCTGGTTGATGGGCACTGGCGGCAACGGTTGACGGGTACTGGTGGCGTCTATCTACACTGCACATTTACTAACCCATTTCATTACCTTGACTTCCTTACTATTTATACTGCGCTTATTCTGGATACTAACACTGTCACAAACTAACACTAACACTCGACAAACTTCTTCTGGATGGCCTGGAGCTCTTTCAACTTTTCCAGTTGCAAACTGGCGGACCTGGCGGACTTCGTTGATCCGCCGGATAAACGAGATGCACGAGATGCTGACACATTACTAGCCAAGTAATGTCCACTTGGCACTGTGGGCAAGACCACGAACGGTGCTCAATAGAATTTGATATACTGGCACACGAAAAGTGCCACCAAGTTTGACAATCGTCACACTGCACCATATTTTCCGCACTGTTGGGGCTGTTACAGCTCACTCAATCTGACCGATCCTCGTCGAGCGTCTGAGCATTGTGTGGTGTTTGGTCTTCGTGCATGTCGGAAAGCGATTGCATGGCGAATATGTAAATCGATTTGCTGTCAATTTTTTCTAAAGTTTGTTGTCGGTAGAAGTGTCCACGGATCGATTTTCTTTTAGCAATCTTACAACGGCTGTGTTTTGTTGTAGAGTAGCTTTAGCTGTAAGTTTTATTCGGTATTAGGTTTACAAATATAGTTCATAGGTTTTAGTTTACCTATAAAAAATCGGTTTGCGGCTATAATTTAAGGACAATTCTTTTTCAAACAATAGGCTTTGTTCTTTCCTGTAGTATTGATGTAAGTTAGGTTAAGATCATACAGTTAATATTTAGGAACCTACGATTCCTTGAATATTCACAAGTTTAATGCCTGGTAAATTTACTTTAAGTAATGTTGAAATGTCTAACTTTTAGCTGTAAAATATAATGTGTAAGTAATTTTAAGTGACTTAGATTAATATGGCATTCCTCTATCTCTTTTCTTCTCATTCATGTTTGTCACCTTGACAGTCTTGTTGACAGCTTCGTTGATAGCTAGCGTCCGCCCCTACTGTTCTGTCACATACAGTGTTACCAGTTTCAACAGGTCGCCATAATAGCCGATCGAAACTTCGACTTTTTGAAGGCATAAATCTAAAAAAATACATTACATGTTACATTACCATGATTTAACTTGTCATAAAGGCTATATGCTGCAGTGCAGCAAGAATTCTTAGATTTGTGCCTTGGAATGTTCGAAGTGGCGATGCAAGTCAGCCATGATAACCCTTATTGTTGTATTTTAGTGACTATCACCTTCATTATATCTTCATTCATGAATAAAATGTGCAAAGTACTGCATATTCAAAAATTGTAGGTAATAAAATCGCTGAAATGTTTCTACTACGCAAGGGTTCTTTTTCAAAAAATGGGCGACCGATCGTAAATCCGAATTAATTTTTAAATAAAATCCGTGTAAAAACGCTAATATGAGATACTTCAGAGATAACGAAATTTAAAAAAGCTCTTACCGCCACTCTTGCTACTTTACGTAATGAATGAAGGGCACCTATTCTATTAATTCCTAAATATAACCGGATTTGGACACAAGCACATCACAAAAGATCAACATGTAATACTTTTTAGAAATGTTTCCTTCCTTAGAACATGAGCATTTTTTTTCGATTTATATTGTTGAGCTCATTATTGACACCTGATGAATAAGTGTTTCTTTAAGAAATTTTGGCTTCGTTTGAAAATGAGCAGTTCTTTAGAATTATATTGTGAAGCCATTGTTGGCATCTCATAAATTTTTATGTTCAGGGCAATCAATAGGTCATTCGAGGTACTGGAATTGGAGTAATGGCATTCGGGGAAAAGTCTTAAAGCCGCGAAATAAAACCAGAGTTATTCAATCCCTTATCTAGCAAAGCAAGTACCGGACGATTTCGGTCTTCGTCTAAAATGGCAAACAATTCATGCAACATCTCATGCATGATCCTACACAGAAAAAATCTTGTAGTAAAAACTACCATTTTACCCGACTATGCCTATCTTTAAAACTACCATGAAATTTCAGTCAAATTTACTACGTTTATGGTAAAACTTTCAACATTTGTGGTATATTTGACAGACCTCATATTGATATCATATGGTCGATCTAATCACAGGCATGGTAAAATCAAACGCATTTATAGTCAGCTGAAAATTGTTGATGTTAGCGCTTAATCTAACCCTCGAAATGGTAGTTTCTATTGCGTTTTTTTTGCGTGTATAATTGAGTATTTTTTCCCATAGAATTTACTCAAATATGGGTAAAGTCTACTCTACCCATATATGAGTATGTGCACTTTTTTGCGATTATGGGTAAACTGAGCTTAGAGTGTGGGGGAGGGGGATCTGCGAATGGGAGGATCATTCGTATATTCATATTTATGTATGTCTGTGGTTTCATGATTAACCACGTTCTCGTTCATTTCCAGTCATAGCAGTAATTCACCGAAATCTTGTTTTGAAGAATTCTGAAAAACGTGGCTAAATCTATTGAAATCACACAAAACTAACATTTAGACATTTTAAATAACCGATTCTATGACCATTGTTGGCTTCTTGCTGCTGAATTTTTGACAGCAATCCGCTTCTTTTGTCGCTGAAATAATAATAATATCTTCAATTTTATCGAAAAGTTGAAGCCTTTAACGGCTGTGCAGTTTAAGCAGCTTTCGTGTGCAGTTTAAGCAGCTTGATTCACTTTATAACATTCTAGCATTAACCATAATGTCACCATTTCCATAGCATATTTTTTACCTTCTGTTGACCTGAAAATTTTATAGAATCACACGAAACGATATACAATACAATGTTTAAAGACGGGGTAAGCCAATAGACCAAAATATATAGCAAGTGTGTGTTTTGGCATCAAGAACTACCAATTTTGATTAGCTTCATCGGATTTCAGGTTCAAATTTAAAGCAACAGATTTTGAACCTGAAATCGGATGAAGCTTATCTGAATTGACATTGCTTCAGTTCGCTTATCCTTAAAACATACACAAAATCTGTGCATGTAGTCAACACAAATATTTTCAGAATTTTGCAATAGTTTAGATAGTCTAGATTTCGAGAAAATCGTAAGTAAAATAGTCGAATGAATGTAAGCTTAAGTATCTGTTTCTTTAAAAATCTCTTTGTGAAAATGTGCCTTGTTTCCTCTAATTGATTAGTGGAACCTTTTAATTCCTATCATGTTTCACCGCTTTGCTGCTTTTGATCTCGCGTATGTTCTCCACTAGTGTATCGTGTAAGCGAATAAGTGAGCACAGTCGGTTAAGCTTCACCAACTGTGGTTTTTGTAAAGTGATTTTTCTTTGATAATTAAATACGTTACCGAATAACGAAAAACCCCTCGTCGATAAAACCTTTTTTAAATTACCAGGTTCAATCCTACCATGTGATTCAAGTGATTTACGTGATGCAATGTGAGTATTGGGAGCGAAATGAGCACAATCAATATCACCAAAACCATGCAGTTCTTAATTAACTTAATCTTAATTATATGTCAATCAATAAAGAATGCAATAAATAACCATTTTACAAAAAATAATTTGTGTTATTTAATCGAAATATACAATTAAGTGGAGTTTTCAGTATACCCCAATCGTTCTCAGCCAGCTTTACCAGTACATTTTCTGTTTGGTTTTTTCGTCACGGAATTATATTTTTCATGACTTCAAACCAATGAAACATGTTGTGCTATGAATAATGAATGGAACTGAGTACTTTGTAATACAATTGTTATTTGATATGCTATAAAAGCGCACCCGCTTAAGGTGCCCTTTATGCCCCTATTACCTCAACGTTCACTTCACTGTGGATAGATGTGGCACGATTTATTTGATTAGAATCTCAACCAAGTTAAGAACAATCAGCTCATTATAGCACTAACCACATGCGCGGTTGAACCCAATCATCTGAAACTTAATTTATAGGTACAAGTACAAAATTAAATTTGTATTCTCTAGTTGGTATTGAGGGTAAACCATTGGTAAGTAAGCAGGTGACAATGTTTTTAAAAATTGAGTTCACCGCATTTTATCCGATTTAAACTAACAGTACAACGTATATTCATATTTTCATATCAAATTATTACCTTAAGGCACGGCTACTTAAGGTTTATTTTAATTTGAGATCTTTGCTTTTCTTGATTACCCGACACCTTTAAAGGAATTTGTTTGATACTTCCGACTAGTTGCCAGTCGTTAGATTACCGTGGTTGTATGAAGCCGCGCTAATTGCTTGCGGTTGAAGTAACTGATCGAAATATTCGAAGAATTTACTTTCATTTAAACGATCGATAAACGATAATCGACCTCTTCAGCGTGTGGACAACGTTTGAGATTTAGGAATCACACTTGGCTCTGGATCGACATTTAAGCTACACTACACGGATAGGGTGAAGATCTACATTGGCCTTATCGCTGATCGTTGGCCCATCGTGTCGAAAAAGTTGAATTTATCTGTATCGTTATCAATTTAACTTAACATTTGGTGCGATACTGAAGTTCAAAGGTCTAAAATATGATATCTTCACGAGTGAAACTCATAAATGGGTACCTCCCTTGTTTTGAACACTAAAAGATTTTTATTCTTTAGCATTTCAAGCTTATTGCTTGCTCTTAACTAAGTGTTCTAAATGCACTTCCACAGTTATTAATTGAGAGCTTTCGATGCCAGATACCACTTTTGCATTAGTATGATTGTGTGGCAAGTACAGAAACCGCGCTAGAAATCTGACGTGTTGTTTTTTCAGCTGCGTTTTTTCCTCGAATTGAAAATAGTTTTATATTGATTTTTAACAGTTAAAAATTTGTTGTTAACGTGTTTTGTGAAGTTAATTCGACTATTTTCTGATCAGAGTTTCGGTTGTGAGTGAGGTTTTGCAGCGGAAAATTTCACACACACAAATTGTCACTGAGCGAATACAACTCTACTGGAAAAATGTGAGAGGGTGTGTCACCGGCCGCCTGGAAGACTATCTGGTTTTCATCGTTGGACGAAACTGTAAAAGCAACCAGCGGACCAAGTTGCTGCTGATTTCGAGCGTGCAAGCAGAAGAGCAGAAGAAGATCTCACGTGTCTTTCAGAAAACCGCGCTAGGAAACCTGAACACCATGATTAGCTAACGACTTTCTGTATTTTCGCTTGTTCCGCACCCTTCCAATTATGTTGTTGTAGTTGCCGGTATCCTTCCACAATGCGCGCTCGGTTTTCCGGCAAAGTTTAATTTAAAACTCAAATATTTAAACTCGGGGTCAATTGAGCACGTCCGGACTGAACTGACGTTGCACAATTTCGTTCTGGTCCGGTGCGGAGATGAGATTGCCGTGGAGACGAGATTCGCTGCTTCCAGCAAGATGATGGATGCCCCGGTGAATTTTAACGAGGCCGGATACCTTGGTAGAAGCGGAACGCTAACCAGTCAGACCCCGCAAAGGATTTTTAGACAATTGAGAGGTGCTAAGTGCTCTCAAAACGCGGAGTAAAACAGGTAATTGTTATCCATTTTGTCCCTATATCACTTTATTATGAACCTACATTAAATATAATTTAATCTTATTATGAATTATATATAGATATGATCACATCACTTATCAAGGTGAATCCTGATCCATCGAGCTACTAACATAGAAAAACCTCCTTCCTGTGACCTTTATGGGGATGCAGAGGTAAACACGGTCCCTAAACAGCAAAGGTCACACTAACTTTCCTTCCCTATTCCCACCTGATTGCAAGGACGTGGCCGGCGCCGTTATTGATTATTAAAGAAATTGAGTCACTGAAACGTGTACAGTGAGAATGGTCGGTTACTCCCAGCCTCATTCAGTTGATTCATTGTGCAATTTCACTGATTCTGATCAATCACGGAGTAGCAACCATTGATACGTGCAGTCAGTCAAGCTAAGCTAAGTATGATTGTGTGGCAAGTACAATCATACCCTATGCCCAGGGAGTCAAGACATTTTCCTTAACAAAAAAATCCTAGACCAGACAGGGAATCGAACCCAGCAACCTCTAGCATGGTGTGCTTTGTAGCTGCGCCTTTACCGACTGAGTAATGTTGAGGTTTTGTAAAAAGTTCAACACCCATTTTCATTGGCAAAATCGGCCCGCTTGTGGCCGCACATTGACATATCAATGTAAAGAAAACCCTCTTAGGGGGGACCCACAATAAAAGATGCTTTTCCGTAAAATCCCATGTTTTCTTTACATTGATATATGTATTGATTTGGGTGATGAGCTTTTTACAAAACCTCAACAATTTGTTAGTCCACAATTAATATTAATATACGTTCGCAAGGACAAAGAAATCCATCTGTATTACTAAAATTTAATTTTTTTTGAGATCCTTTAGAAAATGGAGCAAAGTGCTACTTGTATTGATTATTACGAAATTGTTACGATTACGATTGTTTTGATTATTACGAAAGTTAACAGATAGCTCGGATTAATGTAAGTGTAGTTTCGTTGATTCTAGCACACATGTTTTTATGAGTGGGTGGACTTTTCGCAATTGTCGAGTACTGGTAATGACTGATACTATGCTTATCTATCGGCTCTTGTGATTGATCCGGAAGTTGTTCATTGTGCGTTAGGACTGCGAGTTTATCTGGGAGGTTTACTATTCAACCCTCCGTATCAAGTATTCCAAGGCTTGCGTGAATTCCGCTTGCATAATACTTCCGCATGGCATTTCTATTATATTCAGCATGCGTGTATTCTTAATGAAGCAGTATTTTGTTGCTAGTAGTGCTCGATTCGAATTGCAAAACCTTTCCAAGTCGACTATTGATTGGGTTACAGCGCATTCTAGATCAATGTAGAGGTGTGATGATACTACACCTTAGAGAATTTGGACCTTGCATTTTGCACATTTTGGCTTGAGTTCTGGCCTTTTCGCCACTTCATTAGTGCCTCGGCAATGTTCTTTGCGTTGGTTTCCGTAAAAATATCTCCGTAATAAATACTCATATAAAATAGCAACGAGGAGTTTGGAAGCTATGCACATCTTTCAATATATAGTTCTACCCACTCAAGCCAACGCTCATATCTCGCTTCATCGAACTGTAGTAAAAGGATTTTACCTTGGACCGTGAACGTGGACGCAGATATATGTAGAAGATCGAACTCTGAACACAAACACCCGTTTGTACATTTCCGGATTCTGGAAATGTAGGTAGTGCTCTTCCGCTTCATCCCTCTCCAATAACTATTCAGCACTGTGGAATTGTTTGACTGAAACTTACGTACTAGGTGGGGTGAAAAGTAACCTGAAAAGTTTACACCCGACGATATCAATTTTATTTTGGGTTTTTGGTCTGAGTCAGAAACTAGCAACTTCCGTGGGGCACCTAGCATATGCTTGTACGTGGCCACTTTGGTCAATAATATGACGATTTTTCCTCTTATTTTTGTATTTTCCAGGGTTACCAATAGCATTTAATGGGTTCACAATATTTCCTTTTTGATGTGACTGACATACGTGCATGCATTTTGCGATCTCATTGAGCAACGCCGACACTTGGTCATCTGGACCACGGATAGATAGAAGAAATTTCAAACGATCACTAAAACTGTCTCTGAAAGAAGGGTAAAGACGTGCATTTTAAGAATGTTCAACGAAATACAAAGCAGTATGCAAAATAAGTTGAGTTAGTTGGAAAGCAGTCGGGAAATATCGATGAGTGGCGATATGACCGACTGCCCTTATTTGGAAGAAAGTTATTAAAGACTGTTAAGTAGTTATCGAGATGGCATCGGAACAAAAGCAGATCCGACAAAAAATTATATGGAAAATCCTACTGCGTCTCACAGATGGATCGGCAAAAACCCGGGATTTCATCATTCGACGGTGCTCCGGGTGGTGAAGTCATTCAAGGAAACTTAGACGACCCAGCGGGGGTAAAGTAGCCGTATAAAATTGAAGACATCTGATCCGGTGAAAGCAAGAAATCTGTCCAAGTGTCGACCGACCCTTTCGATCCACATTGTTGCAAAAAAGGCGGAGGTTTCTATCTGGTTTGTCGAAAAAACGATGAAACGTGCCGGTCTCCACGTCCTCGAGGTCACAAAGGCACCAAACAGGAACGACAAACAAATCGCGGTAGCCAAAACTGCACCAGGAAGCACAGAGTGTGGCTGGCGAAACCGAGGTTGAAGACGAGACTTACATCAAGGCGGACACAAAGCAATTGCCGGGGCAGAAGTTTTATGTTGCCATATCACGATTGGCCATTCCTGAGAAGGTAAGGAAGAAGAAGGTGGAAACATTCGCCAAAAAGTTCTTGATTTTGCAAGCCATCTGTGGATGGATGAGCTAGTCATACATCATAACGGCTACCATGAATGCCACCAGGCCCGCCCCCTGCCCCCCCCGCTTGCTTTATTGCCCGCCCGGAATAAAAAAATAAAATTCGTCTCTCCCAACCCTTCACAAGAAAGGAGTCAAAAGCAAGACAAACAAAACAAATACAAAAGAGTGATACAACGAACGTTTATCATTCAATAAACAATGGACAGTATAGTAATTTTTATTCATTCAATTCAATGAATAGTCGAAGTGTTCTGCCTTGTTTTCTTCCACGTTTTTCCGTATTTGCCGTGGTGAAGTCAAATGTACATTTAAATACCCCCACACAACATCACAATCAATTTTCCGTTTTTGTTCAATGGTAAAAAAAAAAACAAACCCAATCCCCCCCACACCCTCCCCTAGTTTACACGCAAAGTATGGGATAGCTTAAGTAAATGAAAATCACAACAAACAAACAAAAAAAAAACAAACCGTAACATATAATCCTACCAATGAACGTTGAAAAAAAAACCCAAAAAAATTTTTTTTTGTGCATTTTTTTTGGCGAGATTTTTTTTTAAAATACTGTTTCTACACCAAGGAATAAATTAATGCCACAATTCAAACCCTCCGCATTATACAGTGGTGGTCACGGAAATAAGGCCATCCCTTCACTCGAACTACAATATCGATAAAATTCACAATGAAAAACATCACAAAAAGAGCTCACTCTATCTGTCATTAGAGGAACTTTGTTAGTAACAAATTAAGTTGAAAATAAATCTGCCAGGTGTCTCTCGTGCATGTAGAAAGACTTATTTATCCAGCAGCTGTCAAATTCGGTTGGACATGAAAATAAGGCCGCATAACCGGAACCGCTCAAATTCGAAATCTTGTACAAAATTCGTCGTTGTAGGCTGTGTTGAACTGGTAAATAATAAAATAACACTTGATAAACAATATATTCGTTCTATTTATGTTTGATATACAGCAAAAATGGGACGTGCAATTCATTGTTCACACTCGGAGAGGCAATTGATTCGGAAATGGCATAGTGAAGGTAAATCTCAAAGAGAAATCGCTAGAATGGTTGGGGCATCTCGTTGCATGGTGCAAAATGCACTGAAAGTACAAAGCAATATTGAAAATCGCGGACTTAAACGTAAAACATCAAGTCATACCGACCGTCGAATCGGTTATGTCTCCAAATGTGATCCCTTCAAATCAGCTACAGTAATAAAGCAGGAGCTTCAGCTTGAACTTAGTGCACGGACTATTCGCAGAAGACTTCAAGAGCAGAATTTACATGGTCGGGTGGCTAGGAAGGTTCCTCTACTCAGTAAAAAGAATATTCGAAACAGGCTAAATTTTGCGAAACAACATTTTAATTGGTCTGGTCCCGATGGCATCAAAAAATGGCGGAACGTACTATGGAGTGACGAAACAAAAATGAATTTATTTGGATCGGATGGCAGAACGTACGTTAGACGACCACCGGGTCGGGAATTTTCACCAGCGTACACTAAGAAGACGGTCAAACATGGAGGCGGTTGCATTATGCTATGGGGATGTTTTTCTTGGTACGGTGTAGGTCCTATCTACTGGATTAAGCAGATGATGGATCAACATGTGTATACTAATATTCTCGAAACTATAATGCATTCATACGCAGAGGAAAATATGCCTTTAAAATGGGTATTGCAACAAGATAATGACCCCAAACACACTTCTCGCAGAGCTAAACAATTTTTTGCAAGCAACTCCATCGATGTTCTTCCTTGGCCATCGCAATCACCTGACTTAAATCCAATTGAAAACCTCTGGAAAGACCTCAAAACGGCAGTATCTGCATACAAAACTAAAAATAAGCAGGAATTATGGGAAGCGATTCAAAAGGAGTGGGCTTCGATCCCCGTAGAGCGATGTCAGAGGCTTGTCGAGTCTATGTCGAGGCGATGCAGCGCTGTTGTGAAGAGTAACGGCTGTGCAACGAAGTACTAGCAAAGTGGATCAAAAAAGAAATTAAACGACAAAAAAATACTGCAAAATAAAGTTATTTTAACAAATGGCCTTATTTTCATGACCAGGGAATTTATTGTCATACTTTTATTTTATTCAAGAATAAATGCAAATTATCAATTAATATGGTACAATTGCATCTTTTTTGCACTGGGAGAAATCAGGAACAACTTCTTCAGTAACAAAATCTAGCACATTCAAAAATTTCGTTAAAAAATAGTAAATTTTCGCCAAAACGCACATGGCCTTATTTTTATGACCACCACTGTAAAAAAAAAAAAAAAAAAAAAAAAAAAAAAAAAAAAACAAAAAAAAAAAAAAAAAAAAAAAATAAAAAAAAAAAAAAAAAAAAAAAAAAAAAAAAAAAAAAAAAAAAAAAAAAAAAAAAAAAAAAAAAAAAAAAAAAAAAAAAAAAAAAAAAAAAAAAAAAAAAAAAAAAAAAAAAAAAAAAAATAAAAAACAAAAAAAAAAAAAAAAAAAAACAAAAAAAAATAAATGAACAAATTAATAGATAAATAAATTAATTAATTAACAAAGAAATTAATAAATATATGAATGAATAAATTAATTAATAAATAAATGAATAAATAAATAAATAAATGTATTAATAAATGAAAAAAATAAATAAATGTATTAATAAATGAATAAATAAATAGAAAAATAAAAAAAAATAAATAAATAAATATATATATAAAAAAATTATATAAATAAATAAATATATAAGTAAATAAGTCAATTAATAAGTCAACAAATAAGTCAATAAATAAATAAATAAATAAATAAAAATAGAAATAAAAAAAATTACTTAATAAAAAAATAATAAATAAATAATTATATGAATTAGGAAGTAAAAAGATGAATCAATAAATGAATAAATAAATAAATAAATAAGTTAATCAATTAATTAATGAATAAATTAATAAATAAATGAATAAATAAATGAATAGATGAATCTATAAATAAAAAAATAAATTAATAATAAAAAAAAGTATACATAAACAAATAAATAAATAAATATACATAAAAAATATATCAAAATAAAAACAGAAATCAATAAACCAATAAATAATAAATAAATTATATAAAACATAAATAAATAAATGAATACATCTATAAATATGTCAACAAAAATAAAAATGAATTGATAAATAAATAATGACATATGGAAATAAATAAACACATAAATTAATCAACAAAGGTATAAATAAATAAATAAATATATGAAAAATATACAAATAATAAATGAAAATACAAATTTATAAAAATATGAATAAATTAAGATAAACTTCAATAAATAAATAAATAAATAAAATTTATAACCGAATATGTAAAGAAATGAATGAATTAATATATGAAAAAAAATGGAAAATAATTATATCTTAATGGATATGTATACAACTAAATAAGTAATTAAATGAATAAATAAATCAAAAAATAAATAAACACATAAAAAAATCAACAAAGGAATAAATAAAAAAATAAATATATAAAAACTATACAAATAAAAAACTAAAAATACAAATGTATTAATATATGAATAAATAAATTTATAAATAAAAAAATTAATAAGAAAAACAATCATTAAATAAATAAAGAAATGAATTAATAAGTAAATAAATAAATCAATAAATACAGTCATACCTCGATATAAAGTAACTCAATTTTTATTTTCGTTACGTTATATCGAAGTTATGTTATATCGAAGCAAAAAAATAATTTCCAGAATTTTTTTTAATCTCTTTTTTTTCTATAAAAGAAATAACGTAAAATCAATGTTATTCACCCAGCAGGGTGTTCCAGCCCTTCTTACCTACGTTTTTCCAATTTTTTAAAAAAATTTTATTATATTCTTTTTTTATTTGTTTATTGATCCTTTCATTTTCTTTAGATTTTTTTTTCTTATGTTTTTTTTATCTTAGAACATTACTTTTAGCAGTATGATGTATAAATTAAAATGCACCAAAATTTGATTACAGCTTATTCCATACTACCCAGGGGGTAATTCATTCCGCCAACATGTGTTAATACCCTCAAAAACACAATCCGACACACTACAAACTCACTCCTCACCACATGAAAGATACATTTATTTCTGGCACCACTTACGCGAATTGATTATTTGTTTTTGCACTGTTTGTTTCCCTCTCGCTTGCACTGATGTGATTCAGATGATGTTTGAATGTGGGTGAATTAAAAGTCAAAAGGGTCCATGGTTCCAGTAAGGATAAATTTTCGATTGTAGTTATGACACCTTCCGACACCCTGAAACACAAACACAACGTGGCAGAGTGACTAATCTCCTGATATTACCATTCTTTATACATAAAACTAGAACTCAAATTCACAACAATTCACAAACCAGTACAAAATAGCAAAACAATATTCCTACACTGAAGCCTTCTTACTGCTGTTTGTGAATTACGATGTCCATGACATTAGTACGTATCTGGCGCAGCGAGAACTGTGTAGTCAGTGGCCAATTGTTCTCTTCCGCGTATCTGATTACCAGATCGAACCCATTTAAGTCTGCTTCATCCAACACGTTTACATATTCGTCATCATCTCCAAAACTCGCAGATTGTGATGCTTCTTCCTGCGTTGACATTGACTGCATTGTGTCGTCACCGGCATAGGAATGTCTTCGTTAGCATCTTTGTGAAGAACACTTGCGATGATCTCATCATCGTCCAGCTTTTCGAATCCGGCATCCTCCTCGTCGATTTCTTCGCTCTGTGCTATCTTCTCACCAATGCTTCTCGGCGTGTTTCTTATGACGGACAGCGGTACATCATCCTCATCCTCGATTTCACGGGCATTGTAAAGCATGTTCCAAGATTTGCGAATCGAGTCAGCTGGAACTACCTCCCTCGCTTGAGCAACCCAAAAAGATGACGTCCTTTATGTTGTTCTTCTTCACGC